>CAJQUW010002006.1:0-521529 GCA_907163375.1 Prostheceraeus crozeri | reverse complement strand
TGTAAACCATTGGTGATTTTGATAGTAATAGAGGGTATAGTTTGTTTGACGACGGGATGATAGAAAATAGATTCAAACATCTTCTCGACTATTCCATATGAAGCGTCTTTATCATGAATGAAATCACGTAAAATGTATTCTTTTTTCTCACCAACAGAAATAGGTATAATCAAATCACTTTGAATGTAAAGGTGCTGTTCATGTTTATCAAGTGTCATTGGTGTTTCTATACCAATCGTATGCGCAGCAGCAAACACAGTTTGTAGCATTGAAAAACCAAAGAGTTTTTTCAAATCTTTACTCAATTGACATTGAATGTCATCACCCAGTTTCAGAACAACGCGTTGATTTTCAATTGAAAACGAAATGTGGTGTGTCTTTACATTATATTTACTTTTCATCACATGCTTCAACTTCTGTTGTATATAAGGATTTACTACATGAATGAAGCTTTCAACTGTATGATATAGACGCGGCATTATATTGATAGCAACTTTAGATTCTTCATTAGACTGGTAAATTTTCTTGATGCGATCGCCATAGATGTCCACCCACCATTCATCATTAACTGAATCAGCTTTAGTGTGATATTCATGAGAAGCATACACCAGACCGCTTCCAATAATAGGTGTATAATGTCTTACAAAATGACGCAAGGTTGGAGAGAAATAAACTGTAAGTTTGTCATTATATTTCTGAATAACCAACTTATTTTTGTCCGCCATAATTTTCTCTCCATACTTCTTACCCACAGTATCATTCCATCGTTTTACTAACTCAATAAGTGATAAAGGTTGAACACCACGCTTTTTCAAAATGATGCGTTCTTCACATTCTACAACATCTTCATCAAATATTTTAAATCTATAATGAAATTTGTTGATTCGATTTGAATAAACTTTTCTAACATTTGCAGTAGCAATTGACGTTAGATGTAGTCCATGGCCAAAACCGAGATGCGGATAGAATTCATTATCCAACCTCAGTGTAAGACCTTTAGTAAAAGAATGAAAGCGAAGGAGCTGTCTCCCACTCCAATGATAGATAGTAAACTCATAAGCTTTCTGATTTTTATTCTTCATGATGGAAGTATTACCACTGTTGAATGCCTTAATAATTTTCTCATTCCCAAATGGTTCATAAGAATCTGATTTTATCTGAATCCATTCATAGTTCCACTTTCCATCTGATGTTAAATTGTATGGGAACTGGAATGCATTATTCATCGTTATTCCATCATGGGTGCGAGGAGTCAATATCATTTCTTCCAAATCATTCACATTCTGAATATTGCTATCATAGCAAATACTAGAAACGCCAACCTCCCATTCACCTTCTAAATGTAGTGGGCGATTTAATTTTACTCGATAGTCTGATGGTTTATTTTTGGGAAATTTATTCATAGAAGCATTACTGGGTAAGTAGATTAGAAACGAGTCCTTATTTTCACTTTCCATATTATTCACATTGGAAAAAATATATTAGCATACTTTTGCATTAACTCTTCATTCGGAAATGGAGTGTAATACTTGTCACAGCATCTTTATGAAAAGGAATCAACGCACCAGCATCGTCATAAATGGCAATATCAATTTGTGGGATGTAGTTTGATTTCAGCTTTGTATAATGCACTTTCTTGAAAGTATGCTCAGATAAAATACTGCAGCTTTTTGGCTGGTATGGTATCATTGCTAGCAATGGAGCTTCAACATCTCCCACACGTACATCTTCACCAATATTGGAATATATCTGAAAATAGTTAATACGACGCGATAGCGACATGTCTGCGCTAGCTTTGGTTACAGTACCACTTTTAAAGATATTTTGATCAAAACCCAAAATGTCCATTAGAGTCTTATCCATAATTAGTTCAATACCTTTTCCGCTTATAGTGAGAGACAAAGTACCTTCTTTTTCAGAAAATGAAATATGTTGCTCATTAATCACTTCATTTAAATAATCTACAACCAATTTAACCGAAGTAATGATGCGAGGCATCAACACTCTTGTTTCATGTAAGATACCACCAAAAGGCTCTACACACTTTCTGTATAAAGATACGCTCCATTCTGTATCAAATTGATTTGACCTTTCCAATGGTAAATGTTGCATATCAGATTTTCCATGAACAGCTGCAGAACGATGTCGCAAGAACTGATGAAAATCTTTTGAACAAACTAATACTAGATCGTCATCATTTAATTTACTTATTGCAATATGATTAGATGATTTGATATAAGTCAATGTTGCCACTTGTTTACCATCAACTCGAAGGAGATAATTAAATTTCTTCAATAATGTTTCAGGAGTCATATTTGTCTTTCTTGGCTTAATCACAATCTTCTTTACCAACTTCTTCTCATTTTTTGGAATAAGATCTACATAATAAGCTTCCTCTCGATATATTAACTGTTTATGACCACTTATGTGGTAATTAACGTTAAAATTATCATGGCTTGTTAAGGCGCTAGCGAGGTAACCTAAATCATTTCTTAAACTTGGACTTAAACCAACAATCCAATCTTTCTCAACTACATGATGTACATACTTATGATCATCATTGTGTGGAGTAAATTGGACAACATGTTTACACGCTTTATTCAAGAAATCATATATAAACTTTTTACATGATAAGAGATCTTTCTTTGACCACTGTGGAATGTATACTCGGCAGCCCTTTTCACATTGGTAAGCAGCTGTACGTCTCATATTAATAGTCATCACCTCATGATCAAAAGTATAGACACAGTTGCTATAAACAAGTTGAGTGACGCCCACTTCCCAATTTCCATTCAGCTGTTGTGCATGATCAATGGGAGTAGAAAAGAGTGCGGCTCGATTACTAGCAAATCTCTTTGTAGCCGCATTGCTAAGCAAAATATGATAAAACGACATTTTTATATTGCTGATCTGCGACTTTGCATAACATCATGAAGACTTGGATTTTGGACTCTCTACAATATATCAGAGTTGATCGTGATGGAAACGTACACTTCAAAAATTCTCATGGTCATACATCAAGAGGTATTACATTAACATGGCGACAATTTGTCAACCTCAATGATATCATGAGGGATTTGGGATATTTTGAAACATTAAGATTCATCTCCTTGGGTGGTCAAGTTTGGCTTCAACATTACAGAAATGAAATTCAAATCTACCATTCTCATTCCGCAAACTGTTTCTCATTTCGCAAATACAATTGGGAGAAGTATAGAAGATACATACATCGTTCCATCATGACATTTATTCGTCGTGAGTTCATCGCCCTACTATGCAAATCTTAATCAGACATGACTATCACGCACCATGAGTTGGAAATTAGATTCCCTACAACGTATTGAAACGGATCATGATCGAAACGTCTATTTCAAAGATTCAACTGGAAATGTGAGAAGAGAGTTTGCTTTATCTTATCGTCATTTTCAATCTCTACATCATATCATGAAGGATTTGAAATACTTCTATATGAAAAGACATTCACGTATTGGAAATCGCATCTGGCTGCGCGTCAACAATCGGCGAATTCAACTCTATCATTCCCAACTTCATACTAACTTCACATTTCATCAAGGTAGTTGGGAAAAGTATAAAAGGAAGGTACATCGCTCAATTTACTCATTCTTTCATCATGAAGCGCCATCGCTACACCATCGTCAACATTCTCCGTCGCTTCAGACTCTACACCAAAATCGATCTCACAACATTACACCAACACCTTCCAAGCAGCAAGTATTACCCGGGCCGTCCTCAAATGTTAGTGGTGAAGATGAACAATTCACGGAATCTTCAACTCTTCCCAAATGGGACTGTACAAATTCTCGGCGCCCTTTCTCATTCATCGGCGCAGTCAATGCGCTTAGAGCTACAAAGACTACTACGTCGGATATGGAAGAGGGAGAGGTGTGTGATGTCGAATCTGACTGTGGACAATATGGTGATCTTTACTCAATTGAGTGACAGTCTATCATTTTTGAAGATTCGTACTAGCAGTTACAATTTGTGTTATGAACCCGAACTTTTTCCTGCAGCTCTCATTAGTTGTTGGTTACCTGTGCATGTGGCAATCTTTCATAATAGTAAAGTGATCATTACTGGACTAAAATCTCATGTACAAGCAAATGTGATCCTAGACTATCTCATTGAGTATGTACGTACCCAGCGGATTGTAAAATAAAAAACAATTTTTCCAACATGATGTTTTTATTTCAAATCATGATAGAACTTACAAATCATTTTTTCATTAGAGGATGGATTACATGAAAATTTTTGAATAATAGATACAAATCGAGATACATGTAAACGTTTTAAGATGAAGTACAGTACAAAAGCACCACACGTTGATGAAAGTGGATGTTGTAGTATGCGTTCATTTCGCTGATATTGACGCGTATGTTTTCTCAACCACTGCTGTGTTGGTATATTTGGAGGTTGAGCAAGAGAGTCAAATAGTTCACCACGTCGGTCTTCTCCAATAAAGATCGCTTTCCAATGCTCACCGCCTAAATTCTGCGAATGAGTGTTTAGCACAATAAAGATGGGATAGTGATTTACTGCAGGTGGTAAGGTATCGAGTGAATAGACATTATCGAAAGATTTCAACGTCGCTTCGTCTGCATTACGCTGCACTTTAGTCTTAATATCGTCAGCAGTCAACCAACTCATTAACGATTATACTGAAGAATCACGTCACGATACTTTGTAATTTCAATATTTGAATCGAAGACTGCATAAATTAATACATTGATCGTCTCAGGTAGTGTTCTTTTGAACGTCAAATCCAAACGAATATTATGAGGCACGTTCGCTTGACGATAGGGTGCACTAATATCGCTGTCAGCAGTCAAATCAAATGCATAAATAGTATATCCACTCTTAAACTCTTTCATAGTCAGTCCGTTGGTGTCATCCGTATTGTAAAAGCCAAAGACATCCATAAAATCAACATAACTGCGCATAAATTGATCCGAAGCAAAATCTGGTTTGTAGGGTGGACCAGGATGACTCACACCATTTACACGTAAAGCAATTTCACTTAACTGATTGTGTTTAAAATTGAAAGGATTCTTCTTTATATTACCATTAAATGCATCATTTTCAGCCATTGCCACCATGAGGAGCTTCGGTGCTTCCGATGGAAAGAGGCCATCTTTCATGAAACTCTTTTGATCTTTCGGAATTGTAAAGGTGAGAAGCTTTGTATGCTGAACGGGGTAAATGGCATTTTGGCGGTTAAGGCCTTCAGCATGCCCTCTAATGACACTTGGATTCGGTACTACTCGACGAATGTAAAGTGTAAAGTATGAATGTAAAGTATCTTCCACATGAATTCTAAAATTGTCAACTTTAGCAAATGCATTCAGCGCAAATTCAGGCTTATTCAATGTCAGCTTGAGTCGCATGCTGGTATTACAGAGTAAAAACTTTGACTGTCTAAAGAAGTCTAAATTCAGCGGACCATATAGCTGACATACTTTAATATCTTTAATCATAGCAGATCGCTTTACAAAGCCACTGTTTGTTTCAACATCAAATTTTCCTGCTTCATCTCTGTACCATCCCATGGCTTCCATATGACTTTTTTGTGCTGCTGGATGAAACTGTGATACATGATTGAAATATGATTTATAGGGATAATCGCTTTGACCACCTTCCACCTGCTGCTCTCCAATCGTTAGAGAAACATCGCGAAGTAATGTAGTCAATGGTAAATTGTTCAGTCCAACTTTATGTGCATCGTCAATAGCAGTTCCATCTGCTTGCTGAATTCTAAACCTCAAATCAAGCATCGCATAACTCAAATCTATGTAGTCATCACTACCGCCAGCATTCTCAGCTGTTCGAGGATGATAATCTACAATACTTGAACTAAGAATATCTGTCTGTATGGCTTGTTGATCGAACAAACAAAAACAGGAAGTTTTACACTCCATGATTAGAAGTTATAGCAGCGTCGTCGTTTAGCGCCTGATGAATGATTAGAGCCTCTGCGACGTTTGCGTGAATGCCTTTTGACTGAAGATCGCACCTTACCAGCTCCGCGATGTTTCCTCCTTCCTTTATTCATTCGTTTAGGTGATTTCTTTCCTTGAGTAACACCAGCAAAGGTCTGCTTCAATGTTTTTAAACCGCGTTCCTTCCCACGATTCAACAAACTGCTCTTAAAACTTCTACCTCTGGAAAGATCACTAGCAACATCACCAGCAAAGCCAACGGCATTACTTAAAACACTTCGTTTTAAAGATCTACCGACATTGGATATGAGAGGTGCTACAACAGATTTCAGTGCACCAAGTATGCTACCTCCACGTTGGCGGCGAGCGCCGATGTAAATTTGTCCTCCACCACTTACATAGGAGGGTCGTGAATAAAATGAGGCAGTTGGATTCATACCTCAAACCCTAAACATTATTAGTTACAACTTTGCATGAATCACTGTCGATCACTTAGATGAAAGATGTCGGCACGACGCATCCAAGAGTTCATACTTGAAGGATAACCACTCCATTTAACAAGACACCATTCTTCACCTTGCCGTTTTTTACATCGAATGATTTTCTCTACCAAATATGTTTCACTTTCAGTGACTACCTCAATCTCATCGCGGTAAAAGCTACCCTCAATTTCTTCATTATCATAATCTTTCAACTTGTAGGTGGTCGGAGAGTCTTTTTGATTAATCCTTGATACTGTAAATACCTCCTCTGTCCAATTCGGAAGGTACCCTTTAGCAAAAACACTTTTCACTTTTGAGATACGAACTTTATCACCAATTTTCACATCACTTTTCACATGAGTGCGTTTACGTTGGAATGATTCGCGCACTTTATCTACATTGTCAGCATTTACATCTACTGGTCTGAGTCCAATAGAACGATGGATAGAGTGATTGTAGGCATGGAGTGTATCTTGTAGAACCTTTGTCCAATTTTGTGTCAAGTTGGCAGTAAAATGTCGCCACAAGCGATTTTTTAATGTGCGATTAAAGCGTTCAACGAGTGCAGCTTTATAAGCACTCTTTACACTAAACAACTCAATGTCATGCCTCTCAAATAATCTTCGCACATGCTGATTTTCAAACTCTTTTCCTTGATCACTCTGAATTCTTTTTGGAATCCGACCTTCTCGAAAAATTGTTTGGAATGCTTTTGCTACTCCTTTCCCTTCTTTAGTTTTTAAAGGTTGAGCCCACGCATAACGCGAGAAAATATCAATGACGGTTAAAATAAAATTATTACCCGAGTTATGTTTTGAAATGGAGGCAACATCGCACAAATCTGCTTGCCACTGTTCGTCGATGTCATGAACAATATAATGGCGGGTGCGGTACTTCTTTTTCGCTTGTTTGTGGAGTGTATAGGTAGCCTGACCCTTTAACCATCGTTTCACTTGTGATTGTGGAAGACCACTCGCTTTTGATAATTTCTTGATAGATGCAAATCCTGCCGGATGTTTTACATCATAATAGATTGACTTCAAACGTTCAGTCGATGACGACTGACTCTTTTTCCTCCTTCTCATCTTTTTGTTTTCTTGCCTTTCTACATTTACAACAACTGCAGCATTTAGCTTTAGCGGTTTTGCGATCGTGTTCACATTGCTTAGGGGTTTCATTATGAGAGCTGGCGCAGCAAGTGCAAGTGACAACGACATTCACCTCTGGCGGCTCATTACATGGCAAGCAACACATCTGCTTCATATTAATAGTCTGAGAACATGTATTTCCTGGGAGGAGCTGTTTTACGTTTTCCTTTTACCAATTTTAGTGGCGATGTAGACCTACGTCGAGTTCTTCCTCTTGTTTGCTTAGTGAGTGTGGGAGGGGATGTAGCAGGTGACGCCTTAAACCAATTTGTTGGCATTTTCATCGTCTGAAGCATTGGAGTAGTAGCCACTGTTGAATCAAGTTCTTTCAATGTCTCATTATTCAAAGCAAATTTTGGCACGTTATGCTTTTTCAATAGTTTAAGAAAGTATGACCAACCAGGTGGAACATAGCCCTGACGGCGCTTTCTACGTGTTGCATACTGAATCAAGTCTTCATAACGTGAAGCATCAATCACTTTATTTTCATCTGTAATGATTTCTCCTCTATCATTTACATTGAGATGGGGCTCAATACTATTGAAAAGAGATATGGCATGTGCGCGAGATGCTAAAGGTGTAGCAGTCGATACAGAGTCACGCATCTTATTCTTCAAGTTTTTCAATTGCTCAACAGTTGCCGATTGTAATAATACAGCACGATGTGGATCTTTGATGTGAACATTTTGCTGATAATCTATTTCTTTCCTATACATTTGATTTGCAAGAGGTTGCTTTACTTGCTGCATGGCAGTCAATTGTACATATTCATCCTGAGGAATAACAATCATGCGAGAATAAGAACTCATAGTTTGTAGATAATCATGGGAGTTTTCAAAATATCACTTCGAAATCTAAATTCTTCCGGACACTCTTGCGTAAAGTCAATGAATAAGTAACCGTATGGTTTTTCAGTAGCTGCTTGAAAAATTTCAATTAAGGCTTTTGATCCTCTGGGTGCAACTTGTCGCGCTAAAATTTCAAATTGACTTTTATCTCGCGGATTCTTGAAAATAGCATAATAGTGTGTATTCAGGTTTCGTGTACGAGCTTCTTTTCCATCAGGAAACAAATTTTGTGTGATATAGATGATAAAACACCTTTTATGATGTGCTGCACGAGTGAACATATCTGTAACATCTTTTGAATTCTTACTTTCTTTTAATAAATCATCCAATACAACAACATCATTAGACTGAAGTTTATCCACTGGAATAATTCCTTCATGTCGAATAAAGTTGCGACTTTGCAATTCCTGAAACAGCGACGGTTGATAAATACCATAACACCAAATCACTCGATTGATAGGTTCCTTAAACAACTCCCTTCTTTTATCCAATAAATTCAGCGTGAAAACAGTTTTACCTGCATGAGATGGACCTGATACAGTCAGAACTTTATCACATTGAAGTCTGAAATCCATTTTATTACTTTGAGACTCAACATTTGCATAATTAACGCTTAGAGCCAAAGATATTTCCCAATAGGTTGCCCACGGCAGGAGCTATCATTGGAAGTATTGCTGAAAGGAAACCGCCCTTTTGTGTTAGAGTTTTCCTCTTTCTTTGAAGGGCGACTTTAGGATTGGAGATGAAACGCAATTTCGTAGCATATCGCTTAAGTAACTTTCGTTGTTTTGGTGCTAATTTCTTCTTCCTCAACTTCCTCACATGAGAAATAATTTCACAAATGAATTTATCGTTAGCATGTCGTATAGCATTGTATCGCTGATTTGCTTTCATTCGTCGGAGAGCTTGAATGGCTGAAGAAAACTTTGAAGACTTTTGACTTTTACGTTTCGCCATTTTCCGTGTTAGTCTTTGCTAAAACCTATCTTTACCACATTTGCATAGGTACTAACTATTGCGGCATAAGTGACACTCGAAATGAGCAATATCACAGTGGTTACATTGGCAAATTTGAATGCAATTACGTATGAAACAGCGTTGACAAAAAGCATGCTTACATCTCTTGAAGATGCGCTTTTCATTTCCACCCTTTCGCTTACATACATCGCAACACATAGTTTCACCGTTACTGATGTCTATAGCAAGTCTTTTTGAAGATATGAATTTGCTAGCCTTTTCTAAATAATAGACGCATGTACAGAAGGAATATACTTCGAGAGTGAGCAGACATAGCTCGAAAACCAGTTGTGCTACAATCAAGTACCACTGCATTTTCAATTTTTCTTTATGGAAAGTTGAATGTGAATTCTGAAATCGCTTCAATCACTAGACTGCTACCATGATGGTTAAATGCGTTAAGACGTTCAGCAATTTTTATCATATGTCTTTTAAAAAATTCGTGGGGGTGATCTACCACTTCCATTGAATAAGAAGCAAAATGGAAAGAGCGACTTTCCACCTCTTCCTTTCCAAAATGACTAAACTTAATTTTCGCAACTAATCGCGCCATGATAATGCTACCAGAGAATGTATTCATTAACTCTAGAAATAGAGTGCTAGCATCATCGACCACTGCTTCGATGTCGGTCTCATCTTTATGAAATTTTATTACATAATCTTGAACAGCTCCTTTTAAACTTTGCCTATGAAAACGTAATGTTCCGCAGTCGTTTGAGAAAGACATGATCGCCCTTTATCTAACCCATCCATTGCATGAAAACAACAACTCTTCTCATAGTAACATTTATTGAATAACGGTAACAAGCATGCATTATAAATCAATGGTTTGAAAGAGATAAAATAGATACAGCTGGTAACTATCATACAGCGAGCAATGATAACCATACAGGACTTTGGCAGTGTTGAGGTAAGGAGGAAAGAAGCATTGGTTATGAACGTAGCTACTACAACGAACAGACAAAATAGGAACACACAAATCCTTAAAACGTTTCGTGACTTCATGATAATGTTGATTCACTCTACTATCCCAAGGCGGGAGCAAAATATCATCAATGATTAGATTGGGAAATACTTTCCTCTCCTTACCAGGATTATTACAAAAGATGCGTATAACATTGAAAGCAGCTAACCATTGTTTAAAGTCAATAAGAAGAGCACTTTCACAAGAAAAGCCATAGTCTTGCAAATATTTCAGATTAAGTCCATGAATGTGTTTTCTCGCCCATTGATCAACATTGGGATCGCAGTTGGCATGTTGATGATAGACACTAACAATCTGATATGTCCAATTGTTCATAGCAATAGCACTGAGCTCCTGTACAGGTTCACCCTCACAATCCATAAAAATGATGATAGAAGCCTAAAACGGAAATTTACACATCTAAGGAAACGTTCTATAACATATTACAAAATGAAGAATTACATCGATGCTTTTCACGACAAAATACACAAATGATATGATGGCAACGAAGAAGTAAAATGTATCTAATAAGACCACGTCTACGACACTCAAAGCACATGAGCGAATTGTCATAGGGTAGAGTTAGGAAAGGGCTAGTAATTCTCCTTCTTTGATTTGCGTTTTGATGTAGCATTCTTCTCCGACTTGCGCTTCGTACCACTGCTGTTAAGGATTTGATCAATTATGTCGTCCACGTTGGGTGGTTTTGGAATATATAGGATGGATTCCATATGCATGGAGAGAGAGGCTATTTTATTATCCTTGTGTCGACCATAATATAGCCCATTCACTTTGAATAGGATATCCCAAGTACCTTCTCCGAGCTCTTCACATCTGATGGGTATTGAATGATCTCCATCCTTCTTATAGTAAGTACACCAATGTGATACCGGTAGGCAAATGTGATTACCATCCCAAATCTTTCTATAGGGAGTATCCTTGTCATCTCTCGCCTTCCACTCTTGAGCAAGAGGAGTAGGAATGTCCATATTTAATGTCACGTACTCCTCAATAATATCAAGTTGGTGGCGAATGTACGGACTCACGGGGATCAGTATGTAGTCCACATACTGATTGTGCATTATCTTGACATCCGTGGAAGGGAGCATTCCCGTTTGGAGTACTACGCTATGATCATCATAACGCAAGGCTTGTTTAAATTTACGCTGTAGCGGTGTAGGATTATGTACCTTGGTTGTTTCTTCCACTGGCCTCAGTTGTAGATGATCTGACCGTAGCGAACCTTGTAACGTTTGACCGCCATTTTGTCCTACTAGTGCAGCAGATGGAGTAGATGCCTGAAAATGAAAAAAGATTGTATTAAGTTTACGTTCAAGGGAGGAGAGGGAGGGAAGTAGCGACTTACCATTTTAGTTGGATAATAGAACAGGGAACTAGAGAGAGAGAGAAAATGTGCGTCCGTCACTCGTGTGATTCAACGATGGAATGATTCTCACTGTGGAAGGCTCGCTATTTATAAAGAAATGCTTGATTCTCATTGGATGATGATCCTCATTGGACAATAACATAAAGCTGATTCCAAATCTGGCCTCCGTTTACCCATCCGAGCCTTCGTTTTGGCGCTACAGCCCAAAACGTCCCAAATTCTAACTCTGTCGTTTTTCGACAATGTCCCAAAATCTTAAATGGCGTCTCACATCTAAACGAAGACAGATAGGAACAAGCCGATTCTTTTACTGAATTTGTCTCACTCTTAGCTTTCAAACGAGCTATGGCACGACAAAATCCGTCCACTGGAAGCCAAAATCGAAGCAAGCTGTCCAGAGGGGGGGGGACGTCAGCGAATTTTTTTCTCTCCGATGGCGTTCAAATTCACCATACCGATGCAGAATTTCACGCTGAATCCGAATCTGGCCTCCGTTTTCTCATCCGATGCTTCGTTTGGGCGCTACACACCAAAACGTCCCAAATTCTAACTCTGTCGTTTTTTCGAAAAATGTTGAAAATTTTTTCTCACCGATTGACTTGAAACTCACCATACAGATAGAGAATTTCACGCTGATTCCAAATCTGAAATCCGTTTTCCAATCCGATGCTTCGTTTTGAAGCTACAGCCCAAAACGTCCCAAATTCTAACTCTGTCGTTTTTCGACAATGTCCCAAAATCTTAAATGGCGTCTCACATCTAAACGAAGACAGATAGGAACAAGCCGATTCTTTCACTGAATTTGTCTCACTCTTAGCTTTCAAACGAGCTATGGCACGACTAAATCCGTCCACTGGAAGCCAAAATCGAAGCGAGCTGTCAAGAGGGGGGAGACGTCAGCGAAAATTTTTTCTCTCCGATTGCGTTCAAATTCACCATACCGATGCAGAATTTCACGTTGAATCCGAATCTGGCCTCCGTTTTCTCATCCGATGCTTCGTTTGGGCGCTACACACCAAAACGTCCCAAATTCTAACTCTGTCGTTTTTTCGAAAAATGTTGAAAATTTTTTCTCGCCGATTGCCTTGAAACTCACCATACAGATAGAGAATTTCACGCTGATTCCAAATCTGAAATCCGTTTTCCAATCCGATGCTTCGTTTTGAAGCTACAGCCCAAAACGTCCCAAATTCTAACTCTGTCGTTTTTCGACAATGTCCCAAAATCTTAAATGGCGTCTCACATCTAAACGAAGACAGATAGGAACAAGCCGATTCTTTCACTGAATTTGTCTCACTCTTAGCTTTCAAACGAGCTATGGCACGACAAAATCCGTCCACTGGAAGCCAAAATCGAAGCAAGCTGTCCAGAGGGGGGGGACGTCAGCGAAAATTTTTCTCTCCGATGGCGTTCAAATTCACCATACCGATGCAGAATTTCACGCTGAATCCGAATCCGGCCTCCGTTTTCTCATCCGACCACTCCTTCCACTCGAAACAGCCCATTTTACAACCCAACATTCAGCAGATTGCACGAAAAACATCACACACTATAGCCTCAAGACTAATCCTGGCGGCCGCCCAAGTCCACCACGACACTCTGTCGTTCCAGAGGGGGGGGACGTCAGCGAACAGTTTGCGAACCAACCTGGCCGGCACACCACGACAGACCTCTGTCGTTCCAGAGGGGGGGGGGCGCCGGTCGAGTGTTCGCCGTTTTCTTACTACTGTAGCCCAATTTTATACACCAATGTGCGGAATAGGCTTTCAGCGTCTTTGTTGGACAAAATGCTCTTTTCCCATAAACTATCCTCGAGTTTGCCAGGGATAAATTGGGCCTTTCTTTTATCTCCACCAATTCCCAGTCTAGTCGACCGCTTCATTGCTGTTCTAGACTCAGTGAATTCTGGATCTTTGAAAAAATCCCACGCTCTTTTCACACTGTGTCTCAAATGGTGAAAAAGCGAGACAACTAAGTGTCTGAGAGACTCTGATGGATATTGAGAGCCGTCGGTTTTGCGAACTTCGAACACGTATGATTTTAGTGCAAAGTTAAGGTCATTCTTCTCCATTTCGTCTAGGGATTTATAGACATTCAGTTCATCGCCTCTATTCACAATTCTTGATAATCTCCATGACTCAAAAGTCTTCACTGCCCATGTTACCTTCTTGTGTGTATTGTGTGGCACTCCTTCGGCTATTAACTTCTCAATTTCATCTTTCTCCATAAATTCATACCGCTTGCTGCTTCCTGTCATCATATCACTTTGTGTGTAGTCACCACAAGCATCCATTTTACAATTATGCAAACGCAAAATGACATTCCATGAGTCGATTACGTTTGAAATTTAAATGTTCTTTCCGATATCAGGGCTGTCAAAGATACTGCATACCTGGCTATACTACCTTTACATGTATCAAATACATACAAATCTAACAACCTATTTCGATGAACAATTCCATACATGGATATATGCATGTATTACCTCCGACCATAGAAGTGGATAATAGTATTGTTGGACTTTCTATTGTATTGTTAATTTCTATGCCTCCCACAGACATATAATGATGCCACAGTCTATGTCGTGAAATAAATATGTTATTTCATGGCTGAAACGTGGACCAGGTCAGGAATCTATGGTTTTTGGAACTCGTGATATCTAACAAATTAAGACACGACACGGTTAAAAAATTCGAAGGATCCAGGAAACGGAAGACGCCAAAGTTAAACAATTACCCTAGTGAAGAATCTTGTAAATAATTAGGTAATTAAAAGTCATGAATGAATGAAATAATACTGACAACACAGAGTAACCTACTCTAGTATAGAGCAGGTACTGAAATACGTATAAAGGCAAGTCTACTCAACTAAAGACGGTAAGGGAAATAAATTAAAACTTATAAACGATTTAATTTTTATCAAACAAGAAAGAAACCTAAAAAACCAAAATTAAGTTTGCTATGTATGGAGTCATCAGGGAGGAACCATGTGGCTGCATGAAGCAAGGTTTCGGCCCCTAACCTCCAACCTATACCACATGGCGGGGCCAGGCCAACCATATCGAATGTACGATATGGAAGGCCTCTCCAAGCCTGAGGAAACATAGCAGAACCAAACCGAAGATAAATTTTTTAATATATTAGGACAAAAGGACGCACTTGAAACTAGAAGAGGTTATCTTAGCCCAACATGCCAATGATGGATGGCATCTGGCGGGGTGAAAAACAACCAAACTTAAAAACGAGGAACCTATTCTTGGAGAAGGACTTAATGCAAGAATTAACCAGCAAATTATTCTTATAACCCCGTCCTTTAAAGATATCAAAAATGCCCTTAGCTCTTGATATGAAGGCGGAAGCATCAGATGAAATCCTAGCGAATCTGATGAGTTGGGCAGCAAAGATGTTTAAGCCAGTGTTCAAAGGCATGTCACTCTCAGGGAAAGTATACAGCACCACTGGGAAGCTGAACTCATCAACCTTATGGTAAACCTCTGTGATGTAATGGCCACCATCTTCGATCCTGATTTTAACATCCAAATAATTAACACATTTGTTGTTGTCCCCGCTTCTGCAAGCCAAGAGATCTACCGGGTAGATTTCAGGAAGGATCTTATCAAAATGTTTGAAGTTAAACACACAAATGTCATCGACATACCTAGTGGTACGAGAGAGAAGTTTTGCTAAGCCAAATCTCTTACTCGCTAGGAGTCCCCTCACAAAATAAAACTCCCTGTAAGCCAAAAACAGGTCAGCTAAGAGCGAGCTGGAATTCCCACCCATAGGTATGCCTCGAATTTGCTTGAAGACAAGTCCGCCGAAAGTGACAAAAGTGTTGTTCAGGATAAAACTAATTGCATTAAGGAATTGGGTTTTGGACCAGCAGTGATACCCTCTGTATTTTTTATTCGAGAAGAAGGTTCTATAATAGCCAATGCAAATAAAGCTCTTGGAACTGCTAAAAATTAACTCACATAAGTCTTTCAAGGACTCCATAACCTGGTCTAAATTAAGATTCGTATAGAGTGTGGAGAAATCATAAACTTGTAAGGAGTGGCAATTCAAACACGACATCCTGTCAAGGAATTCCCCAGAAGAGTTAATGCTCCAGAAGGCGTTCACACCAGAATTATGTTTGATGGAAAGGCAATAACTACTAAACTTGTCCCGGATCAATTGCAAACCTTTGTTCACCAGTATGGCCAAATCCTTGGAAGTGCTGTTCCTAGCACCAGCTATGAATCTACTTTTATACGGATTTTTGTGCAATTTAGGTATCGAGAAAAGTTTAGGTAAAACCATAAACTTATCTTTAACCGTTATGCCAAAGGAATCCTTGAGGGTGGTGCAATGTTCGGCAATTATGTCATTAATGGAAGAAATTACTGGTGCGTAAGTCTGATTACCAACAGCATTGAAACTTCTAAGGTCAAAGCCTAGTTCGTTCAAGAGGACAATGAGGTAATACTTCTTACACACAATGACAAAATTGTTGGCGGCCTTATCCGCCGGACTAATGACGTAAATCTTCTGAAAGTTTGAGATGAAGTTTTTACACTCCTTAGATCTTAGTACCTCGTGCGAATGCAAAGATGGAAAGCTAGAACTTAGGAAGGAAATGCGATTACTAATTATCTTAAGGACATACTCGCCTTCGGCTCGTGCTGACCGATATCACTTGTTCTAAAAAGCCATGATTCCTGACCGGGAACCACTATTCAGCCATGAAATAACATATATTGACCTCCAAAGCCATCGAGAGTGAAATACAATTGGTATTGTATATCTTTGAGTTGATCAAATGTCTATGAAATTCAAGTGTTCTATGTGTTGTTTGCTGATATTGACAATCAAGCTCATTGATATCATTATCAGATTTTCACGTGTATTAGCAAAACTGCATATGCAAGCAAGATGCACACCGACCTAAGTCTACGCATGCCCATTGCTACCTGCGGATCTAGATCGGTGTCTGACCCAGCTGCCGGAATCGGATTCCCATGAGCTGAAGTGTCTCCAAATAAATTTATGAAGTTAGTTTAAAGACAACTTGAAAATGTCCACCTGGTCCTCAAGTGATTTCGAAAAGACACAGGAATGATTCCTTAATTGACCAATTACTTCAGTAGTTTACTTCTGAAACTTTTACTACCATGTGATAAAGTAAACCGCATTTGAGTGAATGAAAAATCACTGATGTTTCTTGATCTCTCAATATATTTTAAATAATCAAGAATTTGATTTAAATGGCGTCATGTGAGCAAGTCACTTAAAGACCATTTACAAACATGCACGAACATATGATATAACGAAACAGTGAAAAGAAGCAAAGCAATTTCATAATAATCTTTCATGATAGAAGGTTTTCACTGCACACTGTAAATCGCTCGATAACAGTCATATACGAAGAATTCATACCAAAACATTTTTTGGCATATATTTGCATCCATTTGTATGCTTTTCGTATGATTTAAGGCCTTTTATCAATAAAGATCGCTTTAAGGTTGCATGGCACTTACTACTGTTTTGTAAGTAGTGAGACAATGACATTTAAGAGTCAAACTTACAATTCTGAAATCGATTTTAATACAAGTAAGTCTAAGGTATTTCATAAATAATCAATTAGTATTCAACCATCAACAATCATGAATGATGTTATTTTGAAATGAAGCATATTATCAATTCGAAATAAAAACACATTATAATTCATGAAAGCAAATATAGTTATGTTTGAAATATATAAATCAACATGGTAACTCGAAAGTTGTCGTTTCACTGAAATGATGTTTATCAACTTAGTTCATGGACTTGAGCTAATAATGGTTCATGTGGATGCTATTAGACAATTGGCAACAATGACATGCGGCTTGTAAATCGGCTTGCTTTCTTTGAAAGTAAGATATTTGAAAGTAGTATGTAAAGCATAATTTTCTTTTCTAGATGACTTAAAGCTCTACATACGAAAGGCATGCGAATGAGGATGAATTTGCATAGGGTCTCTTACATAAAACAACCCGCCAAGCATGCCAACAACCCGTATTTCATCGTAAAACAGCCAATCACAGATAGAATGGTTCGCATCGCTACATACCAATCACATACGAAAGTAAATCAGCCTTCGTATGAAAAACATACCAGAATGTAAGCATACGAGAATCTCGAATCAGATGTTAGTTTCAAATTGCATGTGAATTTTTTTATATGTTTGTATGTAATTTTCGTATCCAGCGACTGACAGTGTACGCTTAAAATGACGAAGGGAGTGCGGCAATCTTAATTCGGCAGGCAACTTGTTCCAGGCACGAGGAGAACTTGAAAATAAAGCTTTTCTACTGCTAGACACTTGCTTCGTGCGTAGGATGATGAGGAGCTGGAAGTCCACAGAACAGAGATGCAATCGGTTAGGAAGCTGTTCTAGCATGGTATACGTACGTATCAGTTTTTATAAAGAAATAAATCGAAGCAGTAGTGATGTAGCTACACTGTAAACTGTACAATACCAAAGCTACTTACAAAAGCATCTATTACGCTATATTAAGCTCTAGCATCAGTTGTGAAAATAACTGAATTTTAGTTATTTTCACTGTTTTCAATTATTCCCACACTTTTATAGTAAAACCATGAAATTAAAGAAATGTATTCTTTCATGTCCTATGAAAGAATAACTTATAACTATGGTACAAGAGAAGTATGGAATCAATGGTTGATTTGTAGTCACAGCCATTATATTACTTTTTCGCCAGCGCCTATAAGCTGTTTTATTTGATATCGCAGTTGATAGCAGAATAGTATTGAAATATTGAATGGAAGGTACTGAATAGCTATGTCAAAACTTTGAAGCAGCGAAAATTACATAGTTATCCGTAGACGTCTGAAAGATAAAAACATGAGTTGAAGATCCATTTGTATGATTTGAATGCTAGATTTGATTTGACATAGAAATTAATTCATTGATTATTAAAATTGTACGTTCTAGGGTCTAGGTACTAAATAGACGACTGGAAACCACTCATTTTTGTATACGACTGATGTGGGGCATCTGATTGTATTTCTATATGAACGTGTTTGCCAACTTTTGTCCACTGAACATATGATGATCTTTGTGTCGGATCTAGAATACTTCATTTTCTTGTTGATAACCAGCTGTACGTGCATTCATTGATCAGTTTCAGATTGCCATTCATGAATGGATGTTGGAAACATGATGGACACTACCTTCATTATATACTACTTTTGTCCTATTTTTCTCATCTGATTATGACAGCTTGCCATATGAAATTTTGAAGCTTTTTTATTGACATAGCAACATCTCATTTTCTTCTTACATCAGAGTGTCGCCTCATAATTTCTTTTTCTATGATAAATAGTAGTATTTGATGATAACAAGTTCTGAAGAAAGAGTCAAATTCCGAAATGTTGTCACTAAAATATTGATGCATCACCTAATTGACTGTTTTGGTTAGTGATGAAAATAATGAAAAAATGATGAATGACGCTCCTGCCTTAAGTTGCAGATACTTTATGTCAATTGCAATTGATTATATTGAGCAATTAATACACTAGTTCCTCGGCTTCCGGCAAATCACTGAAAAATCAAATTATATTCACAACAGAAGAAAGGAGAGGAACGCGAAACATTCAGATGCAGTTGAAAACATTTGGGACAATGGACATTGACTTAACCCTCAGAGACCTGAGGGGTCCAGTGGACCCCGGAGCCACATTTTTCTATTTCATTTTTTACGCTGACGATATATCAACCACTCAAGCCCATGCAAAATCATCATTTCTGACAGTGAATCTGCATGTGTTATTTCATTTCAATTGAATCAGTAGAAGTATGCCAGATAGGCCAGGGGGGTTCACTGGTCCCCCCTCAGGTCTCAGAGGGTGTAGAAATTCCACCACAAAATTTTTGTAATTAGATGAAAAATGATTTTGAACATGTCCACGATGGTGTATAAAGAGTGAAAGTCATTTATTCATTGTTTGTATCATTCTCGTAGATGTGCAATGTGTTGGAAGATCGCAAAATGTGAATATTTTGCTTTCGCACATGATCTCGCGTGACTGGTTGGCCTATATGAACAACTCGACATAAATCGATGTCCGAAATGAAAGCTATCATTATATTCGCAGTTGAGCACCAAAAACTGATTGATGACAAACTTTTCACAGCAGTAATGATAAGTTTGAGATCTCCACAGCTGTTTTTGGTTCTAGAAGTACAGCAATTTTGACTCATTTTAGGTCTATTTCTGATAGCTTTGGATAAATTTGAAGGAATGTACAAATGGAAAGGATTAGCTGCATGAATTAAATCAATTTCATCAAAATCAACTATCTGAGGCTTTATGGTGACACAAAATATCGTAAAGCCGCCTCCTAGTACAAATGATGCTGTACTAAATGTGGTTGACTTACAAAAACACCATATTTTCGCACGTGTTTACTGAGAAGGCTGAAAGTCACTCAAGGGATTCGTTATACCAACCTGCTACACGCAAACATCATTGTTTTACTTAAAATCAACTTTCCTAATGTTTTGATATCGATTTGAGCAGGTAAACTAAGAATATGTTAAAGGGGTCCACTGGACTCCCCCCTCAGGTCTCAGAGGGTGTGAAAAAGCTCAGGTCTCTGAGGGTTAAGCAAACGTGGACTTGATTTCATCGTTTGGAATATCATAGGCTACATCAATTCACAAATGGTCTTCAACCGAAATTTGTATTATAAAGCCATATAGAAAAAACCACGAATCGCTTCACTTTTGGTTTGGTCACTTGTGTTAATAAGAATCAGTGGCGTCTCCTCTGTACCTGCGAGGCCTTCGGCGCATACTCAAAAATAATTTACCAACATCTATAAAAAATGAAGTGTCATCATTCAGAAGATTTCATTCAGATTTGATAACTTCTCTAGTTAGTTGTGCACAGCTTTCCGTCTCAAAATCAGCCGCTCAATGCTCGAATCACAGCTGTTTTCTTCTAATAATAACACACACGCTAGTGGTGTGTTCAGAGCATTGATGTTTAGAGAGAGCTGTGTGGCTGTCAGCGGGTGTGAGAAAATCACCGCACGCCCTCGCCAACCTTGGCTTTCCCGACAGACATAATGCCATAATGCTTTGCCTTCACCAATTTCTGCAATGAAATTCTAAAAATGCATGCGCTCGTTTGCTTGTCTTATTGGAATATCCGCAATGCATGATCGACGCGAGGTATCCATATATAGAAAGGGAAACGCGACTTATATTGTTCCAACCTTCGTCGCTCTTCGGAGAGGACACGCCTAAACCGACAGCAGATGATGATGTTCAGACAAATATTGTGTTCAGATGATGAGCGTTCGCCAATGAGTGCCGATGATGTGCATCTGACCCGATCTGACTCGTCACTCGAAAATCAGATTCGGTAGTATTCCATTATGTGATTGTAAGTGCTAATGTGACAGTATGTCAGTTAACGAGCGCCTTTCGCCCGAAGGAGATATGAGGAAAAAGTAGCAATCATGAAGCAAGGTAGGTCAACACCATTTGTTAAAATTGAGAGCACTCACAGAGAAAGAGGCAAGCAGTATACTAGACACTTCAATATTTCACAATATCAGACATGTGAATGGCTGACCGGGTGCGAGAACCGCAACAAACTCTTTTGTTGGCCTTGCCTCCTTTTTTCCCGTGAAAATGGAGTGTGGACGGAAAGAGGGTATAACGATCTCAGCTCATTGAGTAAGGCAATGAAGAGACACGAACAATCGACTTCTCATATGCACAGTCACTTAGCCTTGAAAATGTTTGGGAAACAGGGTCAGATTGACGAGATGACGAACAATCAGATAAAAATTTCCAACAAAGCCCACAACGAGGCGGTAAGGAAAAATATAGATATAATGAAGCGTTTAATTGACAGCGTCTGCTTCTTAGCTAAACAAGAACTGACGTTCCGTGGACATGATGAGTCCCAGAATTCTTTGAACCGAGGAAATTATCTCGAATGTCTTGATTACCTTCGGCTTTATGATTCACTTTTAGACGAGCATTTAAAAACGTCCACGATCTTTCGCGGTATATCTGCTAAAATACAGAATGATTTGATTGATGCCGTCAGTGTAGTAATCAACAATTACATTAAAAACGAAATCGATGACAGTCAATTTGTCTCTATCACGTTAGATGAAACCTCTGATATTTCAAATGAATCCCAATTATCTACTGTGATCAGATACGTTTACAAGGGAGAGGCCCGAGAAAGATTTGTTGGTTTTACAGATGTGAGCTCTGATAGAACTGCTAATACTCTCTTACATCACGTCATTAAAGTCGCCTCCGAATATGAGATAGAGAAAAACGGTCAGACGTACGACGGTGCTGCTGTCATGAGTGGGCATTTGAATGGTTTACAGAGAAAAGTTCTGGATAAATTTCCCAGAGTTCTCTTCATTCACTGTTACGCACACGTGCTTGACCTCATTCTGCAACAGAGTTTAAATTGCTTTGAAAAATGTAGAATTTTTTTAAGACTATGAATGGTCTTTCGGCGTTTTTTTCGCATTCTTCAAAGCGGCATCATGCGTTAGAAAGTTTTCTCATTAGAAAACTGCCTGGTGTTTCTGTGACTCGATGGTGTTTTACTTCTCACTTGGTAAATATTGTCAATGACGAGTTGACAAATTTGACTGATTTCTTCGCTCACATAGCAAATGATTCTGATGGCACTTGGGATAATGATTCGATTGTGAAAGCCATAGGTTTTTAGAACTTCTTGAAAGATTTCCAGACAATTTTGTTCCTAGAAATGTTTTCCAGAATATTTTCTATAACCGATGTTTTGTACAACATTTTACAAGCTCGATCGTACGACATTCTGTTTTGTTCCAATAAAATTTTGGAAGTTAGAACGGTGTTGCAGGAACAGCGTAAAAGTGAGTTTGATTCTATCTGGGACAGTTCCCTGTCGAGATTCGCAGATGCATCTTCACGGAAGAGGAACAGAAGCGATAAGGAAGCGATGAGGCAATTGTACTCCAATGTGATTGACAAAATTTGTGATCAAATAGACGTTCGGTACCAGTCCTTCAAGAAGTTGGAATCTACCAACCTTCTTCAGAACCAGAGATATTCTGATTATCGACGAAGCTTCCTCGATCGTATCATGACTTCTTTGAAACAAATGTACGGATCTTTTCTTGATTTTCCGAAAGTGAGAAGTGAACTCAGTGTGATATATTTGTCTTCAGATTTTTATGATAAATCAGTTTTCAATTAACTGAATTTATGACACAAAATGATTTAATGACTGTTTTCCCAGAAAGTTACAAGTTGGCAATGTTGATTCTAACTATTCCGAGTACTACTGCTTCGGTTGAAAGGTCTTTCTCGGCCTTGAAGCGTATTCACACATCCATGCGAAATACACAAGGGCAATGACGAATGTCAAGTCTCGCCACGATTGCGATTGAGCGATCTGTTTTAGTACACCTCCGCGAGGAGGGATCGTTGTATGAAAATGTCATTTATGAATTTAAAAAGAAAGAACGCAGGATTGTTTTGGATTTGAAATAAATCACTACAAAGAAGTCGACAGAGTTAGTCTTTGGAAGAAATATAATTTTCATTTAAATAAAATCTGTTTTTACTTGTCACATGTATTTATTTATTTTTTCATTAATTTATATTTCTTGTATCTCAGCATATAGGTACAAGCCAGCGCAACCAGAATATGCATGTAGAAAAGTAATTTAAATTAAGATCATTGTCAAAATGTTAGTAAAAGTTCATCTGTAAAAATGAATGTTGTAACATAAAAAAATGTCTGGTATAGAAATAGGACTCGAATGCCGAGCGAAGGCCTATGATCTGGGACCACGCTACGCCACTGATAAAAATTCTATTGCTGTACATTCGAGTTTATATCTGGATGTTGCGAACAATTATTAATTGATTCCACCGCAGATTTGCATCTGATATTTGCAATGCATGTGTGTTACAACGTTTTCGAACCACAACGCATTTGCGTCAAAATAATGAACTGTCATAAGTGAATTAGACATTGGGGCTGTTCATTAACTAAAATTCTGCCGACTGAATATGAAACCGATCTGCCGGTAAATAGTTTTTGAACGACAGTAGAACACTGAAACCGACTGAAAAGCCGGGGTAAGATGAAACATTGTATAAGATGAAACAGGCGCAGTTCTCTGTGATCGGATACACTGACGTTATGACTAAGTTTGTCTGGCCAATCGTATCACTGAAAGGGGAAACCTCGCTATTTCTCATCATCGGTGCATGAATATACTCGACACAGATAAGAGAAACTTCATTTTGACCTGAATTCTGCTACATTGAAGTGAGTGACGAACTGTGCTGGCTAACTTAAAGTTGATGAAAAGATTATGACTCCTGTGATTTCTTTCACCTCTTTATATGCTCTATCAACTAACACTGCGCCTGTACTATGGTCGTATTCCATCATTTATTTACAGCATCGTTTTTAACGAGTAGTGCCCCAAGCCTGTTCACTTGGTTCAATAATTTCAAAATATTGAACGAGTGATGTATTTTCAAGAAAATTCACCTGTTGTATATTGACCTTGATCAAAAAGAGCTACTAAGTATGAAAGACCGATTGTCTAACTTTAATTTTTCACGAGTTAGACGGCAAAAAAGAAAAATGTCTCATCATACCCCGACTTCACCTATACTGTCGTTCAAAAACATACAGTATGAGACAGCAAGTTTACAACACCCCTGACATTGCAGAAATTAAGAATACACAGGTGTTAATTCATCTTTAAAGTGATAGTTGCATAACTTAACGACTTAGAAATATCCATTGCTGCATATTCGAGCATAAACAACAATGAGATCACAGCAGATGTCAAAATTTTGTGTTGATGCCTCTTTGACGGAATCACGTCCTTCACACATTCACTCATTGAATTCATTGGAACACATCCTTGACTTTGTCGACTTAACCCCTTGACTGCTAATGACTAGGTATTCTAGTCATGGCTTTGTGTCATCCTGTGTGCGGCTCTAAAATGGTCACTTTAACCGCTTGCGCGCTGGAGATTTTGTTAACAGATTACAAGAATGATTCCCATCGTGATAATCGTGACCCACAAACAATGTCAATATTTACAAATTCAATGTCTGAGCTAATTTGGTTACATAATAACAGTTTCGCCTAGTCGGCTCTGCTGGTGAATGGTATAGATAACATCTTTCATAAATTAGAAGCGGATAAAGAGTAACGCACAAGAATTATGAATCCTCGCTTGGGCATGAATTCCTTTATGGCGATTGATGTTTATATGAAAGACCGGGATATGACTATGAGACGTAATTGCTCTTCGCTGTTTCAACAAAATTTCCCTTACCCAAATTGTGTGCGTTATTACAAAGCGTTGAGAATCGCGTATCGATAGCAAAGCAGCTAGACCTGGCCAAACTAATTACTAGATGTTTTTTAGATTAAAAACCCATTTTCCCGTTTTACATTACTTTGCTATTGATGACGTTAACAAATTAGGTGTATAACAACAATATTGAAATATATAATTTCAAAATAAATGTAGACTTAACTATCGCTTTTATTCTATTTTTATTACTTAGTATTGGAATTTAGAAATGACAAATTATTCAAATCCACTGTGCTCTTTCTCATAGGCCCTATTTCTTTTCTCTTGTTTCAATTTAACTTTTTCTTGGTTAAATTTAATCAACGATTTACTATTATGTTGATAATTGCTTTCTAATATTCTGTTATCGTAACTTGCATTATCATTAATTCTTCTTATCAAATTAAAACTTTCCAGAGAGACATTCGTGCTTTTAAACAAAAATATAATATAATATATGATTGACCGGCCAATGAAATTTGTATTAGATCTGTAAGCGAATACGTGTAGGGATTTTTAAGTAATAGATCCCATTCCAAGTATAACTTCAATAATAAAAAGTCAACATTTCGCTTCTGTAAGTATATTCAAATGAGCATATCATTAGAAAGCAAACTAGAAATCCCATTCTAAATTTGTATACTTTACATTGAATATAATTACATTATTGTTCGACGTATTTACAACTACGTGAAATAGCATACAAATTTGACATAATGTGTATGTTTATTTTGCGTGAAACTTTTTGAAACATGACCAGATGTTCACCAGATGTTCAGGTGATGCACAGACCAGGTTCACCCGGACACGTTTCACATACAATTGTGGAAAATTTCTTGCGACCTTCACGGTAGCACACACATCTTTTAGTCGGATATCTATTCTCTCCTCGCGCTGACATTTTTTTTGGATAGTGACAGAGTCTTTGTATCAAATGAACGCCTATCTTGACAAACCATCTGTTAGATTTCCTTGCAGCATCATATGGGTGCAATATTTGATCTGATCGATCGACGCCACCCATATTTCTATTGTAGGAAATCATACTTTCACTTTTTGAAAATCGATTTGTTTACCTTGTTTTGTCACACAACATTAAAAGTATCGATAATGTAAACAATTTTCAGTCCGCTCGATTTTTTATCACAAAATTTCGACAAAAGTATGCTACCTGATCTTACAAAGGAAGTTGATCGAGTAGCAACAGTTTCTGATTTCAACACCACAGGAACACCTCTGTTTGGACGAATAGTCCCAATCGAAAAAGTTCTTCTGTTCAAAAGAAAATTAGCGAGGCACTCACTGTTGAACCAATTATCGGCATATATTTTATGTCCCAAGTCCAAGTATCGATCGCATAAGTGAACGACAATGCGTTCAGATACACTGAGGCTTGAAGCGAATGACGCGAACTTGTCGTGCTCAGCTTTTGTGGTATGAAAGCAAAAGTTAATAGTGTAACCTGTATCACTTTCACACAAAACGTAAATTTTTATACCGAAACGTCGCCTTTTTGATGGTATATATTGTTTGAAGTGAAGTCTCCCCTTGAAGAGAAGGAGAGATTCATCAACAGTCAGACTTTTGCCGGGTTTGTATGATAGAACTATATCCTTCACTAAGGAAACAAATGGTAGAATCTCCTATAGGGGATTTGGATCTTCATCAAACTTGGAATAGTCTGCGAATCGAATAAAATGCAATAGCAGTAGAAAACGATCCCGAGATAGCGAACACTTTGAATGAAATATCGGTGTTGCAACAAAAGGATCCGTAGACCAATAATCCGAGAACATTGGCTTTTTGATGACTCCCATTAGCAGAAGTAGTTCAACGAATTTCTTCATCTCTTGATTATTTGTGTTTTTCCACGATTGAAATCTTGAATGCGGTTTGAGATTTTGAGACTCTTGTCGCAGAAAAAGTTCCACTCTGACATTTGTGAATCTGACAAGCATGTCAATCAACTTATCAGAGAGAAACAGCTCAATACATTTAGTGATCTTCATCGTCTTCAGAAGAATGAAGGTAGTCCTCATGTTCAGAAGAAAGACCAGGACACCCGACAAATGTAGGGTTTTCTTCGGATTTGCTGTCTGTAGTTTCGCTCACAAGTCGCCAACTTTCTTCGTTTGGTGTAGAAAGTTCATGTAGAACCGGGGTTGTTGACGTCGATGACGTGGCTGAAGCTGATGGCAAAGTGAACGACGATGTTGATCGACATGGATTTCGCGTTGGCACTCTTGGAAAGGAAGTTTCTAACAAATCCATATTACTGTCTGAATCCCCATCGCTGTCAAAGCTGTTGTCAGAGTCTGAAATCTCAAGTTCATCCTCGTCGTCAGTTAAACAAATCATTTCAGCGATTTGATCTATCGTGAGTTTTCTTCTGTATGACATTTTGCAGGACGGTTATGCAGGTCGGTATTCAGTCTGTCGAAGTTTGAATAAAATGATAATTGGAAACAAAATTTTACCTTTTTGTTAGCCATGAATTCATAAAATTTATTTTGATTGATAAGCTAGCAGCAAGACTTTCAATAACAAAACATAAGCCACCAAGTCTGTTGAACACAATGAGTCTGTTGACAATACTGAGCTCAGTATCATTCACTAAGAAAAATAATAGAGATTTGAGAAATCATACTCTTGTTGATTGCTTGCATTGTTGATACTCTTGCATCGAGAAGATAGATTTGTTTACTTTGATACCGCGAAATCTTATTGTTGCCATTCATTGATGTTGCCCCGCTATTCAAGAAAGCATCAAAGTATCGCGAACAGAGTTAATTGTATTCAATAAAATATATTTACTCGACCACTTGATTGTCCAATTTATCTGTTATGAATCTCTTCCTTTATCATCCTTCATAAATCGTTCAACCCATGTTCAACCTATGCATACATCATCTGAACATGTTTGCCAATTGCATAATTTTCATTTTCCGCGCAGTGCCGATCTTAATCTTCAAACAGCTTGAAATTTCTTCATTCCACTCTTATATTTGCTTTATCAGCTAATTACAGCACGCGAAAAAGGACTCGTCAAGTCGCATATAAAGGAATCATCCTTATGACTTGAATACCTAGTCATCCGCACCACACAGCCTCTCGTCAAATTTCTTGGTAGTAGTCAAGGGGTTGATACTGGATGTCGAGAAAGGCACGAATGATCTTTGTCTTACTTTTTGGACGCTTCTTTGATATCCGACGTTTGACAACCGCTCAAAAGCTACGATTGGGTTCAGATCCACTGATAATGCTGGCCAAGGCAGCATTCTGACGTCAGCGTCTTCGAAATTTTTCAATGATCCTGCTACCCAGGCAGGATGCGTCAGAAAGGGCGGGTTGAGTTGAAAAATTTCCCATTGGTTTTCTCAACGGTTTCCGACGTTTTAGACATCGGAGATTCCAAATCTGCCCTTAAAAAATCTTTCATCGACATCTTTTGGTTACAGAGCACAAAATTCAAAATGGCGGCTTCTATAATCGAAACCATCATTGAATTATCAAACTAAAAATTTCCCATGCAAATTGTTTGTGGGGTCTTGTATTTTGAGGTGTAAAGAGATCATTTATGACGATTAGAGGGATTTCCATCGACATCTTTTAGCTACAGAGCGAAAAATTCAAAATGGCAATTGCTAAATTAACACCACCTTCGCGTGTATAAATTTAAAAATTTACAACTCAAGATAACAGAAATCGCTAGAATAACAGTCACTAAGTTGTTTTCGCATGATGTCTATAGCCACTTCGATGATAGGAAACTGGTTGCTAAAAACAGACTCTAGGGAGAGCCCTGAGTATAATTAGCTGATAGATGATATCTATCGCTGCACATACAAATGTATGCGGCTTTTCCAGATCCTTCATTGTTTCACAAAATGCCAACCAAGTTTCGCTCACACTCTGACGCTGCTAAAGTGGTTTGTGTCATTTGCTTAAGCAAAGGAAAAGATCTCCGCAATATTTCGGCAACTACCGAAGCTTCGATTAAAAGTCATGTATTTTCTGATTTTGACAGAAATGATATTACCTTTCCTACAGCTCATCGTGCAGGAAAAAACTATCCCAAGTACACTGTAAATCGCTCAATACCAATCACATACGAAGGATGCATACCAAAATATTTTTTTGGTATATTTCTGTATTCTCTTCGTATATATTTGTATGCTTTTCGTATGTTATTTCAAATGTGGTATGCTTTACATACTAAAGACATAATAGCACAATGTTAGAAGAAAGCATAAATAATGTCCAAAGAATGTTGATTTCAGGCCTTTTGTCAATAAAGATCACACTAATGTTACTACTGTTCTGTAAGTAGTGAGATAATGACATTCAAGAGTCAAACTTACAATACTGAATTCGATTTTAATACACGTAAGTCTAAGGTATTTCATGAATAATCAATAAGATTTCAACCATCAACAATTATGCATTATGTAATTTTGAAATTAATCATATTATCAATCCGAAATAAAAACACATTATAATTCATGAACGCAAAAATAGTTATGTTTGAGATCTATAAGTCAACATGATTTCATTCAAGATATCGGTTAAATGAAATGATGTTTATCAACTTGGGTCATAAAATAGAGTTAAATAAACGTCATGTTAATGTTGCCAGACAAGTAGCATCGACGACATATTCGTGGAGCATAAAATTCACAATAAATCTAATCTAATCAAAAATCACTCTATCGAACAAAAGATATTCACTACTTGTATTACCGAAAAAAGTTATTTGACAGTAGCATGTAATACATACATTTTTTTGCTATGTGACTTAAAGCTGCACATACCAAATGGATACCAGATGCATACGAATAAGGATGAATTTCCATCGGGTCTCGTATATAAAACATACTAACAATTCGTATTTCAGTGTAAAACAGCCAATCACAGATGGAATAGTTCGTATCGCTACATACCAATCACACACTAAAGTAAGTGAGATGTGGTATGAAAAACATACCAGATCTCTGTAAACATACGAGAATCTCGTATCAGATGTTAGTTTCAAATTGTATGTAATTTTGGTATATGTTTGTATATAATTTTGGTATCCAGCGATTTACAGTGTAGTGACTGGTGAATTGCCTGCTTCCGCATTGAATATTCAAGATCGATCAAGTCTCAATTTTAAGAGAAGCACACGTCAATCCGTTGATTCTGAATGTGAGTGTTCAATCTGTGAAATAGCTCGAAGTAACATCAATACAACAGCACATTTAACAAAAGGAACCGCAGGTAGACCATCTATGTCTTCGACAGGTGACGAAAGCTTTAATAGTTCTAAAAACGTCAAACTTTGTGGTATTTGTTTTTGTGAGGTAGGACGTGGCAAACCACATGATTGCTCATCAAGGAAGAAATTTTCTAATATCAATAACCTTCTCAGTAAGTCCTCTTCAGATGACCCTGAAAAATTTTCATCCTGTCTTGACCGATGAGCCACATCATCAAATAAAAGGAAGTACGACATTAAACACAATAAAAGGAAAATCTATGAATGTGATCATTAACTCACCAAGACCTTTACTTTCAGTTGAAAACCTCTTCAACATTCAGGTTGATTTGAATATGAGTTCAAGGAAACCTTTGCGTTTGGCGCAGCATTTGAGGTCGGGCATGTCTTCACGAACTGTTATTGAGAGCTATGCAAAACGTGAACTTTCGAACAGAGACCATTCTTTTGACGAACTGTTTAAACTAGAAACCATGGATTTTGTTTTAAGCGACCTTTCTCATGTTTCTCGTCCAGTTGTCTTATGCACGGATATTGAAGCGTTTATTCAGACAGTTTGCGAAATTAGAAATCATCACATTGAAGATTTAATGATTAAAATAGGCATTGATTCTGGAGGAGGATTTTTGAAATTTTGTCTGTCACTTGTTGATAAATATCCAAATTCAGATAGCAATGGTCTAAAGGCAAAGAAATCTTCGGGTATAAAATCTCTTTTTATCATTGCAATTTCTCCAGACGTTACAGAGTCATATGTTAACTTGAAATATATTTGGAATGCCTTGGGACTCCATAAGTTAGCGCTTAAGTTTTTTGTCGCTGCTGACCTCAAAGTATGTAATCTACTGCTGGGTCTCATGAACCACGGAAATTTACATCCTTGCTCATGGTGCGATATAGAGAAAAGCGAGTTAGCTGAAATGGGACAAAGTCGGACACCGAGGTCTTTATCAGTTCTTTTTTGGCAGTTCTATGATTCCGGGAAAGATAAATCTAAAGCGAAACAGTACGGAAATGTTGTTCACCCTTCTTTGATTATCAGCAATGAAAACAAAAATATCGACAATGATTTTGTCGTTGATATCCTCCCTCCCGCGGAGTTGCACCTTCTCATAGGGTCAGTCACATACATTTTTAAAAGTATGGAAACACTTTTCCCTGAAACAGCACGGCAGTGGCTTATAGATTGTGGTGTGAGTATAGATGACTACCATGGTGGTACCTTCACTGGGAACAATGCACGAAAATTGCTTAAATTCGTGGATATGCTTAGTTCCAAATATCCTCTAGCCTGTTTGCGGTACGTCAAGACTTTTCGAAGTCTTCATAATGTAGTCTCCAGTTGTTTCGGCAATGAACTTGATTCTGACTTTGAACGATTTATTGAAGAGTTTCGCACAGATTATATGGATTTATGTATACGCGTGACTCCAAAAATCCATGCGATTTTTTATCACGTCCCTGAATTTTGCAGAAAAAGGAACCAAGGATTAGGATCATATAGTGAGCAGGTTTCTGAATCTGTTCACCACAATTTCCAAGAATTTTGGTGTAATTACAATGTAAAGGATATCCAGTGTGCAAGATATACAGAAACATTTTATTCTGCGGTGACAGCTTGCAATAGTCGCCATCTTTGATGTATTTTTCTGAATAAACTTGAATATTTCTAAATCGGTGTTCTTATTTTATTTGAACAAGTCGATCAATGGATATCAAATTTTTGAATGTTGGGTTTCATGGCACAAAGATGATGTTAATTTAGCAATTGCCATTTTGAATTTTTTACTCTGTAGCTAAAAGATGTCGATGGAAATCCCTCTAATCGTCATAAATGATCTCTTTACACCTCAAAATACAAGACCCCACAGACAATTTGCATGGGAAATTTTTAGTTTGATAATTCAATGATGGTTTCAATTATAGAAGCCGCCATTTTGAATTTTGTGCTCTGTAACCAAAAGATGTCGATGAAAGATTTTTTAAGGGCAGATTTGGAATCTCCGATGTCTAAAACGTCAGAAACCGTTGAGAAAACCAATGGGAAATTTTTCAACTCAACCCGCCCTTTCTGAGGCAGGATGCGATATTTTGTTGAAAGCAGGCTCTGCCTTCACCAAATTACTTGATCATTTGTGGAATTACTCTGGAATCTATTATCTTCTCAATGCTTCTATCGCTATTCTGATTTCATTCCACTACAAAAACTCGACCAGGACCACATCAGCTGACGCTAGACCGGTGCAAGACCTTCACAGGATCCCTCACTTTGCATTCGTAATGATCAGATGTGAGTTCATATCCATCCACAACATGAACAAAGATAGTACAATCATCTGCAGCCTCGAAAGTGGCCTAATTAATCCAAAGCACACTTCCCCAATCAACATTTGTCAAGGAGTCATGCCGTTTGGACTACTCATACCGATCCTTTATGTTCTTCTCGGATAGGCTATGCTTACATTTTTTGCCCTAATTGCTTTTCGGGCTCGGTCGATACATTGAGAAGATAATAGATTCCAGAGTAATTCCACAAATGATCAAGTAATTTGGTGAAGGCAGAGCCTACTTTCAACAAAATAACGCACCTGCCTTGGTAGCAGAAAATCATTGAAAAATTTCGAAGACGCTGACGTCAGAATGCTGCCTTGGCCAGCATTATCAGTGGACCTGAACCCAATCGCTGGCTTCTGAGCGGTTGTCAAACGTCGGATATCAAGGAAGCGTCCAAAAAGTAAGACAAATATCATTCACGCCTTTCTCGACATCCAGTATTAAGTCGACGAAATCAAGGATGTGTTCCAAAATCTAATGAATTCAATGAGTGAACGTGTGAAGGACGTGATTCCGTCAAAGAGGCATCAACACAAAATTTTGACATCTGCTGTAATCTCATTGTTGTTTATGCTCGAATATGCAGCAATGGATATTTCTAAGTCGTTAAGTTATGCAACTATCACTTTAAAGATGAATTAACACCTGTGTATTCTTAATTTCTGCAATGTCAGGGGGTGTTGTAAACTTGCTGTCTCATACTGTACATTAATAATCACTTTAACACACATGTATAGGCACATATATAGACATGCATTAATAATCACTATGACATAAATCATCATGTCATAGTGGCTATCATTGAGCAAATAAATGGATTTTTCACCAACAGTGTCTGATTCCCCCTAGTTTAGTCTGTTAACAAAACATTATTATACGACTGATACCGCGGGCTCGGCACTTCCGAGTTTTGACATGAATAGAGCTTTCGACCATTTGAACCATAGTCTTCTGATTGAAAAACTGAGAAGGTGTCATTTTCATGGTGGATTCCTACTATGGCTTGCTGACTATCTCAAAAATCGCAAGAACACCGTCAGTCTTTCTGGACAGTCTTTCTCACGGCCATATCAAGTTTTATCTGGAGTTGCCCAAGGATCATTGCTCGGACCGTTGTGTATATTGGTGACCTGCAAAAATATGGAAATGACTCAACTATCACGAAATATGCCGATGATGTAACTATTGTGGTTCCGATTTCTAACGATGCAATACTGACACAAATAGAAGTAGTAAACAAAGTTAAAAGTATGGAGAAATGGTGCAAAGAAAATTTTCTTACTATCAACTATGCTAAGTCCAGTATAATGATTTGTGGAAGGCGCAATTTATGTGGAGTGCAATTGCCCGAAACTTTCTCAGTACCGCAAGTGCAGCACGTACGAATCCTAGGGATTATATTATCCAATGACCTCAAATGGGATAAACATATTGGTGAAATTGTTTTGACAGCTAATAAGAGAATGCATATCCTTCGAACACTAAGACCTGTCATGGGAAAAATGGAGCTGCATGCTGTCTATACAACGACTATGCGACCTCTACTAGAATACGCCTGTCAGTGCTTCATTGGTCTGAACGATAATTTGTCGCGAAAATTGCTAAGAATAGACCGGCGAGCACATCGAATTATTTTCTTCGACGACGAAAGATGTTGTGAGTGCACGGACTCCACTTTAGTTCAAAGGAGAACAAAATCTAACATGAAACTTTTCGATAACGCGTTCCGTAACGAGAATCACGTGTTGAGCAGCATCATCCCAAAGTATTTCAATCGGAGTGGAACTTTCAGTGCTCTGTACTGCAGAACCCGAAAGCGACAAGATGCTTTCGTACCTTTTACGGCTATCTTAATGAATAATATGTCTTCACAGTAATATTTTATCACTGCTATAAACTATGCAGAATTTTCTTTTATCTGATTTCCTCCCTTACATGTTTCACCATATCAATCGAGCTGAAACACTCTTGAGGTCTTGTCTTGAACATTTTGAATATGCATCATAATTTTGTATCTATGGCAACATCACAACCGTATGTAGGCTACTATGATTTCCATTCTCCTGAAATATATACACCTCTACTACTACTACTACAAAACTTTCTCATCACTTGTGTGAATTAACTGAAAAAGTAAAAAAGGTATCGAATGTTCCCTAGCTAGTACCAATGAAAACTTGCGCAACATGACGAAATGACAAATACTTGGAGACCTGAAATGGATAATTTTGCTAATAACTTTGGTTACCAGATTTTCAATGAAGTTGACGAAAGGAATCGTCGGATGAATAGCATCATAGTGTCAGGCATTGAAGAATTCCCCATGGATCTGTGATTGACAAACAGAAAAGTGATTTTGATCAATTGTCAAAGCTGTTGGATGAAACCCAGACTCAATTTTCAAAAACTGATAATTGTCAGCGTATTGGTCGATCTGTTGGTGAGAGACCGCGTCTGTTACTTGTAGTCCTCAGCAATCAATTTCTTAAGAACAGTGTTTTGTGAAACTCAAAGGTTTTGAACACCTCAAGCAATTACAAACATGTGTACATCAATCCTGATCAAACCAAAGTACAACTTTTTGAATAAAAAAGAGAAGAATTGAATAAACTTCGAAATGAAGGTAAAGATGTAGTTATTTACAAGAATGCAATCCAACGTCGTTCTGATTTGAACTCAAGAAATTTTCAATAAAGGATTTTATTAACGCATCTATTTTCCCGACTGTAATCCTTCTGAATGCCCTCTCTGTTTGCGCTAAGATTGATGGGCTATCTCTTCTTGTGTCATCTACTCGCTCTTCTACACGGGAAGATTTCCACGCAACTGCGAGAACGGTATGCTCTAGCTGGAGAGAACAGGGTGTGACACGCTCTGCCATTCGTGATGCAAGAAATCGGGTCCTAGTTCTGACTAATCTTGGCGCAGAATGGATACAAGGTTTCTCTCGGTGCAATGGTCCTCGTTGTCAAGCATGCGACCTTGCTGTCGAGAAAAGTTTTTTCGCGGGGACAGCAAGCGACCTCCATGCAATTCAGATGAATCTTTCATGCGCTTTGACTTGCTGCATCTACATTATTGAGTGCAAACTATGCGGCATCAAATACGTCGGTCAGAGTTCCCAGCCTCTTAGACAGCGTATTCGCCAGCATGTACGTGCAGTTCTTGGTCGCGATGATGCTTCTCCACTGGTCCCGCATTTTTATGACTTCCATTCCGCAACTGACATGTCTTTTTACGCCATTGACCGTTGTTTCTCAACCCAACGAAGACTGATGAAAAAGTCTAAGTGGATCAAAAGACTTAGAACGGCCCGTCCTGTTGGACTCAACAACTCCACGAATGGTCATTCCAACACAGTCAACCTTGTGACTTTTCATGGGGACTGCACTTCGAGGCTTAATAACTTTATTCGCCAAGCCTGTCGTGAGGTTACTGACCTGAACATTCGTTTTTCTCACAGGACTGACCGGAACCTCTTGTCTTTGCTTCGTTGACTTTACTCTACTTGTTTTACTTCACTTTTTACTTGTTCTGATGTTAACAACATTACTTTTTATTGTACATTCTTTATTTTATTTATTTACTTACCGGTATTCTTCGTGAATGGCCCCTTTCATTTAGTCTATTGTTCAGTGCCGTCATGGTCATCAATCAATAGACCGTGTCTTCATTCATGTGTCCGCAAGCATGTGCACGCTGTATGCGTGAAGTGATCACCATTTAAGCTCGACATCTTTAATGCATGCCTTCACTTGTAAATTTGTCACCATTGAGAAAGCCCGACGGGCAAAATATATCTGGTGCTCGTATTTCCTGATTTCTGCATCGGCGTTGGCGGTTGGCGTTGAGCAACACACTGATTAAGACATTCTGAATTAAGCATTGATGGTTAATTCAAAAGTAAATGGAAAGTAGAATATGTATCTAATGATTTTCAAATATTTGTTGTTCTTCCAAAGTTCCTTAATTGAAAGCATGGTCTTTTCTTCCCACCAGGAAGTGAAATCATTTAAACCATTATTTATAGCCCAATTTAATTTAGAGGCATTAATTCTACTCTCCAAAACTTAAACAAGCAGTGGGTTTTAATTATCACAATAATTGGAAGAAGCGATAATCATGTTCGGTCGCGCAGATATTAGTCACATAAAGTCACATATCAGCCGTGTTGCATGTGACCGATTTGGTCACATAAAGTCACATATACACTGAATCAAAAAAAACGGAAGCCCTTTCAATCTTGCATTGCAGTGTTTTTATCCTTGTCTTTCATAGTTTAGGATTTGCTATTTTATCATTTTGTTAAGTTCAGAAATCGGTGACATAGAAAACAGCATGCTCATTCAGATGGAGTATGTATTAACCAGAAAACATTCAAAAAATATTGATTGAAGATGCACGCAAAACAAAGTTGATACCTTGTATAGCTGCCATTCGCCAAAAGTAAAGCCCGAACTCTTCTGGTTTCACTGTCAGCCAAGTTGTGGAGCAATGATTCTGGAAGTCCGTCCCATTCCTCAATTAGAAGAGCTCTCAGTTTCTCCAAATTCATGGGATTCCTCCGGGCAACTCTTGTTTTCAGTATATCCCATGAATTCTCAATGGGATTCAAGTCAGGGGATTTACTGGGCCAACATAAAGTTCGAATACCCATGCCATCCTTGAAATCCTTGACAACACGGCATCGATGTGGCGTTGCATTGTCATCCATCAACAACCAGTTGTTGGATTCTCACAGGGATTGGTGGGCAAACGGCAAAAGGTGATTCTGCAAAATGTCCTTAAAGACCGTTCCAGTCACATTCTTGCAAATTACTAGATTTGTCCTCCCGCTGTAATTAAATCCTGCCCAAACCATAATGCTACCTCCACCAGCTGTTAAGGTCTCGGTTACATTCTCTTTTAACCACTCCTGGTTGGGTTCTCGCCACACACGTATCCTATTGTCAGTTCGCATGAGCTTGAACCGACTTTCATCCGTCCAAATAACTCTTCGCCATTGTCTTTCCCGCCAGTGGCTATGCGCCATGGCCCATCGCATTCGAAGTTGTGAGACGTGGCCTTTTCCTAGGTCTCCTTGATCTTAGTTTCGCTTCTGCCAGCCGGCGTCGAACAGTGTAAACAGATGAAACCGGGCCAGGGACTTGGTGTCTAAGAACAGTGGCTGGCATGAATCTGTTTAAACGCGCTGAGTGAACTAGAGCTGAATCAGTTCGTCTCGAGGTACACCTGGGACGGCCATTGCCCTTTCGATGAGCCATTGACCCATATTGTCGATATTTCTTTATAATCTTTGATACACTCCCCTTTCCCTTTCCAAATTCCAATCCGATAACCCGAAAGCTTGCACCTGCCTTCCACATCCCTACCATTCGGTTTCTAGCACTGTCTCTAATTTGCGGCATTTGGTAGATCTAGATCTCAGCTTGGTGTGCGCTCAATCAATCGCTAACAATTCACAAATAATCAACGCGCATTACAATGCATGCATGGGTGTTTCTTACAACATGTCACTATTGCGTAATATATCAGGCAGCTCTGTGACTGTTGTCTGGTAACTTAGATATTGTAGAAAGGTCATCATGATTAATTGAATGCTATGAATTGTAAGCAAACAGAGACAATCAAAAAATACAAAAGTGCTAGATAAGTTTACACTTAAAACAAAGTTCCTATATATGACAAACAGGGGTTTCCGTTTTTTTGATTCAGTGCATATCTGCCGAGCTGAACGATTTGGGCACATTTGGTCACATAAAGGCAGTGGCAAACGTCACATGCGTTGGGCACATAATCTGCACATAATCACATATTGGGCAGAGTTTGGTTTACAGTGTACCTACCGATAGAGTTGTAAAGCTGTGGGATTTTCGACGCTCGAACGTTGATAGATATCAATATCTATTATCCATTGCTGATTTTGACATGATTCTGAGTTCAGACTGTGTCGATAAAGCATGTGTTCATTTTTATCATTTATTATTCACTGCTATGTCATTCATTCCTTATAAGTATGTGGCTATGACAGATCGAGATAAACCTTGGGTCACTCCTTTACTTAAATACAGTACAATGGTCACTTCACATACCCTTTACCGCTACAGTATTATTTATTTATTGGAACTTCGCAGGAAAATTTGCTTTTGTGTATCAAGAACGGTACGAAGGAGATTATTTTATCATAATATCTGCGTTCTTCATATCCAAGTGCTTTTATCTGTTAGTGATCGATTTACGGCGTCAGTTGTTACAGAAGCTTCTCCTGTGAGTTCTTCAAGACAATCTGTACGTCAACTCACTGCCATAAAGTGTATCCCCAAACGTCGTCTACATTCTCGTCGTCGTATTACACAGTATCCTAATGTATTACTCACCAATGCCCGTTCCTTGGCAAATAAGTTTGATAATTTTCTGAAATTGATGAATTCTTGACATAGCAATCATAACGGAAACTTGGTTGGCCGAAACAGTATCCGATAATTCTATTTCTCTTTATGATTATTCCCTTTATCGTGATGACCGGAGTGACAGTCCGGGTGGTGGATTAGTATGTTATATTCGGAGTTATCTATCTGTTACTGTGCTTGATCATAACGAGATTCTTTCTCCAATTATTCCTACCTCAGAATTCCCGTGCTTATTTATAAGGGAGATGCGGTTAGCTGATATGTCTATGTACCATGCTTTTTGAATCAATCCAACGGCCCATTATCTTACTGTTTTGTGCTTGACTATGTTGGTTGATCATAACTTTATTCACTTTGGATCGGATGTAAAATTACTGATATCAGGAGATTTTAATGATCTTCATATGCAGTCTGATTATATTGCTAATATCTTATGTGTTAAACCACTGATTAAATTACCAACTCTTTGTATTAATACTCTGGATCAACTCTTCAGAAATGTTGGTCTTAACCAGAAACCGGTGTTCTGCCTTCTTTTGGTAATTCGGATCATTGTGTAGTGTGGCAACCCTCTCCTGTTACTCGGCCTACTATCATAAAGAAAAATATCCGTAAGTTTACTCCTGCCAACAATTGTAAATTCAAGGATCATTTAATGTCAATTGATTGGTGTGCCCTTGTGAATTCATGCTCGGATATAAATGATGCTGTTGAATTCTTTCAATATCGCTGTTTGGTATATTCGATTCATGTTTCCCTGGAAGATCAATTCGTATTCGTCCTAATAATCCGGAATGGTCTAAGTTATCATTGAAATTATTAATTGATGACCGTGACTCTGCATTTCACAAAGTTCACTTCCTGAAGTATGAGCGATTAAAGAAGGAAGTATTGAATCATATTATTCATTTGAAGAAGTCTTATTTGAAGGAAGCATTAGGATCTGGTAATCCTACACAAATGTGAAGTGCAGTGCGTGTCTTATCGGGTAACAAGAAGCCTCACTCTTCTATTGATTTCTCTACTGATGATTTGTGTAATTTTTCTCCTCTAATTTTCAAAGTTTTGATTCTGACTTGGGAATTCCATTATGCAATGTTGCGTCTTTTGATGTCCTTCAGATTTCAATATCAGAAGTATCTGATCAACTTCGTCATTTTAAGAAATCTTGTGTTGGATCAGACGATATTTTACCTTGGATATTTCGGATTGATTTATTAAATTGGTCTTTCTGTAAAGGTATTTTTCCTAGTTGTTTAAAGTCAGCTAATATTATCCCTGTCCCGAAGGTTAGTAAACCTAGGGAGTTATGTGGTTATCCGCCAATCTCCATTGTTTCGGCGTTGTCAACCATCTTTGAAAAGATTATATTAAAGAAATTTATTCTGCCTTGTGTTAAATATTCTGTAAATGAATCACAGTTTGCTTACATTCTGCGTTCTGGTAATGCCACTACATGTGCACTTAAAGTTCAACATAAAATTCTGAGTTTTTTAGATTCCGGCTCTGACGCGCCGTCAAGCTTATGTCTATTGATTTGTCTAAAGCGTTTGACAAGCTCCCGCACCATCTCATTGTGAGTGTTTTCCTCCATTTATTATCAGTATGGTGTCTGGTATCTCGTTTTCTGTCCGGGAGAACTCAACGAGTTTTGTGCAATGACATACTGTCTTTTTGGTCTAATGTTCCGGGCGGTATTCCCCAGGGGAGCGTTTTAGGCCCGGTTCTGTTTACCCTTACTATTAATAGCCTATACCCCGTGTGTGAAAAAATTCCTCGATTGTGAAGTATACAGATGATGTCTTGTTTTTTCATTTCTTCAGAGATGCTCGTGATGACAGGCTACAAATAGAATGGGATGGTGTCATGTCATGGTCATGTGAGAACCATTTACCCATTAATAATAGTAAATGTGTTGTGATGGACATCTGTACGAAACGGAATTTTCAAGTTTGCCCTGTGAAAACTTCTGATGCAAGTTTTTGAAGCAAGTTTCATCATTTAGATACCTGGGTATATTTTTCAGTTGTGACTTGAAATGGAATATCCATATACATGTAGATTATGTGATTAAGACGGGTTTATATATCAAGAAGGTCTTTTAGTATCAGATCAAACCAAGCCCTGAGTTGGTAATTAAAAATTAATCTCATTTTTATTAAATTGAATTAAGTAATCGTTTATTTTCTTTAATTGAAAACACTAACTCACAAAAAGGATCTCTCTTCATCTGCCATAGCCTTTTCTTTAATAGGCCAACTCAAACTGTTCTTAAAGGACGTTCATCATTAAACATAGTAACCTGGAAGAATCTTTTCCTATAACATTCATGATGTGGTAAACTGGGTTGAATCGGATCGTTTCTGCGAAATTGATCTTATTGCTCAATTATAATTGACATGGTGTCAATTATTGCACTATATACACTTACAGTCGCTACATACAGTTTCTTTGTATGACAACAATTTGACCGACCTACTGTCTAGATGATTGTGTCAAACTTTTCTTTATACTAGATCGACCATTTAAAGAATGGGATGCAAGTCAACCGTGAGCCTCGTTATAAACGAGGTTGTATGGACTATGTAGTTAACCATCACTGAGTTGTCACTTAAAAATTATATTTACTTTTACTAAGTGAAGTGCATAACCGTGGATAGGTGATATCAGGTGTATCAGATGTAGTGACTATTCACTCGTGTTGCAAAAATTTGACCATTTAAGTTGAATCAATCAACAATCATCAACAGCAACTTACCAGACGCCATTTCACGCGCAGGTCAGAATGATTCTCTGAACAGCAAAATTTAGAACACCGTGAGCCTTGTGAACAACCGTCTGTCTGCTTCCTTAGTTAACATAGCAATCAGACAGCGACTAGGCATGACGTCACCACAATGAGAACGCACTGATTTGCGTGGGAATGTCTCGCTCAATTATCATGAAGATGGTGGAATTTCGTGTAGCTGATGCACTCAATGTGTGAATACAGATATCGGTAAAATAAAAGCATAAAAGGCTTTTTTATGACATGCGCAAGAGTCACGTGCTTCAACCAAGCGGAGTTGATCTTCGCTAACAGATGAAGTGTTAAAACTCACCTTAAGCTAAAAAATATTGCTTTAATAACGAGCAATGATTCCTTTCTTCTCATTCCAGGAAACATTTGCATTAGGTATATCTTCAATATGTAGATAAACAATATCTTAGAACCAAATGATACAATTTCTCCACTGTTTCATCTATAAAGCCATACCATCTAGAAATGAAGCATTGAACATCAATGTTGATGTGAAATATGAATAGCATTGTAAACTTCATGTACGAATCACTAGAAAAATGAAGTTGTCACCAAATATTTAACCACAGCGACTTCATGAAATTGATGAATATAAATATCTGAAAATCATTTTGGCGAAAAAAGATGGCGGGCTTATCGCCATTAAAAATGCATTAGAGTAATGGGGAGTTTCTTCCACACTTGACATATTTAAACACTTCGACCCAGATACTTCAGACATGAAATATGACGAATTTGTTGCTCACCAACTTGAATAGGTATATGATGATTGTCAGCGATTCCCTGTCGAATGCCGCATCACATCATTTGTTAAGTCGGAGGCCATTAGATTTGAGCCAAGTGTCGAGAGCAGTGACGCAAGTGGATGTTCTCGTGGACAGAGAATTTGCATTAGATGAGGAAATGGAACCATATATAAGCATGTCGGCGCCAAAAAAGAGGTCCACAGTCATTCTAATTCGTAGGTTTCGCCTCATTGCACTGACGGCGTCCTGCTAACCTTCATATTTTAAATTAACGTATTACCTCTAATTCCTTCATCCCGGAATGGCCCTGAGATAAGTCGTCACATGAACAACCTCTGCATCAATTCAGATGCGTGAAGAGGCTCCCCTGTCCACATGATGCCACTAACTCTCATAGACAATTCGTGGTTCTTTCAGTGATACTGCATGGTAAACTGTATACCGTTAAAAAAGGCTAAAATAACCATTAAACTTATCAGAAAACCTTCACAGAAAATATCCGTAGATATGTATTAAAATGATGACGTCACAATTTAGTGAGTGATGACGTAACAGTTAAAATCCGTTCATATCAGATAAACAAGCGTCTGTTTTCACGGATAGTTACAGTTCAGACTGTAATAAAACAATGTGTCGTGATCAAAACAAGCAGATTCGCGATCAACCAGTTTCTGTATTCCTTTACACAGCGCAATGGCTTTATATACTGAATACAAATCGTGATAACAGATCGTGTGAGATAAAGACACTGTAAACGAGTCAATAGGACAAGATAAACTGTCAACAAACAATAGGGTCGGATATCCGTGTCGCATGCATGGCATGCGAGCACAATACCACACTCGCCCCATCCGACTTTGAATTCAAATTGGAGATCTACCTCAAGGTCGGTTGATCATCAATGCCGAAACGGAACGGGGGCCGATGTGGTCGTTGAGAGCGTCTTGGAAGCTGCATCGAATCAACAGAATCAATTGCGGAATTGCCCGAAGCTTGTTCTTTCTCCTTGGTATTTTGCGAGGGATTAGTCGAAGACTGAAACGCTGAAGATGATGTATCATATGCATCAAGATCATGTGATAATACCCCAGCATCCGTAGGAACCAAACTGATCCTATGCAAGGCTGTATTAACAAAAGTATTATCAGGAAAAATAACGCGAGCAGTAGTTTGATTAATCATACGCTCTACCTTACCTAGTCGGCATTTTATGGAAAACTTGGGTGATGACGGGAATCTTACAAGAACTTCCTGACCTGCATTTAGGCTACGAAATCTGTTATTTTGAGAGAAGGAATTGTAAGACATGTTAGCGATAGCTTGCTCCCTTAATTTCTGTGATCGATCGTTTCCTTTTATAGATACTTCAAGACCTTTAACTGAGAAACCAAAGAAAAGGTCAACAGGACGACAGTTAATGCTGGTGTGCACTGAGGTGCGGTATTTAAGCAAAGCCGAAGGTATTGCTTTAGGCCATTGATAGCGACTTAGCCCTACTTGATTGAGATAGGCTTTTATATTAATTTGTATGGTACCATTGAAACGTTCGGAGCAACCATTGCTTTTAGGAGAATAAGCATTCGTACTAATTTTATGGATACAGTATTTTTCCAAGAAACCTAGAAAAGTTGCGCTAAGGAACTGTGTTCCCCGGTCTGTAAGAATAGAATCCGGGAAACCAGTGATGCAGAAGAGCTCTTTACATGTCAAAATCAAAGTATCTGCTGACATGTTTTTTACTAGAAAAGCAAAAACGTATCTCGAAAAAAGGTCAATTGCTGTTAGTATATATTTATATCCCTGAGATTCTGGCGAAGGCCCTATATAGTCTAATGCCAGGATCTCCATTGGAGCTTTAGTAACGAGGGGCTCATCGGGTGGCGATAAAAACGCCGGCTTTGTGAAGGAGCAAATTCGACAATTCTTTACGAATTTCTCTACTGACTTCCTATAACCAGGCCAGAAGCAAGTTTCACGAAGACTAGCTAATGTAGACGTGACTCCACGATGAAGACCATGACATAATGTAAGAATTTTCAAGTGCATATGCTTCGGTACATATATCTATTCCTTATCATTGTACAGAACACCTTGTTTTACCTTAAAAGATTTTCTCTGAACGTCAGCCGGTTTTCGTCGTAATTGGTTATTGATAATGGCAGAAATAATACTTTGACATTCAGAATCAAATTCCTGAGAACGTTCTACACTGGAAAGCTCAACAGTTGGAGGTACAAAATCAATCGAGTTAATGCGTGAGAAAAAATCTGCTACTACATTCTGTTTCCCTGTGCAGTATATCACATCAAAATTATACTCCTGTAGAGCAAGTCTCCAGCGAAGGATTTTAGGGCTAACTTTAATGGAGTTGAATAAAAATTGGATAGGTTTGTGATCGATTATTACTGTAAACTTACGGTTTAGAAGGATCATTCGTGAGCGAGTTATGCCCCAATAGACAGCAAGAGCTTCTTTCTGAACTACATCATAATTTTTCTCAGAAGCTGAGAGAACTCTAGAGAAGAATGAAACTGGTTCTCCGGTCGATGTTTGGAGTATAGCTGCAATGGCTTTATGAGAAGAATCTGTACGCAAAACGAGCTCATCGTTAGGACCGGGAATGACAAGTACAGAGTTAGATAATTCTTTTTTAATAGTCTCGAAAGATTCAAGTACTGCTGGCGACCAAAAGTCAATAACTGGATTTTTCTTACGATTGTTCTGTAAACATTTTTTCATATCAAGTAAAGGCTTGCAGACATCTGAAAACTGTTTGACATACTTAGAAAAGTAGGTGACAAAACCTACGAAACGCTCTAGAGAGTTCAGGTCACCAGGAAGTGGAAAATTTTCTAGTGTTTCGGTTCGAGACTTACATGGTTTGACAGTGCCATTTTCGACATAGAATCCAAGAAACTCAATGCTGGTTAAACGAAAGGAACATTTTTTCCTGTTTAGACCAAGTCCGTGTTTTCTAACTAAGTTCAGAACTTCCCTCAGGGTTTCATCGTGAGCTTCAGCTGTCGGACCATAAATGAGAAGGTCATCCAAGATCATCCATTAAAGTAAACAATTTGGAATGTCACCAAAAATGGTGTTCATTATTCTAGAGCATGCGGCAACGGCATTTTTTAGGCCGAATGGAAGACGAGTGTATTGCCAAAGCTGACCATCAGCATGAAATGCGGTTTTTGGGCGGTATGATTCAATTAAAGGTATCTGGTGGTAGAATTGGGAAAAGTCTATCTTACTGAAGACCTTAGCATCGTTCAATTTCAAAATAAGTTGTTCTATGTTCGGAATGGGGTAGGCATCAAAAGTAGTTTGTGAGTTAGATGGTTTATAGTCAATGGTCAGTCGTTTCCCACCATCTGACTTAGCTACAACAACTGGACATGACCTCCATGGACTGTAGGAAACTTCAATCACCCCTGCTGCCAACAGCTCATCTAGCTTCTCTCGAATAAATTGACTGTCTGATCTATTGACTGGACGAACAGCTGAGCGTATTGGCTTTCCGTTTGGTGTGGCAACAATTTGGTGTACTTTTACTCCAGTCAGACAACTATCGTCCAAGTTTTTATCAAATAAATTTGAAAATTCAGTTTGGAAATCAGGAAACAGTGAGAAGATACTATGTCCACAAATACTCATAGAAAATTTCAGTTTAGCCAAAAGATCTACGCCCAAGATTGCGTCAATAGATATCTCGCCTACAAAGAGATGGACACTAATGGTCGTATCGAGAAATGTCAAAGCAGTTTGAAAGGATTTGCTCAACTCAAGGTATCGGCCATCAGCAACAGCTGCTCTAAAGGGTTTATCATCCAAAAGACATGTCCAACCGAACTTATTTGCTGTTGTTGTACTTATTATGGAGACAGTAGCTCCAGTGTCAATAAGAAACTTGATTTTTTCCCTAGAACTTCACATTCAAGAAAACGAAGCCTATTTTCATCTTTATCGCAGTGTACAGATAAGACTTCCTTGGAGTTCTTAGATTTACAAACTTTAGCTGTGTGGCCTATACGACCACAAGCTGAGCAAGTGGCTCGTTTGAAACATTCGTCAACGTTGTGACCATATTTTTTACAGTGTCGGCAAACAATTAGTTTGATACATTTGTCAACGTTGTGACCAAGGTAGTATGATCCGTTTCTTTCAAGAAAGAAACTTTTTTCTCAGTTTGTTCTATAGCATTGGCTTTTTTAATAACCTCGGCAAGAACTACATCTCCCTGTTGCAGAAGAGCCTCTGTTATTTTCTTATTTTTAGTACCTATTATCAACTGATCGCGAATAAGCTGATTAGGTATGGTATCAATAGCAGTATCATCAAAACTGCAAGTAGCAACTAGATTATTAAGTCTAGAAGCGTATTCATTTATTGTTTCGTTGGTTAATTGAAAACAAGTTAAAAATTTGTGCCTCTCTATAGAAATTGACTTGAAAGGTTGAACATGATGCAACATCATGTCTTTCATTTCATTATAAGTTGCCGGCTGGGGTTCAAAACTTTTCACTAAAGATCTAGCTTGTAAACCAGCAATAGATAATAACGATTTACATTTATGAGCGTCATCAAGTTTAGTAGTATTAAGGTAGTAAAAATCTTCAAAAGCTTCTAGCTAATTTTTGAGAAAGTTAATATCTAATTGGGGAAAATCTAGATGCTCTGGTGGCTTTAATCCTGACAACATGGTTCCCACGTAAATGGATGCAGGGGCTTACCAGATCCGATGACTGAAATCCGCGTGGTCGCCAAATTGGTCGTGATCAAGACAAGCAGATTCGCGATCAACCAATTTCTGTATTCCTTTACACAGCGCAATGGCTTTAGATACTGAATACAAATCGTGATAACAGATCGTGTGAGATAAAGACACTGTAAACGAGTCAATAGGACAAGACAAACTTGTCAATAGAATGCATTACGTGATCAAGATAAACAGTCAATAAACAATAGGGTCAGATATCCGTGTCGCATGCATGGCATGCGAGCACAATACTACACAATGAAACTAATTTTACGGTTTACAGACGAGAGCGTGGAGAAGATCGGTCAAAACGAAATGCTATTCCCAGTCGAAGAAAGCTTTGGTCGAACGGAATAATGCCATATACTTACGATCGCTCTGAGCGGAATTTGGGTAAGATTGTCTTAAGCGCTGTAGATGAATTGATGGATTAATTTCTTCATGTCATGTTTCAGAATGTGAAGAAAAGAATAAAGTGTGGAAAGCTGCGAGGGCGTGGAACACATTCACGTGTCTCAAGATACTGCGGAGGACAACTGAAAGGGACTACATAACAATCAATGTCTTCGGGCATTCGTAAGGAAGATGTGCTGTAATTATCAGAGATTCTGTAATGTCGAATTCTTTTCACACGGTGCACTGTAAATCTGTAAATCCTTGCCCAAACCGGACTATGATGCCGGAGATCCCGACATCCTTTAGCTGTGTTGAAAACTAACTAATTGACTATCTATGAGGTAGAACTGACCAGGTTAGATTGACTACTTTCAAATGACATGAATTGGACCATGAACTTAGAAATTATCAAGGATGTCCATGAATATATAAAGTGTACAAGATTATTGCATAGTTGTAGAATCGCATTATTTCAGAATCTCTTCTACATTTGATAAAATGTGTTCCCAGGGCAAATCTTGGTATAGAGGGATTCTATCGGGGATACCTATGTTCCTTATAATCTGGCATCCTTTATAACGGATAGGGGATAGCTATGCGATTCTATGACATAGCTCGTGCCCGTGCTAAAGTCCTCGGGATTCATCAAATAATTTCCCTCTCTTTATCCCAGAGAATCGCATAGCCATCCTCTGTCCGTTACGAAGATGCAGAATTCTATACTGTGAAAATTCAGTAGGATTGCAATAATGCCTCTCTACATGTATGTTTTACACAGGATATGCAGTAGCCGGGTTGGAAAAGCTGGAAAAGGAAGCCAAGAGATGGAAATAGGCAGCCATTGCACTGCGGTACGTTCATGTCTGACTATCGGTTGCATATGATCATAGCTCATAACAATCATTTTCAGGGAAATGCTGCGCATGAATTCGGGCATGCAATAGGTCTGTATCACGAGCAAGAAAGACCAGACCGCAATAAATACGTGAGGATTTTGAAGAAGAACATAGAGCCAGGAAAAATACGTATTTTTAAAAGAAGACACGAATTGAGAAAATATGGAAAACCGTACGATCTGGATAGTATCATGCATTATGGCCCTAGCGTAAGTTCTTGACAGTTCCATAGGAATTGAAAGTGCATGTACCTTGGGGCACTTGGTGCCATCATGTGGATCGCATGAGATTTGTACTCAGCGCCTTCTTTAATATTATGCCTAGTTTCATTCTCTTAACAATTCTTAAGAATGCAAGCTCTGAACTAGCCACGCATGTAGAACATGTCTTGAAAGTTTTGTACTAATGTAAGACATGTCTTACATGTCTTGTAGAAATGTTTTGTGTCATGTCGTGCAGAAGTGGATGCGTTTTGTCCACCGAACCACTGATCTTTGACTGTAAGATGTGATGGGATACTATGTGATTAGGTGCATTTGGTGAGAAGAGAAACGGGTCTTTTGCCTCTCTCTCATCAGATGACTCCTAAAAACCGGGTTAGACCAAGGCTGATTTTTCGATGGGTGATATCACCTCAGTTGTTAGAGTGAGTGGAAAGCCAGGAAATGTCTTGGAGATCAAGCCATCTTAGTAGGCCTACACTGTAAAGGCTTGTATCTTTGCTTTGTAGCAGTCAAATGGACTTCGTTCAAAGTTTGTTGGAGAGGTCATGATCCGCTTGATGTGACAGACTACTTAGAAACGCTAAAAGGTATATAATAAAAAAGGTATATAAAAAATACATGTAAAAGGCTAAAAGGTTATAAATAGAGCTAAAATGTCGAAGAATTTAAATTCGTCCTTTTTGGATGTTTTCCTGAGTTTTCGACCCTGCTGCAGTCAACCAAGGCATTTATCATACCAATGAAGTCTTCGGATTGGACAAGCGAGGATTCTTAGCTCAACAAAACATCCACTATAAAGAAGAGAGTTGACCTTCATGGTCATATTTGCTTTTTGCAAGTGTCAGGGACTCTGCTATCAGGCCATTTCTCAAACTCACTGAAAGGGTGCATGGTAAGGACATTTTAGGTGTAATACTTCCGATGCCTATGGTTGGGTGGGCGTTCTTTCGTGATAGTGGTGAAGTCTGGGGAGCATCGAACTGTTGGCAGTTTTAATCCTTGTAAAATCTCTCTGCGTCTTCTTTGTAAGTTTTCGTCTCAACGCCATACTCTGACAGCCAGGACGACATTGAGCCACAGTTTACCTGATAGAATTTCCATTGCACTGAGTGACTCAATGTTGAACGTCAGCATGGAGTACGTTGGGCATGAGTTCTCAACGTCATCTTTTCTATCGCTCGGTCATGCTCTCCCAGAAGTTAGCCACTCCCTGTCTGTCGCACATGTATGGGAGATGAACTGCCTCTATCTAAATGAATCAAAGGTAGACATTCATGCGCCAAACGCACACACAAAACATACTTCTCTCTTCTTCACTGAACAAGCTCTTTTGATGAGAACACACTTTACCATGGTAGAATCATCAACAAAGAATTCATATCTATATCAATAGGATGCTATACTTTTTGCGGATTACATAGAGATGGTTTATGACATTAGCGCTAAAAATGTGTTATATAATAAACAAACCAACAGTATTGTGCTATCAACAGTCAGTGTAAAAGCACTTTCATGTAGATGAGATCATTATAGTCTTAAACCTGTACTGCAATCACTTTTAAAGTGTTGATACACAGCAACAACTAATCTCCTTATACAATCAGCTCAGCATTATAGAGTGACAACAGGAAGAAATGCATCACATTAAAAGCATCATGAGTTAGCTGATCAAGGTACACAATTGCATGTGTCAAAGTATTTTGCTTCGTCGTTGAACTATCAAAGATTCAGCTTGAGGAACGTGCATCACTCACTGCATTTTCAATGACCAAACACATGTAGGATGTGAAACCATGATTTGTGTTTCAACAAAGTATGTGAAGCTTGAACGAGTTCACTCTGAAGTTGAAAATCTCGTCCATATGAATATCTCATTATATGAAGTTTTGACGGTGCAGCTTTGAGCATCACGTCTCTTGAAAATGAGTAAACTAAGAACGGTATGCATGTAGATGTGAGCATGTGAAAACTCATGCTTATGTTATGTGGTTGATGTTTGGGATATGCAGTCAGATTGAAAAATAGAAACGGCTTGATGGTTTGCAATCACGAAAGTACACTGTAAATCGCTCAATACCAATCACATACGAAGGATGCATACCAAAATATTTTTTGGCATATTTCTGTATTCTCTTGGTATATATTTGTATGCTTTTCGTATGTTATTTCAAATGTGGTATGCTTTACATACTAAAGCTATACTAACACAATGTTAAAAGAAAGCATAAATCATGTCCAAGGAATGTTGATTTCAGGACTTTTGTCAATAAAGATCACACTAATGTCACTACTGTTCTGTAAGTAGTGAGATAGTGACATTCAAGAGTCAAACTTACAATACTGAATTCGATTTCAATACACGTAAGTCTAAGGTAATTCATGAATAGTCAATAAGTATTCAACAATCAACAATTATGCATCATGTAATTTTGAAATTAAGCATATTATCAATACGAAGTAAAAACACATTATAATTCATGAACGCAAAAATAGTTATGCTTGAGATATATAGGTCAACATGAGTTTATGAAAGATATTGTTTGAATGAACTGATGTTTATTAACTTGGGTCATAAAGTAGAGTTAACTAAACATCCTGTTAATGTTGCCAGACAAGTAGCATCGACGACATATTCGTGGAGCACAAAATTCACAATAAATCTAATGTACTCAAATATCACTCTATCAAACAAAAGTTATTCACCACTTGTATTACCGAAAAAGTTATTTGACAGTAGTATGTAATACATACATTTTTTTGATATGTGACTTAAAGCTGCACATACCAAATGGATACCAGAGGCATACGAATAAGGATGAATTTCCATCGGGTCTCGTATATAAAACATACCAACAACTCGTATTTCAGTGTAAAACAGCCAATCACAGATGGAATAGTTCGTATTGCTACATACCAATCACACAGTAAGTGAGATGTGGTATGAAAAACATACCAGATCTCTGTAGACATACCAGAATCTCGTATCAGATGTTAGTTTCAAATTGTATGTAATTTTGGTATATGTTTGTATGTAATTTTCGTATCCAGCGATTTACAGTGTATATGAATGAACACACAACGCTGTTTCGTCAATCATTACCGTCTGTGTTATAAGTGATACAAGTAAACTTCTTTTAGATTAGGTTGAATATCAACACGAAAGTCACTGACAAACGTTAAAAGTTACTCCATGACATAAATGAAACGGGTATAGCATCCAATGTAGTTCAAGTGACAGAATCAAAGTGAAACATTTATGAAGTGAGTTGTTTCATCAGTTGCTGCAAGCTTGATTGTAAATGAGCATTGAGAATAAATGCAGAAACTTACAAGCGCTTCTAGTAAAACGTTGAGATGTTTCGTAAAGTAGTGCAGTCGTATAGTGTTTAGGAATCAAGGCACATCTACGCGTCTGGAGTACTCTACACCGTAGCACAGGTCGAGATGTTGGAACTCATGTGGGTGATGGACATTGGAGTACTCTACACCGTAGCACAGGTCGAGATGTTGGAACTCATATGGGTGATGGACATTGGAGTACTCTACACCGTAGCACAGGTCGAGATGTTGGAACTCATGTGGGTGATGGACATTGGAGTACTCTACACCGTAGCACAGGTCGAGATGTTGGAACTCATGTGGGTGATGGACATTGGAGAACTCTACACCGTAGCACAGGTCGAGATGTTGGAACTCATGTGGGTGATGGACATTGGAGTACTCTACACCGTAGCACAGGTCGAGATGTTGGAACTCATATGGGTGATGGACATTGGAGTACTCTACACCGTAGCACAGGTCGAGATGTTGGAACTCATATGGGTGATGGACATTGGAGAACTCTACACCGTAGCACAGGTCGAGATGTTGGAACGCATGTGGGTGATGGACATTGGAGTACTCTACACCGTAGCACAGGTCGAGATGTTGGAACTCATGTGGGTGATGGACATTGGAGTACTCTACACCGTAGCACAGGTCGAGATGTTGGAACTCATGTGGGTGATGGACATTGGAGAACTCTACACCGTAGCACAGGTCGAGATGTTGGAGCTCATGTGGGTGATGGACATTGGAGTACTCTACACCGTAGCACAGGTCGAGATGTTGGAACTCATGTGGGTGATGGACATTGGAGTACTCTACACCGTAGCACAGGTCGAGATGTTGGAACTCATGTGGGTGATGGACATTGGAGTACTCTACACCGTAGCACAGGTCGAGATGTTGGAACTCATGTGGGTGATGGACATTGGAGAACTCTACACCGTAGCACAGGTCGAGATGTTGGAACTCATGTGGGTGATGGACATTGGAGTACTCTACACCGTAGCACAGGTCGAGATGTTGGAACGCATGTGGGTGATGGACATTGGAGAACTCTACACCGTAGCACAGGTCGAGATGTTGGAACTCATGTGGGTGATGGACATTGGAGAACTCTACACCGTAGCACAGGTCGAGATGTTGGAACTCATGTGGGTGATGGACATCAGATACGCCGATGTTTGATTGTGTGGAATCAAACTTACATTCTCTGAAAAATGCCCATGTGCATAATGTTTATTCCAGACAGGTTCAGTACGCAGTATTGCAAATCTCGTTGTAAGAGTGAAATGCAGCATCGTTGCATCAGGGTAGGTGCAGGATTATGAATAACTCATGTTTGGTGTTAGTGTTGAATGCAATATCTGTCAATAATCAAACAGGCAGTCATGTGCTGTAGTATCTACGTGTGAGATGTAAATCAACCTGGTAGATACGAACATGAGCATGTAAATTGAATCAAGCGTGTTGGTTACTCGCGCAAGACATGAAACGAAATGTGAATTCAAGGACTCATACTCATGTTATGTGGGAAAGAAATGAAATGATGTTTGGGATATGCAGTCAGATTGAAAAAGTAGAAGCGCCTTGTTTCGTGAATGGTTTGCAATCATAACGCTGTTTCTCAAATGAGCACCGTCTGTGCTGGAAACGTGTATTAAAGATTCAATTTTACCCATGTGATATTCGTAAACAGCAACCCATTAAACGCGGCTGTGATTTCTTTGCATATTCCGAATTGCATCGATCAACAAACATAACTTGAAACATCACGAAACATGAATATTTTTACATGTAGAATGGATATGAGCCATTTCGGACCGATTTCGAAGATGGCCATCGCGTCATGTCACACAAAAAGGTGTAAATTTTCGATGTGAATGTAATAATAATAAAAGGCAAAATTGAAACACTGAACTTCATAAAACTGCAATAAGAACTATTTGTCTGGTGCGAACTTCTTCCTTATGCATTTCAATTTTCATTTTACACGTCCATTATTCCTAGCCTTGATGTATTATTGATGTATCTACATGTAGCCTAAATGTAGATGCCTAGTAGAATCCAGATTAAAACAATGTATAATTTACAATTTGTACAGTCGCGGCCACTGAATTAGCATCACTTGATAAAACTAAGTTTTATAGATATCCATGTATATTAAACGAATTACTGAGTAAAAATATATGTAATAGACATCAGTGTTCATTATACCAATGCATTCTGAGTAAAACTAAATCATTATCATTGAAAACAAAAAAATCTTAGGAACAAATAAGAATGACAAAATCTCTAATATCTGGTTGGGCCACCTTTGGCATCGAGCACAGCACGGATCCTATCAAGCATAGACTCAACTAATCTCTTGCAATAATCTTCAATTATTTGTTGACACCAAACTTGTTTGATTTTCTCGACCAAGTCATCATAACTGGTTGGCCTGAGATCACTGACTTTCCTTTTAACGAGCACCCAGCAGTGCTCGATAGGGTTGAGATCAGGTGAGCTCCCTGGCCAGGGCCCCAACACCTCAATGTGCTGCCCAACCAACCATTCTTTGATAAGACGTGTCGTGTGGCAGGGAGCTCCATCGTGCTGAAACACTGAACAGTTTCGAATTGTCATGAAGGTTTGTAGTTTTTCTTTCAGAATAGATAAATACACACTTGCATTGATCGTCTTTCCAGAAGGTAAAAACCACAGACCGCAACGCCCAGTCGCAGCGATGGATCCCCAAACCATTACTTGTGCAGGATGTTTAACGGTTGAGGACGTGTAGCGGGGGTTGTATCGCTATGGCCGGGTGGTCGACGAACATTTCGGTGATAATTGTAAAATTGTCTTATCGTCGTCTCAGCGGAGAATAACACGCTGTGCAGAATAACACAGTCTATGCTTGATAGGATCCGTGCTGTGCTCGATGCCAAAGGTGGCCCAACCAGATATTAGAGATTTTGTCATTCTTATTTGTTCCTAAGATTTTTTGTTTTCAATGATCATGATTTAGTTTTACTCAGAACGCATTGGTATAATGAACACTGATGTCTATTACATATATTTTTACTCAGTAATTCGTTTAATATACATGGACATCTATAAAACTTAGTTTTATCAAGTGATGCTAATTCAGTGGCCGCGACTGTACTTGTAGTTTCACTCAGAAAACAAATTGTGTAATTGTTGCATGATATAAAATAGATCTTACAGCAGTATACAACAGCCTCTAAAACTCATGCAAATACACATGAATTACACACATCCACTTATATCAGCAATTTTCTCTTTAGTAGGCCTTTTTTCCTCTGCAAAACGACTATCATGATTATGTGTGCAATTTTCAAAATTATGCATGCACTGCATCATAAGAGAAGAAAATGATAAAATGTTTTGACTTCAAAAAATTAACATTCTGGTTTACACTAGGGGTAGAAAGCTATAATAATAGCAACTACGAAGCTTTTTAAGCTCTTAAGCAATTTTGATTTGACGTTGGAAAGAATGAGGAATATTTTGATGTTAAACTATCATATAATTGATATAGAATACAAAATGTTTCGGACAGCATCCACAGACCATCTTCAGGTAAAAAAGAAATTCAATAAAGGGTTAGTAGTGCTACGTGAGCAATTCAAACATAAAACATTGTTTAATTTAATTCGAGTAGGGTCTGGCAAGAAAGGATAGGCAAAATGATTGATATCAATGAAATATTAAGATGAAAGATGATGATGATATGCGACAGGTAGTACTGGGCTACAATTTACCAATAGCAATAGAAATTGACCTACTAATAGTTTAGGAAAGAGTACAAAAATACAAAAGGAATAAAGGAAGTAACTGGATGAAAAAAGGTTAGTAGAAAAGGAAGTTTCGATAACTGTCGAGCTCATTTTTGTTGTAAATAGAGGGTTGCAATTTTTTGATGAAAAATGATTCACGTAAACGGATATTGGTATTGTCATTATCATAGGCAAGAATTGAGCACGTAAAATTAAAGTTGTTGATGTGACAGTTTTGAATATGTTCATAAACTGAGGATGTTTTTGTTGTTAAATGTTCTTTGTAGCGATGGTAAAAAGATCTGATGGTATTCCCGATGTAAAATTTTTTACATTTGTTGCATGTAATTCGGTAGATGATATTTTTCTGATTGCAAAAATCATTTTTATTCAAGGGACAGTTGGTGAGAGTACAATTGCTTGATGAAGAAACATTATTCTGTTTCAAATATTGCCGAATGGTTCTATTTTTTCTTGTTAAACGGACATTTATGTTATTTTTTCAGAAAATTCCTTTTATTCTTTTGTCCATTTTGTCCGATATATATATATATGGATAGGAAAGTATAGAGGTTGTTTGTTGAGCCACTTCGGATCGTTCTTTCTTTTTCTTTTCAAGTTGTTGACTGTTGAAATATGAATGATTTCGTCATTGTATCCATTTCTTCTGAGCATGTCGTCAAATTCTTTCTCATGCTTTTTGTATATATGTACACTGGAACATCTTTGTGATATCCTTTTCTTTTCATTTACGATGAAATTGATTTTGTTGTTAGTTGGCATGCTTGATTTAAAATGCACGAATATACTTTTCTTCGCTTGCTTTTAATAGAATTCGAAATTAGGTTGTTGTTGTTGATTTATTGTAACGGTAAAATCGAGTAGACTCAGGGCTTTTCTATTGTTTTCCGGGAATTCAATCTCGAATTTTATGCATGGATGTTGTAAGCTCAATAGTTGTAATAATTCAAGGGCTTGGTTTTCATTCTTCACTAACGCAAAGCAGTCATCAACATATCTTTTGAATAGTGGTATGTCATCAATTGTTGGTAGATGTTGCCATCAAATTGGAAAAATGTATTGTTCAATATGACACGTAATAAGTCTTCAATCTGATTCAGAGATATGCCTTTGATGCGAAGGATGTTGATTTCTTCAAGTTTGCTGATTATTGCTGAGATCGCGTCTTCAATTGGAATAGACGTGTACATTGAGCAAATATCATAGCTGTAGGGAAATAATTGTTCTTCATTGTTGGCGGTCTTAATTGAGTTTATTAATTCTGAACTTGATTTCAGATGAGTTGGAATATACGTAGTCACTTTGGAGAGAATATTCGTTAATAGCCAAGACAGTTTTTTGGTCGGTCCATTTTTATTGGAAACAATCGGTCGGATTTTCATCTCTTCGCTATTCTTGCGTGTCTTTATCAGGTGATAAAAATATGGATCGTTGAATTCGTAGTTATATAACTGATGGCTATGCATGTTGGAAAGCGATTGTCTTGGGCAATTTTACTCCATGAAGCATTTATCTTTTGTTCAATCGTCTTGGTTTTGAGATGAAGTCCTCAACATACCGACTAATTCCTCATCCTAAATCTGAATTTGAATATCAGACGGGTGCAATGGGTTAGAAATTGCGCCAAATGAAACATGCATGGACAAGAATAGATTGTGAAAGTTCAAAATTGAACGTTTTGCTCAACTTGCCAAAACGAAGAATTTCTTCGCTTCATTTTGAAAAACTACTTGAATTTTCCGCCAAAAGGACGAAATTGAAAAAGTCATTTCACATCACAGATCTTGAACATCGCTCTAAGTTATGTTTTGTTAAAAAGAAATGATCTTTAAAGCAAATCAGGCTTGTAAACGACTATCGAGTGACCTGTTTTCATTCGAGTGTGCATTGAAAATCAAAAAGTGAATGATATTGGAATGACACAATCAAATGTGTAAACTGAAACATGCATCGAGTCAGTTGATTTCATGCTCAATTATTTGTGTATTGAAATAATCAAACGTGCTGCCCATGTTGGATGCCAAGTTGCATCCGTGCAAGGGCTTTGAAATTTATGTTTTGTTCGTTGAAGTAAACATGCATAGACGAAAAATATAAATATCGTAAGGTACATTAGGTGAGTGTTAAAATGAGTTTCATGTTGACGAGAGTTTCTGTGTAGAAGAGCACTTATGTAGTATGTGAACCTCATTTTGTATCACACTTGTTTCTTACGAAAGTCATGTTAAATTCAGCGGCATAGTGTTGGTAAAGCTGCAACATTGAAGATCTCGTTGGAATGACGTTTATTGTCAAGTACATGTATCTTTAGCTTTTAAATATGAAACAACACCATGTACTTCTCATGATTGAGATGAATGTAGTAGGAAGTGTGCTTCCTTGACTTTAAGATGTTGAATTGCACAACTCAGGCATCTATTTTGAATGTAAGAAGGCATATCAGATCTAACCAGGCATATGAAGCAACGTTCAATAAATGAATCTGATGTTGTCTATGCAGATGTGTACACAATTAGACGCATTCAACATACATGTAGGTTAATGTGAAAGCAGTTACTTGAGTGAAAAACGTCTAATACTGTTGTGATCGGTCATTACAATTTGACGAAAAGGAAATCCATTCAACTGTATGTGAGTGAACTCTAAACAATGAGAAACATGCTAGTGTTAATGTGATGATCTTCTACGTTATTTAGTCTAATGTTTGATTTGGTTGTACATTGAAGTTGTTGAAGACATTAGTCACTCGCACTTAACCATTGACAGTCGTGCGTTTTGAACGACATGCCTCATGCATTATGTTGCAATCATGCTGTCTATCTTGCAAAGCTGTTTGATGACAGTTTTATACATTACATACAAAGCTACATTTCGATTTTGAAAGTAACCTGATCAGTGTTTCGAAATCAATAGCAGCTATTACCCTTAAGTAAAAACAGCAATGTCTATCCAACACATGTGTGTTGCTTCATTCAACGACTAAAATGTAAGACATTGAAATGAAAAACCCAAGTCCAACTTTATTGTATTGAACATGAAGCGTGTAAGTGAGATGGATAAGAATAATTGTTGATGCATGTTAAACCTCATTTCATGGCAGCAGAGTTTCAAAGGTTTACAACTCGCAAGGGTGAATGTGTAATTAGGGTTGTCACAAAACTTATGAATGACCAAGTGAGATTTACATGGCATCGAATTAGAAAATACGGAAGTTTTTTTGGATGTATGGATGTGCTACACACCTCTGCTGTGAATGAAGTCAACAGTGTTTTTGCAATGTTAATTAAGCACATTCTTTAACGTGTCAATGACATGGATAAATTGCTTAACTTCGTAATATAAAGGATAGGATGTCAACAAATTGTGAAATTGATGTTATTGTTTGCTGAATTAAAGAGATGCAATGTATCCTGAAATAACTTATCACTTTTTGGGAATTGTCCTAAATCATCGATATACTGCTTGTAAATTAAGGGTGCAGTACCCAAATTTTAAAATAAGACAACGAAAGATCCTTTAAAACGTCAAGATCATCACGATTCCTTCAGATTCGAAGAATTCAGGTCAAGTTCAGGACGCAAGTTGATAAAGGCACTCCTTCCAATCATTATAGAAAAGCATGATCATGAAAAGCACAATATATTGTTAACCGTTTGTGTAACACATTCATTAACTTAACCATTTGTCAATGACATGGATAAATTGCTTAACTTCATAATATAAAGGATAGGGTCATCTGCGGGTGGACTTAAGGACCGTGCGTTTTATATATCACAAATTAACGAGATCTTTTATTGTAGAATACATGCAACACATGATGCACATGTTCGCGTTATAGAATGACTTTGAACGCAAGACTCAATTTCATAGTGGGTATGTGCATGACATAAAATCTTCGATATCAAATACTGTCATAGACCCTTTAGCAGTACCCGACTTTAAACATGCAGTGAATCCCGCATTTATGACATCAGTCATTATTCTATCATGTATTACTACATACTCATCAATATGAAGGGCTTGCAGTCTCTTAACTCTTAATACGTTCGTGTCACTCATTTGCTCTTGGAAATGGCTTTTCATGCACAGTTGGCATACAATCAATTTCAACGCATGCTCCATTCATTACATGTTATTCCTACTTTCGCACTCACAGTGTCTTGCCTGCATGAACTGCACAAGCTACTTCTATCTAGTTTTTACATTAATTGCTTTCATAAACCAGCAGTCCAAGTGCTGTATGATTATATCTCGATATTGTACTGCTGTCATCGAACTTAGCTTCATCGATCTCATACTTAGCTTTCATCGAACATGATACTCTAATTCACATACACGCAACAACTATATGTCATGTGTTCTATCTTATTCACTCAACAAGTCGAGACATTCATTCTGTTACATCCATGAACATGACGTGATAAAATTCACATCATCCTAAAACTTTCTAGCAGCACTTGTCTTCAAACATATGCTGAATCCACACAGTTTGCTACACTATCAATTCATTTCAATGCGAGCTAGAGTTAATACATGCATCACTCATCTCACACGACACAACTTTTCACTCATTCCTACAATGTTACTACTGTGTGTTCTAAACTTTATGAGATCGCTTTCAACACCCTGCACTTCCATCTCATACCTTCTTCATCATATAACCAAGTGAACGAAGTTGATGATACATTATCTGAATAAACGCATTGAGTCACATTCTCCACTAACAGACATCGCTAACATAGATCATATAAAACGCTAAATCCCTAAACTTAACATAGGGATACCTTTCCTATGGATCTAGTGATTTATGAGTTTGGCTCCGTAACTTAGTAAACTGATGTCTCTGTCAGCTTGCGACTTTTAACATTCATGTAACTTGCTTGGACTAAATTCATTTTGATGATGAATGATAAAATGCATGCACGCCGTCATTTAGTAGAGTTTTCACTTGTCTGTATTTTTGAAGACGTTTCTCCTATCAGTCATTTCACTGATTTTTTTGTTGAGTGTGAATCCTATCAGCAGCTCATTCAACAGTTCCAATAAGTATCTGTCGAACAGCATTCATATCAACACTACAAACTTTGTAGAATCCTAAGCCTCTATATGACCCTGTATTTCACTTAGTTTTTTTACTTATTGGCAGTGGCGTCTTCTCGGTACCTGCGAGGCCTTCGGCGCATCCTCAAAAATTATTTTCCAACAATTATAAAAATGAAAAGTGTCATCATTCATTCGATAGCTTCTCGTGACAGTTGTGCACAGCTTTCCGTCTCAAAGTCAGACGCTCAACCTCATTGAACAATTTTGTACCACGTGCTCGAATCACAGCTGTTTTCTTCAAACAATTAGACACACAAGCTGGTCGTGTGTTCAGAAGGAGCACTGATCTTCAGACAGAGCGAAAGAGAGTTGTGTGCGTGTGACGCAGTAAGTGGACGCGTCCACGCAAATATTGGTTTTTCCGATAGACATGATGCTTTGCCTTCTCCAATTTTTGCAATGAAATTCTTGATCGAGTCTTGATCGAGGCGCGGTATATAAATATAGTTAGGGAAGCGCAACCCAATTGTTTCTGTATTCGCTTTCTGTCATAGAGGCCACTACTTCAACATTAGTAGGTGACTGACGTTCAGACGACTGCGATCAGATGTTGAGCGTTCTCCAATGTATGCAAAGTGATGCATCTGACTCGATCACCCAGATTCGGTAGAATTCCATAATTTGCTTTTACTTGATTGATGTGACACTATGTTTAGTACTGTAGATGAGATCATAACCACGCCTTTCGTCCGATGGGAATATACTGAAAAGATGACAGTCGTCAAGCAAGGTAGGCCAACACCTGATATAAAACTTGAAAGTACTCACAGAGAAAGAAAAAAGAAATACACAAGACATTTTAATGCCTCAGCATTTCAAACATGTGAGCGGCTGATCGGCCATGAGAAACGCAAGAAACTGTTGACCTTGCCTCCTTTTTCACGAGGAAATGTGGTCTGGACAGATAGGGGATATAGTAATCAGTTCCTTGAGTAAGGCGGTTAAGAGACATGAGCAGTCACTTCTCATGTGCACATTCACTTGGCCTTAAAAAATGTTCGGAAAATTGTTGCTAAAAATTCAATTTTTATGCAAATTAATGTTGTAACATAAAAAATGTCTGGTATAGCAATAGTATTCCAATGCCGAGTGAAGGCCTATGGTGTGGGTGCACGCGACGCCACTGCTCTTTGGTCATAGTGTATCTAGAGTCCCAAGATATTTCATATTGCAAAAGTCATGATGGTGATATTTACAGTTCTATCACGATTATGGTTGCAGTAAACGAATAAGCAAACACATGTGAGACAAGACATGAACTGCACTTGTGCTTTTCGTTTCAATTATTGATATCTGTTACTCGACGCTTCATGAATATATCTAATCGTTCGTTTCAACGGGTCTGACGAATCCTACCTTGTACAAAACATGGTAATGTTAAAGTACAACACTGACTGATGAATGATGTCTGCTTATTCCTAGCTTGAATAACAGGAAACTTTCATATTTTGACTATTATATTTTTTCTTATCAACTCTTTACACGCTTATTGTTCTAATCCCTAAATACAATGAATTCAATTCTTCGATTAACTCATTTAGCGCCAGTGTAACGTTTTCGTTACAGCACTTTTCGGAATCTGCTGTCTTCTCCAGCTAGCGACATATGATACAATATTTTGATTGCCACACATGATTTATCATAAATTTTCAGGCAAACTATCGCCAATTCACAAATTAGCACTTTTTGGTGCTTGTATTTGATCACGAAATTAGACAAAAACTGGGCTTAAAATCTGTTTCTATACTGGAAGACACAGTGGATGAACGTGCGCATGTAATTTTCTATCCATGTGATTTGCGTAATTTCATTATTCATAAAATACCGAAAATAGCTATCAATACTTCATCAGATATTCATTCATGACATGGCATGTCAATTTTTTGAAACCGTGACGTTTTAGTTACACTGGCGTAATATGATATACAAAATGCCAAAAACAACAACAGAGTAGATGAAGTAAGCGGTGGTGAGTACTGTCAATTTTCTTCAAAACTAATGTTTGTTGAATACTGAAAACGAATAATTATATTGGAATATTGCATTCCTAGTGTAGGCCTATTCTATGAGTGTGTAATGCTTGTTGCTATTTAAAGTCTATGGATTTCCCGTCACAAAACCAACCGAAGTCCATTGCCGTAGTATTTTCCTCAATATGAGACTTGTTAGCTCATGTGCGGAAGCAAGTCAAAGAGGGATCAAATCTCAAGCATTTCCTCTTGTAGCTTAATCATAAACATTGTAGGGGGCCAGTTCGCGTGGGCATAGAATGCAAAGATGTCCTCCGACTCGAGCAATTTCAATTCAAAACTTCTTTGGCCGTAGACGATGCGTTTCTCCCTACAAGTGCACGCCAGCGGCTCGAGACGACCCAAACTGGTTTAAAATATCTATAAAGGCTAAACTTGATTATATCAACCTGTGTAGTTATCTGAAGACAATACCCAAGATGTTGCTAACTATGGATGATGAAGTTACTGAATATGCAATAAGCCTAATGCCGATGATGACGGTACATGACTATTGCCACAAAAACCTCCAGAAGTAAATGCTTCATCAGAGTTATGAGACAATGATGAGTTTATGTGATTAAGATGTTTGTCTGTCAAGCGATGTCTCATCAGCTAGTTATATCGCAAGGCAGTGTGAAATTCCAAAAAAAGATGACTAGAATGATCACTTCAGTAAACAGAAAAAAACAGTCAATAAAATGGCAAATATCGGTAATTTTCATCTTCGCAGATAGGACAAACATTCTCTGGATGCATTTCATGGCAAGAAATTTTATGAGATGCTTGATAGGCATGCTAATGGTCTTATCGACCTCAGTGGCAGAAACCAGTGACTACCCGGAACAAAATAATTGTTTAGGCCTACATAATGCTAAACAATCTCAAATGCGTTCATTTCTTGGTGTTCTTTATTTATGTGGACATTGTGAATTACCGAGGCGTCTCCAACTATACCATGACTTTGGAGTCGACGCAGTAAGAGAATTAATTTCTCGACATGACTTTCGAAATTCAAAAACTTGTTCTCATTTCAACGATAGCGATTTCACACCAAAGAGCAACGACAAGTAGCATAAAGCAGGCCTTTTATTAAATTTGCTAATTCACAGTTTCGACAAATACCTCTGAAATATGATGGAGAGCTTTTATGGTGAAGCTATGACTCATTACTTCAGCAGGAATTGCTTGGAGCAAGTCATAAGCTGCATTTGAAAAAAACATGCTTTTGTATATTTTGACATCATATGACGCCATCGTAGCGAAATCGTTACGGTTTTAATTTCTAAGAAAGGGTTATTGTAATGAAATGGTCATCATATATTATTCTTAATTATAACATTCTGAAATACTTATCACTTTTTTTATAGAAAATTTGCCAATATTTATATAGGCGGCCTCAAATGGGTTAAATATGCGTCAATCACATTTGAGCTGACTGCATCAAATGTAAAGTGCACAACATAATGAGCATGTAACTATTTCTTTTCAACGACATGAAACCTGTCTTCCACTATGAAATTGAGTCTTGCGTTCAAAGTCATTCTATAACGCGAACATGTGCATCATGTGTTGCATGTATTCTACAATAAAAGATCTCGTTAATTTGTGATATATAAAACGCACGGTCCTTAAATCCACCCGCAGATGACCCTATCCTTTATATTATGAAGTTAAGCAATTTATCTATGTCATTGACAAATGATTAAGTTAATGAATGTGTTACACAAACGGTTAACAATATATTGTGCTTTTCATGATCATGCTTTTCTATAATGATTGGAAGGAGTGCCTTTATCAACTTGCGTACAATGACCTGAATTCTTCGAATCTGAAGGAATCGTGATGATCTTGACGTTTTAAAGGATCTTTCGTTGTCTTATTTTAAAATTTGGGTACTGCACCCTTAATTTACAAGCAGTATATCGATGATTTAGGACAATTCCCAAAAAGTGATAAGTTATTTCAGGATACATTGCATCTCTTTAATTCAGCAAACAATAACATCAATTTCACAATTTGTTGACATCCTATCCTTTATATAACGAAGTTAAGCAATTTATCCATGTCATTGACACGTTAAAGAATGTGCTTAATTAACATTGCAAAAACACTGTTGACTTCATTCACAGCAGAGGTGTGTAGCACATCCATACATCCAAAAAAACTTCCGTATACAAAACTTTTGTCTATTCATCTCTACGCTTTCATATCACACTTGGTTTGCATTTTCTAATTCGATGCCATGTAAATCTCACTTGGTCATTCATAAGTTTTGTGACAACCCTAATTACACATTCACCCTTGCGAGTTGTAAACCTTTGAAACTCTGCTGCCATGAAATGAGGTTTAACATGCATCAACAATTATTCTTATCCATCTCACTTACACGCTTCATGTTCAATACAATAAAGTTGGACTTGGGTTTTTCATTTCAATGTCTTACATTTTAGTCGTTGAATGAAACAACACACATGTGTTGGATAGACATTGCTGTTTTTACTTAAGGGTAATAGCTACTATTGATTTCGAAACACTGATCAGGTTACTTTCAAAATCGAAATGTAGCTTTGTATGTAATGTATAAAACTGTCATCAAACAGCTTTGCAAGATAGACAGCATGATTGCAACATAATGCATGAGGCATGTCGTTCAAAACGCACGACTGTCAATGGCTAAGTGCAAGTGACTAATGTCTTCAACAACTTCAATGTACAACCCACAGAATTTGATATTTTGTTTATCTGCATCAGTTTGCTAGAATTGTGATTATTTCGAAATCGACGGCCCATCGAGGATCTTTTTAGGTTGGCAAAAAGGAGTTTCTATTGCCTTACAGATAGGAAGAAAGTCGTTCGTCACTTGCGGATTAATTGAGTTCAAGAAAAGTGCTTCGATTGCCGAAAATCCTCTGGATTCGATGAATTCAGATCATTGCGCTCGAGTTTTCTCCATGACATTGAGCCTTCCGATCATTATGAAAAGAAGTTGCTGGCGCACGAAAATCAGTTTAACCGATGACTTCACCATCGCCTTCTCCCCATTCCTTATTGCATAGGGCATTCCGTAAATCGAATGTTAGTAAGTCAAAAGTCAAAAGTTGTTTATTTCCAAAAACATTGGAAAACAATATTACAATTTTGAGGTGTATACTGCTATATTGTTTGAAGATTTTTCAATACAGCGTGCGGTCAGTGCTGTAGAAAAAAATTAAGCAGATCAGGAAGGAGAGGAATCAATAATTGAGCATTTATTTAGATTTCAGATTCTTTGTGGTGAATTCTTTCTTTTATGACCATGCGTAACTCGTTGGCTTTTTTTGAAATCTTGCGATGGATTTTAAATGCTTTGGAATCAAGGTATTCATTAATTTATGAAATTCAACTATCGTGTTGCAGTAACATAACAATGGTGCAATTTGTTGCCGCATATTTTGATACAATGGACATTCCATCATAAAGTGATATAGAGTCTCCACTTTTGATTCATTGCAAAGTTCACAAAGACGTTCTTCATGTCGCAATCTGTTTCTGTAACTGCCTGTTACAAAATCTAATTTATGATTTTTTGTCCTAAATTTTAGTAACATATTTATATCATTGCAGTCGATATCAAAATTCAGATATGATTTCAAGGTTTCCTCAAACTGGCATAGTTCTAAATACGTCAGACCAGAATGGCTCTCTTTTGCTGCAGATATCCATTTTTCCCTGTTATACTGACATATTCGGTCTTTTGTAATTCTCAAGTATGCTTTTTTATCAGCCGTTAGCTGTTCATCCCATAGCTTTGACAGTTTAGTTTTGTAAGCAATCTGTTTATTCTCCAACACCATGTGTATCTACTCTCATTTCCATTTGATATCATGTTGAGATATATAGCATTATATACCTGTTTCATTAAGCTATTTCCATCCTTTGTAATTAATCTCATCCAAAGACAGATTGCAGCTTTATAGAAATGAATATCCATAGGACGTATTCCAAATTCACCGATTAAACAATAATTTGGTGTGGTCGGCTTCAAGTGATAGCATCGTTTATAAAACTGGTATTGAATTTGATCCAAACTCTTTAGGTTTTTGAAAAAACAAAATTCCGCACAGTATTTCATTCTAGACAGTGCAAGCATTTCAAAGGTATTTTTCAAAATTTCACCAGAAACTTGACCAAATTCTTTAAGTTGTTTAGCCGTGAGATAAACTGCTTGTTTACCTTTAGCCATCAATTCTGGAGCTTGGTGCTAAAAGGGCCTATGTCCAATTTGATCGATTTTGAGATTTACACACCACTATATAGTGTGACTTGATATGCAGCTTCTGTGTGATTATCATTCCCGAATGACCCAATCCTGCTTCACAAAATAAAATTTCCAAATGCCTATGTCCAAGCAACTGCAACAAGCTTTAGTGCTAAAAGGGCCTATGTCCTTGAAAATCTTATGTGAGTGCTATTGCACTGCAGTGAGAGGCTATTATCGAAAACTATGTGTGTGGACAGCTCAGAAGCTTGTCGTCATTGTCAGCAGAAGCTTCGATTCCCCTTCTTTGCTCCACTGTGATTGGCATTATGAAGAGACGTCGAATATCGCTTGATAATATCGTCGAATTGTGTGTCCATTCGTCGTCCGAAGACAATGAATCACTTGACTCTGATGCTGAGAATACACTACCTCAGCCCGATCATCAAAGCCCTAATGAAATTCCCACATCACCAGTAACTGAGACCATTGAACGTCGAAGAAGTAGAAAGAGACTTCGGTGGCCTTCGACGTGGAGAAGAAACGTTATTAAGTCACAAAGAGCGCAAGGACTGAAGTATGTGAATCATAGTGGAAAGATCGTGATTGAGAAGACTATGGGCAGTCCATGTGGGGAAGCGTGTCGCATGAAATGTTATGAAGCAGTAATTGAAGAAAACAGAGAAAATATTTTTAGTGACTTTTACGAACATTCCTCTGAGCAGCAAGACCAACTGTTGGCTAGCCTGATCGAGGAGACTACAAAGCTGCGAGAACGAATGAGAATCGATTCACATAATGCAAGCAGACGACGCTTTACAAGAAAATATTATCTTCTAGTTGAAGGTCAGCCAACTGAAGTTTGTCTGTCTATGTTCTGCGCTACTTTTGGAATATCACGGAAAAAGGCAAGGGTAATTTCTGAAAGAAAGAGACTCAGTGGTAGCAGCAATATCATCCCAAAAGACAAGAGAGGCAGGCATGGTCAGCAGCCAAAAATCGCGGAAGTGGATCTTGACAATATTCGTGATCACATTAAGATGTTTCCAGCATACGAAAGTCATTACAGTCGTGAAAAATCTGCGAAAAAGTACCTGAACCCTCATCTATCCATCGAGCATATGTATCGACTTTATGAAGAACACTGTGAAGCAAAGAACATCCCACCACAAAAAAGCCATCTTTATCGAAAAATCTTCGTCGAGGACTTCAATTTATCATTTCACCCACCAGCTAGCGACACATGTGAAAAATGCGATGCATTTAAAGCTTCGTTAATTGATGCGGCGAACGAAGAGAAGGTACAGATCGAACAGGCAAGGAGTGCACATCACGCGGAAGCTGAACTTGCCTACTCTTTGAAGCGCAATGATAAAATTGAATCTTCGACTTCACAACATGTGGTGACAGCTTCATTCGATCTGCAAAAAGTTCTTCAGTGTCCCTTCATCCAAACGGGTATAGCCTTCTACAAGCGGCAGCTGGCCGTGTATAATTCAACAGTTTATGAAACACACAACAACAAATCCCGGTCAATTTGTTATATGTGGGACCAAACCATAGCTGGACGGCCTCACAAGAAATTCGATCGTGTCTACTAAGATACATCGACAGCCTTCCATCTTCAGTGAAAGATGTTCGCCTGTGGAGTGACAGCTGCGGAGGCCAAAATTGAAACATGCAAGTTTCTGCGATGCTGATGAGTGCTGCAGCATCACGAGGGATAAAGATAACGCAGAGATTCCTCATTCCGGGCCACACACACATGGAGGCAGATACTATTCATGCCGCTATAGAAAGACAGAAAAAGGCCACCAATTCAATTATCGAGATACCAAGAGACTGGTATGATATTGTACGTAGCATTCCCCGGAAACCAAGAATCCAAGTTGTTGAAATGCATCAGGATCATTTCAGAAATTCGAAGAATCTGTTCCAAGGTCCCCTTGTGAAAAGGAAGCATGACATTGAAGGAAAACCAGTAAACTGGCTGACTGTGAGGGAGTTGCAGTACAACTCAGAAGCAGGTATCTTTACATACCGCTCGTCCTTCGACTCTGAATCTGCTCCATGTGAAGTGGATTTTCGTAGAAAGGCCAAAAGAAGACCACTATTATGGAATTTGGAATCGCTTTACAATGAACAAAGACCTGTCACTCCAAACGTCTTGACTGACCTTCTACCATATATTTCTCGTTCATCGCAGTACTTTTATCAAATTCTGACTGCAGGGGAAGCAGTGGATGAATAGTAGTACTTCGCCAACTGACTCATCTTTAGTGCTAAAAGGGCGTAAGTCCAGGATTTTCACTACAATCAACTTTTTGATGCATCGTATTTCCGCTGAATAAAGAGAAAATTTGTTTACAAACGATGGTTTTATATCATAAATATGCCAAGGTACATAAACGATGGCATTTATATTGGAGTTTTGGCTTTACCTAATTTTCAGAGACAATCTAAATCTTATATTCCAATTTACGGGAAACAGTGTTTTTGGACATAGGCCCCTTTATCACCAAGCTCCAGAATTGTTCCAAATGATGTATTATTTTTCGATATCCACATTCCTAGATACTTATATTTATCAACCACTTCAATGGATATCTGCTTACCATTGAGACTAACTTCAAATTTGTCTATATTTGTAGTGAAATTTTCAGTCATGATTTTGGTATTTTCATAATTTATGCAAAGGCCATTTTCTGCACAAAATTTGCAAAGTATTTTAAACTGACTATTCAAACCTCGCATACTCTCACTCATTAAAAGTATATCATCCGCATATATGAGTGGTGACAGTTCCAAATCAAAAAGTCGAACAGAATCAATTTCATCTTTGCTAGCATTTAAGATATCAATGAAATCATTTATATAAATACTAAATAGGGTTGGTGATAGTACGTCTCCTTGTGGAATTCCATTTTCAAGTTTAAATGATTGCGTTTCTTTTCCACTGTATAATACTTTGTACTCTTTTTTAATGATAACACTTATGATTACTGATAAAATCTTGCATTTGGGGATCATGAGTCTTAATTTATCAATCATTCTGTTTTTAGAAATGGAATCAAATGCCTTTGACAAATCTACGAAACATAAAACCAGTGGACGTTTTGTGTTTTTATAAACTTGCATAATTTCCTTAACAAGCATTATGTTGTACACATTCATCACCAAGCAGCGATGTGTGTTTTGGTGTGTGTGAAGTGCTCTGCTGACAGCTTATTGTTTGCCATTTCCAATAGCAAGCGATACACGAATTATCCATTCGAGATGGAGCAAGTTGTCTAACTCTGTGATGTTTCATTTCGATTTTGTGGCTACATACAACCTTTCTTTTCTGGGAAGCCGACGCCGGCGCAGTTGAATACAATTCTGTGGCAAAACGAAATCAAACATTACGTAGAACATTATTTAGAATAATAATAATAATAACATAATTAATTACATTCCACATAACGTAGAAGATCATCACATTAACACTAGCATGTTTCTCATTGTTTAGAGTTCACTCACATACAGTTGAATGGATTTCCTTTTCATCAAATTGTAATGACCGATCACAACAGTATTAGACGTTTTTCACTCAAATAACTGCTTTCACATTAACCTACATGTATGTTGAATGCGTCTAATTGTGTACACATCTGCATACACGACATCAGATTCATTTATTGAACGTTGCTTCATATGCCTGGTTAGATCTGATATGCCTTCTTACATTCAAAATAGATGCCTGAGTTGTGCAATTCAACATCTTAAAGTCAAGGAAGCACACTTCCTACTACATTCATCTCAATCATGAGAAGTACATGGTGTTGTTTCATATTTAAAAGCTCAAGATATATGTACTTGACAATAAACGTCATTCCAACGAGATCTTCAATGTTGCAGCTTTACCAACACTATGCCGCTGAATTTAACATGACTTTCGTAAGAAACAAGTGTGATACAAAATGAGGTTCACATACTACATAAGTGCTCTTCTACACAGAAACTCTCGTCAACATGAAACTCATTTTAACACTCACCTAATGTACCTTACGATATTTATATTTTTCGTCTATGCATGTTTACTTCAACGAACAAAACATAAATTTCAAAGCCCTTGCACGGATGCAACTTGGCATCCAACATGGGCAGCACGTTTGATTATTTCAATACACAAATAATTGAGCATGAAATCAACTGACTCGATGCATGTTTCAGTTTACACATTTGATTGTGTCATTCCAATATCATTCACTTTTTGATTTTCAATGCACACTCGAATGAAAACAGCTCACTCGAGAGTCGTTTACAAGCTTGATTCTATCATTTCAATAGAATACAACATGGACAGCTCTAGCGTTCTGTGTTTACTCATGCTCAAGAGACGTGATGTTCAAGGCTTTACTGTTTCTTATAATTCATACCAAAGAGACAGTTATGTTACTCGGTCGTTTTAACTTACACAAAGTCGTGTGCATGTCATAGCTTCACATCCCACAGAACTCAAGCGCACGTTTATTATGAAGAGTATTTAGAACGAAGTGATGTACTTTCCTGATCTCATCTATCACAGTACTCTTTGATAGTTCAATGAGCTATCACTTTGTCATCATCAAAACCAACACGAAGTTGCTTTTAATTTGAACCATGTCTACCAGTAAACACTCGATAAAGTTTAACTGCATCTAAAACTTATACGCTTATTAGTTTCTACAGTTCTTCTACAACTCAACACTTGAAAAGTGACTGGAATACAGAGCTAACAATATCATGATCTACGTGAATGTTTCACCAACATAAAATTCGTTGTTATCGCTGCTAGCGCAGTGCATGGGACCCTCGGTTTCTTACACCGCAGATATTAGTACGTAGCTCTAACAACCTTAGTGTTTACGAATATCACATGGGTAAAATTGAATCTTTAATACACGTTTCCAGCACAGACGGTGCTCATTTGAGAAACAGCGTTATGATTGCAAACCATTCACGAAACAAGGCGCTTCTACTTTTTCAATCTGACTGCATATCCCAAACATCATTTCATTTCTTTCCCACATAACATGAGTATGAGTCCTTGAATTCACATTTCGTTTCATGTCTTGTGCGAGTAACCAACACGCTTGATTCAATTTACATGCTCATGTTCGTATCTACCAGGTTGATTTACATCTCACACGTAGATACTACAGCACATGATTGCCTGTTTGATTATTGACAGATATTGCATTCAACACTAACCCCGAACATGAGTTATTCATAATCCTGCACCTACCCTGATGCAACGATGCTGCATTTCACTCTTACAACGAGATTTGCAATACTGCGTACTGAACCTGTCTGGAATAAACATTATGCACATGGGCATTTTTCAGAGAATATGGGTTTGATTCCACACAATCAAACATCGGCGTATCTGATGTCCATCACCCACATGAGTTCCAACATCTCGACCTGTGCTACGGTGTAGAGTACTCCAATGTCCATCACCCATATGAGTTCCAACATCTCGACCTGTGCTACGGTGTAGAGTTCTCCAATGTCCATCACCCACATGAGTTCCAACATCTCGACCTGTGCTACGGTGTAGAGTTCTCCAATGTCCATCACCCACATGAGTTCCAACATCTCGACCTGTGCTACGGTGTAGAGTACTCCAATGTCCATCACCCACATGAGTTCCAACATCTCGACCTGTGCTACGGTGTAGAGTACTCCAATGTCCATCACCCATATGAGTTCCAACATCTCGACCTGTGCTACGGTGTAGAGTTCTCCAATGTCCATCACCCACATGAGTTCCAACATCTCGACCTGTGCTACGGTGTAGAGTTCTCCAGACGCGTTGTTGTGCCTTGATTCCTAAACACGATACGACTGCACTGCTTTACGAAACATCTCAACGTTCTACTAGAAACGCTCGTAAGTTTCTGCATTTATTCTCAATGCTCATTTACAATCTAGCTTGCAGCAACTGATGAAACAACTCACTTCATAAATGTTTCACTTTGATTCTGTCACTTGAACTACCTTGGATGCTATACCAGTTTCATTTATGTCATGGAGTAACTTTTAACGTTTGTCAGTGACTTTCGTGTTGATATTCAACCTAATCTAAAAGAAGTTTACTTGTATCACTTATAACACAGACGGTAATGATTGACGAAACAGCGTTGTGTGTTCATTCATATACTTTCGTGATTGCAAACCATCAAGCCGTTTCTACATTTCAATCTGACTGCATATCCCAAACATCAACCACATAACATAAGCATGAGTAGTCTTCACATGCTCACATCTACATGCATGCCATTCTTAGTTTATTCATTTTCAAGAGACGTGATGCTCAAAGCTGTACCGTTAAAACTTCATATAATGAGATATTCATATGGACGAGATTTTCAACTTCAGAGTGAACTCGTTCAAGCTTCACAGACTTTGTTGAAACACAAATCATGGTTTCACATCCTACATGTGTTTGGTCATTGAAAATGCAGTGAGTGATGCACGTTCCTCAAGCTGAATCTTTGATAGTTCAACGACGAAGTAGAACACTTTAACATATGCAATTGTGTACCTTGATCAACTAACTCATGATGTTTTTAATGTGATGCATTTCTTCCTGTTGTCACTCTATAATGCTGAGCTGATTGTATAAGGAGATTAGTTGTTGCTGTGTATCAACACTTTAAAAGTGATTGCAGTACAGGTTTAAGACTATAATGATCTCATCTACATGAAAGTGCTTTTACACTGACTGTTGATAGCACAATACTGTTGGTTTGTTTATTATATAACACATTTTTAGCGCTAATGTCATAAACCATCTCTATGTAATCCGCAAAAAGTATAGCATCCTATTGATATAGATATGAATTCTTTGTTGATGATTCTACCATGGTAAAGTGTGTTCTCATCAAAAGAGCTTGTTCAGTGAAGAAGAGAGAAGTATGTTTTGTGTGTGCGTTTGGCGCATGAATGTCTACCTTTGATTCATTTAGATAGAGGCAGTTCATCTCCCATACATGTGCGACAGACAGGGAGTGGCTAACTTCTGGGAGAGCATGACCGAGCGATAGAAAAGATGACGTTGAGAACTCATGCCCAACGTACTCCATGCTGACGTTCAACATTGAGTCACTCAGTGCAATGGAAATTCTATCAGGTAAACTGTGGCTCAATGTCGTCCTGGCTGTCAGAGTATGGCGTTGAGACGAAAACTTACAAAGAAGACGTAGAGAGATTTTACAAGGATTAAAACTGCCAACAGTTCGATGCTCCCCAGACTTCACCACTATCACGAAAGAACGCCCACCCAACCATAGGCATCGGAAGTATTACACCTAAAATGTCCTTACCATGCACCCTTTCAGTGAGTTTGAGAAATGGCCTGATAGCAGAGTCCCTGACACTTGCAAAAAGCAAATATGACCATGACAGTCAACTCTCTTCTTTATAGTGGATGTTTTGTTGAGCTAAGAATGCTCGCTTGTCCAATCCGAAGACTTCATTGGTATGATAAATGCCTTGGTTGACTGCAGCAGGGTCGAAAACTCAGGAAAACATCCAAAAAGAACGAATTTAAATTCTTCGACATTTTAGCTCTACTTATAAAACGTTTCTAAGTAGTCTGTCACATCAAGCGGATCATGACCTCTCCAACAAACTTTGAACGAAGTCCATCTGACTGCTACAAAGCAAAGATACAAGCCTTTACAGTGTAGGCCTACTAAGATGGCTTGATCTCCAAGACATTTCCTGGCTTTCCACTCACTCTAACAACTGAGGTGATATCACCCATCGAAAAATCAGCCTTGGTCTAACCCGGTTTTTTTAGGAGTCATCTGATGAGAGAGAGGCGAAAGACCCGTTTCTCTTCTCACCAAATGCACCTAATCACATAGTATCCCATCACATCTTACAGTCAAAGATCAGTGGTTCGTCGTACAAAACACATCCACTTCCGCACGACATGACACAAAGCATGCTCCATCATGGACAAAATCCCTTCTCCATTTGTAGTCTCACCCTTCTCTCAACACATACCAGGCTCAGTCCACCCTGTCTCCCGGAGAGATCAGGTCAACGTAAAGTCACTCCTGCTGCACTTGAGTCTGCTCATAGTCTTATTACATACCCGGCCACGTCTAATGTTCACAATACATCACGGCTTCACATTTTTCCGTCTTTTGGCACTGCATGTAAAACCATAAGTAGTAACATCACGTATCTAATGACGGGGGACGGAATCCAAAGGTCACGGTACACCTTTGACCTTCGCGTTGGGATGGGATCACTACTAACAAGTGGCTATCCAACCACTATACATATAATTGCTACTTGATAAGCTCAGCCTTTTTATCTTAGTCCCGGAAATTCTACTAATTGTGTTTACTACCTCAATCATAAAAATAGTAATACTTGATAATAGTACACCTGCATGCATTGAACACAGTCTTGGTAGACATTTGAAGAATAATTTAACCAGACGAGCTTGAAGATGCGTTGTACGGTTGATTGGACAAAGTTCTTCACTCAAATGGGTTCGGCGACTGACATTACTGCCATTTATAAGTCTACAAATAATCCATGTATTTATTGCTGCTAAATCTAATCAATTGAATAACACTGCTTTAGTGTCCACCTTCTCGTTCCACTTTCAGTCGAATACAGTTTTGCCATCTAATCCAGTGGAGTCTTCTCCTTTTTGTTTGATTGTTGTACATAAAAGTGTCTCAGGTTCGCGTTTGCTACACTAGGTGACATGCCACGCGTAATTACGGAGCACCCCACACATCCGCGGTTCTTCTACCCTCGTACATTTGCACGCTGCAATAAGAGTCCGAAATCACTTGATCTGATACAGTTAAAACATGGTCGGGAATGCTTATACGCGCAGGCGAGCGTTTATAGTTTGCGCGTTGTCTACGGTTGTCTGCGTTGCTGCTGGAACCACGGATGAACCGCTAAGCATATTCTGTTTTCCGTGAGCATGCAATTCAGGTCCTATCACATTGTTTAGCCGCTGACACATGCAGACACATGAGACGCAAAGTCTCTATAGCAGGACTGCCGACAGATGTTGCAGCAATATCACCCATAGCCACGGATGTTTTGGGTCATGTGTAATAATTGCGCGTAGTTTACGCGTGAATTACGCGTAATTGAGCGTGGCATGTCACCTAGTGTATCACTCACTTGGACTTTTTGGTTCAGAAAACTCAATACTAGGACAGTTTCGCTCTTTCTTGCCTTTTATTCGGTGAGGATCATACCGGAATCTGATTCCTTGGCTTTTCATACTATCTACGTTTGGTAACTCAACCCCATTGTGTCTTGCTATTTCAACACAGCTGATCGACTGCTTCAGCAAATCATCCCAGTGAACACGATGACGGCCATGTGATGTCACAGGGACGTACTGTAATGTTCGGACGGTCGAGGATGCCTCCCGTGCATCCCCAGGACGTCATATTTCGTACATCCCCAGGACGTCACATTCCGTACATCCCCAGGACGTCACATTCCAACATCCTCAGAACGTCACATTCCAACATACTCAGGACGTCACATTCGCACATCCCTATGACGTCACATTCCGTACATCCTCAAGACGTCACATTCCAACATACTCAGGACGTCACATTCCCTACATCCTCAGGACGTAACATTCCGTGCATCCCCAGGACGTCACATTCCAACATACTCAGGACGTCACATTCGCACATCCCTATGACGTCACATTCCGTACATCCTCAAGATGTCACATTCCAACATACTCAGGACGTCACATTCGCACATCCCTATGACGTCACATTCCCTACATCCTCAGGACGTAACATTCCGTGCATCCCCAGGACGTCACATTCCAACATCCTCAGGACGTCACATTCGTACATCCCTATGACGTCACATTCCGTACATCCTCAGGACGTCACATTCCAACATCCTCAGGACGTCACATTCCAACATACTCAGGACGTCACATTCCCTACATCCTCAGGACGTCACATTCCGTGCATCCCCAGGACGTCACATTCCAACATCCTCAGGACGTCACATTCCAACATCCTCAGGACGTCACATTCCGTACATCCCCAGGACGTCACATTCCAACATACTCAGGACGTCACATTCCAACATACTCAGGATGTCACATTCCCTACATCCTCAGGACGTCACATTCCGTGCATTCCCAGGACGTCACATTCCAACATCCTCAGGACGTCACATTCGAACATCCTCAGGACGTCACATTCCAACATACTCAGGACGTCACATTCCGTACATCCTCAGGACGTCACATTCCGTACATCCCCAGGACGTCACATTTCGTACATTCTCAGGACGTCACATTTCGTACATCCTCAGGACGTCACAATCCAACATACTCAGGACGTCACATTCCGTGCATCCCCAGGACGTCTCATTCCAACATCCTCAGGACGTCACATTCCAACATCCTCAGAACGTCACATTCCAACATACTCAGGACGTCACATTCCAACATCCTCAGGACGTCACATTCCGTACATCCTCAGAACGTCACATTCCAACATCCTCAGAACGTCACATTCCAACATACCCAGGACGTCACATTTCGTACATCCCCAGGACGTCACATTCCAACATACTCAGGACGTCACATTTCTTACATCCTCAGGACGTCACATTTCGTACATCCCCAGGACGTCATATTTCGTACATCCCCAGGACGTCACATTCCGTACATCCTCAGGACGTCACATTCCGTGCATCCCCAGGATGTCACATTCCAACATCCTCAGGACGTCACATTCCAACATACTCAGGACGTCACATTCCGTACATCCTCAGGACATGACATTCCAACATACTCAGGACGTCACATTCCCTACATCCTCAGGACGTCACATTCCGTACATCCTCAGGAGGTCACATTTCGTACATCCTCAGGACGTCACATTCCGTGCATCCCCAGGACGTCACATTTAGTACATCCCCAGGACGTCACATTCCGTGCATCCCCAGGATGTCACATTCCAACATCCTCAGGACGTCACATTCCAACATACTCAGGACGTCACATTCCAACATACTGAGGACGTCACATTCGTACATCCCTATGACGTCACATTCCGTACATCCTCAGGACGTCACATTCCGTACATCCTCAGGACGTCACATTCCAGCATCCCCAGGATGTCACATTCCAACATCCTCAGGACGTCACATTCCAACATACTCAGGATCTCACATTCCAACATACTCAGGACGTCACATTCCGTACATCCTCAGGACGTGACATTCCAACATACTCAGGACGTCACATTCCGTACATCCTCAGGACGTAACATTCCGTACATCCTCAGGACGTCACATTTCGTACATCCTCAGGACGTCACATTCCGTGTATCCCCAGGATGTCACATTCCAACATCCTCAGGACGTCACATTCCGTACATTCTCAGGACGTCACATTCCAACATACTCAGGACGTCACATTCCAACATACTCAGGACGTCACATTCCGTACATCCTCAGGACGTGACATTCCAACATACTCAGGACGTCACATTCCCTACATCCTCAGGACGTCACATTCCGTACATCCTCAGGACGTCACATTCCAACATCCTCAGGACGTCACATTTCGTACATCCTCAGGACGTCACATTCCGTACATCCTCAGGACGGCACATTCCAACATACTCAGGACGTCACATTCCAACATCCTCAGGACGTCACATTCGTACATCCCTATGACGTCACATTCCGTACATCATCAGGACGTCACATTCCAACATACTCAGGACGTCACATTCCCTACATCCTCAGGACGTCACATTCCAACATACTCAGAAAGTCACATTCCCTACATCCTCAGGACGTCACATTCCAACATCCTCAGGACGTCACATTCCATACATCCCCAGGACGTCACATTTCGTACATCCTCAGGACGTCACATTTCGTACATCCTCAGGACGTCACATTCTCTACATCCTCAGGACGTCACATTTCGTACATCCTCAGGAAGTCACATTCCGTACATCCTCAGGCCGTCACATTTCGTACATCCTCAGGACGTCACATTTCGTACATCCTCATGACGTCACAATCCAACATCCTCAGGACGTCACATTCCGTACATCTTCACGACGTCTTATTTCGTACATCCTCAGGACGTCACATTCCGTACATTCTCAGACGTCACATTTCATACATCCTTAGGACGTCACTCTCCGTACATCCTCAGGACGTCACATTCCGTACATCCTCAGGACGTCACATTCCGTACATCCTTAGGACGTCACATTCCAACATACTGAGGACGTCACATTCCCTACATCCTCAGGACGTCACGTTTCGTACATCCTCAGGACGTCGCATTCCAACATACTCAAGACGTCACATTCCATACATCCCCAGGACGTCACATTTCGTACATCCTCAGGACGTCACATTTCGTACATGCTCAGACGTCACTGTTTGGCTTTCTCGAGTGTTCAAATCAGCATCATGCGTTTGTACTCTTATCCATTTAGTATTTTTAGTCAATTTTGATTGATCACACTTCCCCTACATGCATTTATCTTTGAATTATTGCATTATGTAATTTCTCCTCTAGTACTCTTTCTCTATCTTCTTCTTTTTCTTCTCCCCCTCTTCCATCTTCTCCTTTCTCTTTCTCTCAATCTCGATCTCTCTCTACTGTGCATGATGTGATAGCTGAGCTGACCAGTATGTTTAACAGGCCAGATCAAATCAGAAACGCTACACCTTGCACATCTTCAAAATTTAGTGGAACTTCAACAACGGTCTTTCTTATCCAAAAACATGCAAGTCATAATCCTTTTAATTAACTTTTAACAAGCTAATTTGCTTCATGAGACTGAATTGAGTCTCATGAAGCAAATTTTTTTTAAAAGTTGACATTCCTTCACAGGCCTCTATGCGGTTTTTTTCACTCATGCATTTAACTGAAATTTTCGTCTTATTGATTAATTATTATTAATAATTATTGAATCAGCTGCATGAACAGCACGTTCAGTTAGTGATCTGATTACCAGTTCTCCATTGTGTGATTCTCTTCCATCGTCGTTTTAACCCTCCGATTCCGCTGGGGTCCACGTAGTTTTCGAAGCAATTGCAAACATCAAGTGCTTTCATACTGTCCTCTGACAGTTTATGACTTTGTTGTTGATACACAGAAATCCTAATTGATCACAGTCGTTGCAAAGTACAGGTACTGGATTATCACTTTGAATTAACAATATCAAAAAATCACAACTTTCCTGCATGGGGTCCAGGTTTGTTTACCGAAATAAGGTGAAGCCTTCACGTTTCAAATACCAATGCCCATACCAGCAGCATAATGAAAACAAAATCTGACGCAAATTCACCATAATCAATAGCAATCTTCTGACTGCCTGAGTATGGACATTATGCATTTTCTTCATACAGTGCATCATTTTTGAAAATATCATTGTCCAATTTGAAAATCCAGCAAAGATATTATGGTAGGTTGCCATAACGACTTGCCTTTGCGTATATGAATACATGCAATGAAGTTCTGCATCACAATATTCTACTATGTCATTAATATATGGCTTGGAATGCTAAACAGTTTCTTTAAAACGTTCAACACTTGGCCAATCATCGACATAGTAGTTCTGCATGAAGAAGATGATACATTCACGTTGAATCCTTTCGTTGATCGCAGTGTCTGCGGTGCATATCGGCGGTAGCGAGGGGTTTGTGCAATCATGGCAACCAATGAGATTTCTGCTATTTTGTCATGACCCGAGTATTGAAAAACACTCTTTGGATAATTAAGATTCAAGTCAAAACAGTGATGGAAAGACAGCATCAGAATACGGCCACAAATGCAGTGGAATAGATCTGCTGATGATTATGAGCAACCATCCGTCATGGAAGAGGATTGAGATGAAAGCAGCGAGATGTCTGCGATGGGCGTACATCTTAGTAGCCAAAGCGGTAGTAACGGCTCAGCGTCCAACGACGATGTAGCGGTAGGCCTACAAAACGGTGAACGTAGTAGCGTACACAAACGAGGGTAAAGGAAAAGCAGGGAAATTACCACAGGGTTAAGAGCATCACAGCAGTCGACGAAGCTCAAAAGTTTATTTGACTCATCGGACCTCTCCACCTTGGTGGCAGTCAACCGGAAATTCGTTGCGAAGCCTTTGGAACAAAGAACGTACAAGACCGGAAAGTATTCTTCGCTACTATGAGTCTACATAGAATGAGAGAACTGCTACAGAATCCAAGATTTGATTGCGAAACGGAGCGCGTCAGTACGCGAAAACAGATAAGATGGATGCGATCAGATGATTTTTCGAAAGCCAATTGCCGAAATTCTTCAAGCCTTGATTCAGAGGGCCGTGTTGTTTAGGTAATGCTAAACAGACAGCCGAGTATGGAGAGTGTAAATTCTTGATGAGGTACTGTAACAGAGAACTTACCGTATGATGGGAATCATATCACATTGTGGAAAGGATCATGACAAAATCACTTTCATTCGATACCGTTTGTAAACTCATAGCCACAAATTGTAGGCCTCTGACAGCTTCTACACAAGTTTATCTATCGCAAGATGACGGAGCTTACTCTGGTTGAAACAACGCGTTAAGGTTTACAGAAGGCAGATCGAGGAAATAGGCAGCACCTGATTTTCACTCACAGCACATCACCTTCGTCATATTTGACATTTCACATCGTCTCCGCTCCTCGGATGACCCGATTTCAGGGTTTATCTGCGTAACGTGGGAGGATTGAAATGTGTTATCCGCTTGCAGATCGCTATACTTTGCAGCAAAGCAATTTTTCAATGTACAACAAAAAATGTGTGCGTTTTGGCACTTTGCATGTTCATCCCTTTCGCAGGGACCCCGGAATTCCGGCACAATACATCTAAGTATACTCATTGACAATTTTTTTGAAACATTTACTTCTTTAACTTCTTTCATTTTTGACTGGTATATATACATGTATGTATGATACCTTGATAATTTAGTCACAATCTCCACCAATTCGCTAGCACAGAAAAACAACGCAGATTCTACTTTAATAGCGCGTGTGCCTCCCTCTAGCTCCAATACATTCAGTAATCCGAGATGGCATGGATTCACAAAATTTCTGAATGAAGAATGTTTCAAGGAGAAGCCACTGCTCTGTCAGTCTTTCAGAGAGAATCTTCAGGGACACTGGTGGAAGTGAATAGCGGTCTCTCATTCGCCGCCCAAGCTCGTCCCAGACTTGCTCAATGGGTGACATGGCAGGAGAGCGTGCATATCAGTCAAGGGTTTGAATGTTCAGTCTTCTAACAGTGGCAATGACAGTTGAGGAGCGATGTGGTCTTGCGTTGTCGTCTTGGAAGACGAGATCCTCCACCCTGACCACTGGGGCAACAACAGGAAGCACAATTTCATTGAGATAGCTCTCTCCAGTCAACGTGGCTTTGATGATGACTGCTGTCGTTCGTCCGCCACCCCACACCATAACACTTCCACCACCATATCTGTCGTGTTCTTTAATACAGCATGGGGCAAAGCGTTCACCTGGAAGACGATGCACTCTGACACGACCGTTATTGAAATCCAGAGTGAATCTCGATTCATCGGTCCACAAGACTTTCTGCCAGTGATAGTCATTCCATGAGCGATGGGTATCATACCAGGCAACTCGTCTTCTGCGGTGCTCAAAACTCAATGGAATTAGGACAGCTAGTCGTCGCAATTGAATTCCAGCTTCTCGCAATCTTCGGTAAGCCGTTCGAACGCTACAGTCTATGTTTGAGGCACTCTTCCAGTGTACGACTAGCTTTGGGGCTGACACAAATCTATTCCTCTTTGCAGCTAAAACTAGACGTGCGTCTGTCCTTTCTGCAGACTTTCTCGGTCGACCAGATCCCTTCTTCTTTTTAACATCTCCTTCTGCTTTCCATCGACACCACCACCTCCAAACAACGACTCGATAGTTGCAGCTCTTCGGCAACACTCGCACAACTTCTACCACAACGAATCATTCCAATAGCCATACCTTTGGTCAACTTTACCCTTGGTCCTTTTTCCATACCTTTGGTAAACTGATCGTGTGCCATTTTATTCTACAAAAGCTAGATTTCAGCTCACGTTTATGTTCAATTTGTAAAAGCAATTGTGACAGTTGTATCGATATCAAAATTTGAAATTTGACCACCATAGATCTTTCTCCATTCGCTAATGTGTTGAATGGTAATACATAGAAAGCGAGATATTGCATCATACCTGAGAAAAAATGAAACAAACTTCGATTCAAGCCAATGACAGTTTGTTTCATTAATTATCTCAATGACTAGATATTCAAGAAATTGTAAAACCCAGCAAGCGGCCTTGGTGGAATGCAATCTCATCATTTTCATTGTGCTGTTCAACTTTGTGAAGACTTGCATTTTGGATCGTTTCTGTGAGTTTCCGCGGTTTCGTGCTAAGTGCATAAGATAATCACCGTTTCTTGTTTTTGTTGCGTTGGCTTGTGAGCAAGAGGCATTTGATTTTCAGGTTCGACATTGCGCAGCTTCTCTGGGGATTTCTCGTCTTTTCAGACTTGCTGTTCCCAACAGTCTTCCTGTGAAGAAGACTTTTGACTCAAGAGCTAAAGGTAAAATAGTTTTCAGCTGTGACAAAAATATCACTGTCGTTGCAAGGCTCAGTCAATTTCAAGAGGGCACATTGAGGAGCAGAAGGGCATCGATCTCGCCATTCATCCGATTCAATATTTGCTACCAGTTATTGAGCCACTGTGGCAGCCATGCGACGTCTTGATCGAGAAATGTGTTGCTGTCTCAGCTTGCAGAATTCTGTTAATGCGCAATTGATGAATAAAGAATTATTACTTTCGCTATGCTCCAGCCAATAGCGGTTAATTGTGTGTGGAACAGATCCAACAACTAACAGCGGATGTTTTGTTTTCTTTCGCAGGCTTGACAGACGATGTGAGATCAGAATGACAAGAAATTCGTGATTAACACGTCTATCTATTAGTTGCACTACAAGTATTTGTTCATCAACCATTTTAGCAATTATTTACAGGACACGACCAGACAATATGAACAGTGTAAATAAATAATTACACGAGTAGTAGTCACATTTCATGTAATTTCACATCAATCGAATAGTACTATGGAACCGGTATAATATCTGAAGATAAATATTACCGGTGTCAATTGGCGGTATTCGCGTTCAAGTGCCTTCGGGGAGGAGCATCGTGTGTCCTCCATCCCAGCTGCTTGTCCCAACCTCCCGCCTGAAGACTGTCGGTGCCAGGGCCTTCCCGATCGCGGCTGCCCGCGTGTGGAGCAGTCTGCGGGATAGTGTCAAAGCGGCTCCCTCAGTCCCTTCCTTCAAGAGGGCCCTGAAATCCGAACTCCTGCGTACTGCCTTCAGTCACTAATGATATGTTTTTGTTTGTTTCTCATTTTCTAACATTTGCCTCTCTCCTGTGACGTCGATCGAATTTGTTTTGCTGCGTTTTTTCTTGTGCCCTTGAAGTCTTGCCCCGAGACGTAAATGTCACATAAATCTTTTCGTGAAATAATAAAATAATAATTGACACAGCTGCCTTTGATGTACAAAGGGCAATTTCTGAGAAAACACATAAATAGACAAGCTCTCTTGTTCATAATTTTGTTCATCTTAGAAATAATATCAACCTCCTGGGGAAGTGTTCTGTGGAAATCTCTAATCTGATAATTTGCAATATCAGTACGGAAATTGTTCAAATAATATTGATTGATTCAATAGATAATCTTCAATGCTTTCAACCTTCACTGCAACATGGAGCTTCTATCTATGGTATTGTCTGCTTTCTCCTTCGATTCTGTAACAGATAATGCATAGATTTGAGGTCATTATTGCTATAATTACCGAGAGCCGCAGGTTCGAGGTTATCATGACAAATAATGACCGAAGAAATCTATGCATTATCTGCTATAATGCATGACTTTTTTCATAGAAGTCTGCATCAGGTTAATAATTTCCACCCAGGAAAATAATTACCTGCTTCGTGGAACTTATTAACCTGTGGACATAGAAAGCCTTGCAAAATCATGCATTATCTAAATTGATATCAAAAGCAACACATCTCAAGTGATGGATTTCTATGGAGTTTTTTCATCACCAAAACTTGATTGCAATTATCTGAAGTCTTTGAATAAGAAGTTATCAAGGTGATCATTTGAAGAAAGTCACAGGAATGCATGAGCGATAAAGATATTATTATTCAGCCAACAGAATTCTGTTGTTAATAAGAATAGCTCTTTGATGTGTCATTGATTCTGTAAACTGACCCGTTTCATCACAGAAATGTATTGTTCATCAGAAGTTGAGTTAAATGATAATTGAATCAAATTCTCGGCACAGTCGGGGAAGTAAGAAATGAAAAGCTCAGAATTAGATGCGCGACTGATTCTAACCCAATGATAAGTGTATCTGAGTGAAAATACGTGCCATTCTTGTGCACTATTGTTGAATGCATGAAATTTAACTTTCTTTCGAAAGGTGCATTCCATTTCTATGTGCTTTATCGATCTAATTGTTTTTATTTATTTAGGCCTACTCAATCAACGGATCAAACACAATTGAAACCTTGAACTCAAGTCAACAGCACAGAATTGGTCAAAGAATTGGCCTAAGTTTCTATGACATCAAAATCGTGAATTTGATGTACAGATGCAATAGTAAGTCTTTGAATTGATAATGTGCCCAGCTTCAGTTTTACGCGTGCCTTATTCCCAGATAGTTAATAATAGTCACACATCATTCTCCATAATAATTCCTTCTTTTCTTGTACAGATACGTATCCTAGCCTTAAATAGCAGGTATGTACCATTAACTTATATATGTTGTTCTTATAATAAAGTATCCTTCACTTCGTCAAATGCAATATTTATACAGTTGAACGTGAAAATTTTGTCATAAGTCAACATTAATCAATTCATCGTCGTGTACACAATGACAGCAGTAGCATGCGTGTGACAATGAACAATTCATCGTCACAAACACAATCACAGCAGTAGCATGCGTGGAAATACTGAACAATTCATCGTCACAAACACAATCACAGCAGACGTATGTGTGACACCGATCAGCTGATCTCTATAAACATGATTCCATACTCAGTCATGATTTTTAGAAATTAAATGCAAGAAAGATAGTATGAAAAGAAATCATTTAAGCTCATAGATGCGTAAAAATTATCATAAGTAGTGTTTACGACCATCCACTCCTACGGGCCTTCTTCCAACTTCAAAAGTTGCCACCGATGTGGATTTTCTTCCTCAAATGCACTCAATCTAACCATCGTTCTCTTTCGTTCAGATTTTCTTCAAATCTTCCGCTAAGCAATCCTTCCATCTTCTCTTCGGCCTCCCTCTCATCCGTTTCCCGGCTTTCAGTTGTCTCATTTTTCTCAAACATAGTCTTCTTCTCTCCTCACAACATGCCTAACCATCTCATACGTCTCTCTGTCAAATTATCCTTCATCCCCCCCATTCACCTCCACTCGCCTCCTAGCATTCTCGTTTCTCGTTCCATCCACCCTCTTCAGTGGAAACGAGCATATTCATCTCTGCTACCTGCAAAGGGTGAAATCTGGTTATGTCGACAGATAGCTCTCGCCGCACGGGGACGAAAACGTTTATACGTTTTTATACATATTTACAGGGTGCGGCAGAATGAATAAGAAGTGGTCGGAGATGCCAAGTTTATCCAAATTCGTATTAAAAGTTGCAATAAGAATTTGGATAAACTTGGCATCTTCGACCACTTCTTTATCATTAGAGGCTACACATCCTGCTTTTCACCTAGAATCCTAAAATAACCCTTTGGTGACAGAAGTGGAATTCATAACATTGTTGGAAGTCACTATGACGTGCTCTGCACACGCAATTATGATAATTATTAAAAAAATCATAAACTGCATTTGTGAACATTTTTGCATTGATAGGAAAAATCCTATATCGAAAGAGAATGACAGCTATTAAGTCAATACAAGACACCAACACCCTTGATTCCCCGACCGCACTCGCCTGACCTAGAAATCGAACCGAAGTCCGCGGTGGAGACGAGCTCGCACCTTCTTCACTAAGCCACGCTGACGGTTCAAAAGGAATGCGAGTGAAGGCAGAAGTCATCTCCAAGTGATATCGACAGCATATTGTCCTATTATTATTGACAGAACGCTAACAGCGTTCAAATTGTAGCGAGACAGCATATCAGCATGTGATACGACTACGTCACAGTGTAGATTGACAACAAAAAAGGTCTGTCGTAGTTCATTGAATATCGAAAGAGAATGACAGCTATTAAGTCAATACAAGACACCAACACCCTTGATTCCCCGACCGCACTCGCCTGACCTAGAAATCGAACCGAAGTCCGCGGTGGAGACGAGCTCGCACCTTCTTCACTAGGCCACGCTGACGGTTCAAAAGGAATGCGGTTCAAAAGGAATTGTCATTCTCTTTCGATATTCAATGAACTACGACAGACCTTTGTTGTCGAAGAATCCTATATGCAACCTCAGCTTATTGCATCAGAAATTGATGCCGCAATATACATGTACATTAGAAGTAAGTATAACGAAATCAGTCAAACATTCAAATTTGAAATAGATCTCACGCTAAAAGCATTATGCCAAATTTATTTTCCGTCTGCCAAAAGTTGCATCATGCGTAGAAAGAAAGCTATTAGAAGTGGCCATAGCTTGCCTGGCTTGAAAGATATTCAAAAAATTCGCTAGTAGAGACGAGAAACGTCCCTGGGGGGAGCTAATATTAAATTAAGCTAATATTCCAAAATAATGAATTAGATCTTTAGGAAGGTATTCATGTGGGCAGTAAGTTGCACCGACAAGCAGTTGACTCTCAAAGGCAGGACAGAAGCTTGATGGAACGTCTCTGATAGTCTTACTCTGACAGATATCAGAATTTCGCAACATACTGCACCGATCTGCAAATCAGTCAACTTCTCCGCCTGCGCGTTACCAGACGGCTGAAGGCATAGAGTAGGTATATTAGGTAGAGTGGTAATTCCACATTTATTAAATCCCCAATGTGTATACACTTTCGATTTTATTAAATGAACTCAAGGGGATTCAAGTGGTATTGTCACCAAATGTGACATATGCAAATTTTTGTAGTTTTGCAGAAATAACAACGGAATTGAATGATCATGATTGTAATGCAGAAGGAATGATGGCATTTCACAGATTCTCAGTGTCATGACAGTCTTGGAGACTTACTGTTTGCTAAATTAGCAATTCGATGGGTTTCTATCACTTTCTTTTTCAACCTCAAAGGTATTTTCTTAAGCATGATCACATCACAGGCAACCTGCCACTGGCACAGCCATTATCACATAATCAAAGACAATGATTTCATTTAACTTTGACAGATGTGTACATCACTATTCAGATTCAAGAAATGAAACATGAATTTAGTGAATCACAAAATCATTCCGGTGAAAATTAAATTAGAAACTTGAAATTTCAGCCAAGAAAGCACGAATAATAGAACGCCAAGAAAGCACGTTCTTTATCCATCGGTGGAACCTCAAAGAGGCCCTATGGGCTCGCAGACGCTTGTTTTATCGGTTCACACCTCCTGAGTCCAGCTCCCACATCTTCTCATCAGTGAAGAGGCATCTTTGCCAGAACTCTACGGGTTCGTCCTTAAAGCGATCAGCAAAGGCCAAACGATTTTCAATGTGAAACGTTTTTAAGGCGCCCACATATTCGTAGCGAAGAGATTTCAAACCATTTCGCTTAAACTCATTTGAGATTGTTGACCTGCTGATGGTCTGATCGCGCTGCTCTTTGACTAATCTTTGAATGGTGGAGATCGAATATTGTTGATTCTCGATGATGATGTTCTTCGTTTCTGGTGATCGTGATGGTCTTCCTCCACCTTTTCCCCTTCTGTCCACAATCTCTTCCAACTCCTTGTTCCACATGTTTCTTATTCCACCTTCCGGAACATTCCAACCATCAATCTGAAGCAGGTTTTTCTTTATAATTGAAGCTGACATTCCTTGCGGTCGATAGTGGTGTACCAACACATGAACAACAGTCCTTTCAGTAGCCGAAATCAGTGATCGAGGTGATGTTGGTGTAGGAAACGGCATCGCGGGAATGACAGCAGATAGACATGATTCATTTAATTAAAAATTAGATATCTGTCGTAGCGATATTGATCGCTAACTCGATGATGACGACGAGACTTGACATCAATGGGATAGTTTTCATTCAAGTCTTTGCAATAGACACTTAGACGCTGAAAAATAATGTCTCGAAATCCGCGTCGAAGTTAACGAACACCCCTTACATATGTCACCCCGATTTGGGTAGTCTCAGACGCGTAAAATATCTTGAATCATAGTTATCTTCATCAGTCATGATAAGCATGAAAGATTGTAATTCAGTTGAAGGATCATTTAAACTGATGCTGGATTGATTTATATCAGAAATATTTTCAATATTTCTATAATTGTCTTTCTTATTCCAAAGATTCAAATTATCATTTAAGTTGCTAAAAATTGCTTCATAGATTGCACTTGACACGGTCTTACACTCATTTCATATTCTTTTGTTAAACATGATAAAGGACTTCCCTGATTAAGTGGTACCTGCATAATTCATTTCAACATGACTGGTCAAGTGATTCTATTGATAAGATTAGAGTGAAGTAACATCCCGATTTACGTAAGAGATGCGTTCCTGGAAATCGTTTTGTAGTAATCCCATCCCAGACGCAAGTCCAAAATGTGCAACGATGAGTCATCGCCGTGACCTCGCGTGACCTTAGGTTACCGTCCTGCGTCATGAAATACGTGATGTGACTACTGCTGGTTTTATAAGTAGTGCTAAAAACGGGAAAATGTGAAGGCGTGATGTATTACTGTGTGTTGGACTACAAGCAGAGGGAGGAGTGACCTTGACCTGACCTCTCCGGGAGAGAGGGTGAGACTACAAGCAGAGAAGGGATTTTGTCCAGGATGGAGCATGTTTTGTGTGGTGTCGTGCAGAAGTGGATGTCTTTTGTCCACCGTTACCACTGATCGGTGGATAAAGATGTGATGGGACACTATGTCATTAGGTGCATTGGGTGAGAAGAGAAAGGGTCATTCGCCTCTCTCTCTCTCTCTCTCTCTCATCAAATGACTCCAAAAACCGGGTTGCACTCACCTAAGGTGTCAGAGTGAGTGGAGAGCCAAGAGATGGCCTGGATGTCAGGCCATCGTAGTAGGCCTAAACTTTAAAGGCATGGTTCTCTGCTTGTAGGAATCGGATAGACTTCGTTCAACGTTTGTTTGAGAGGTCATGATTCGGGTCAAGTCATAGACTATTTATAAACGTTTTGTAAGTAGTACTAAATGCCGAAGAAATTAAATTCATTATGTTTGGAGGTTTTCTGGGGTCTTCGACCCTCCTGACTTCAACCAAGGCATTTGCAATGTCATAGAAGCAAGTCTTCTGATGGGACGAGTGATCTCGACCATTCACAGCGTAGGAAACATCCAATAAAAGGAGGTAAGTTGAGATAGCTCTCCACATTTGCTTTTGGTAAGTGTCGGTGGCTCTGCTATCAGGCCATTTCTCAAACTCACTGAAAGGGTGTATGGTAAGGAGGTTTTCGGTCTCATACTTCCTGTAGGTGATTTCGAGACACCGGTGAAGTCCATAGCTGCACGGGACATTGGCAGCCTTAATCCTTGTGAAACCTCTCTGCGTCTTGTTTGCAAGTTTTCGTCTCAGCGGCATACTCTGACCACCAGGACGACATTGTGACAGGTTACTTTGTAAAATTTCCATTGCACTGAATGACTCATTATTGAGCAGCAGCAGCATGGAGTACGCATGAGTTCTCAATGTCATCTCTTCTATCGCTCGGTCATGTTCTCTCAACCACTTTCCTGTTTGTCTCACATTTATGCGAGATGAACTGTATCCATCTAAATGAATCAAAGGTAGACATTCATGTGCCAAGCGCGCACATAAAACAATTGTCTCTTCTTCACTGAACAAACTGTTTTGATGAGAACACACTTTACCGTAGTAGAATCATCAAACGAAGAATTCATGTGAATATCAATAAGCTGCTATACTTTAAGTGAATAATCAAGTGCATTGATATGTGTTATGACATTAGTGCTAAAAATGTGTGATATAAAAAATAAACCAACAGCATTGTGCATCAATTCTGTTAATTGTTTAACCTTGACAAATGAGTTATTCAAACTTATATTATGATCAGATTCCCATTATGCGCGAATATAAAGAAAGCAACATATTTCAAAATCAGTTTAGTACAAATAGTAGTCATTGTTACAATGTGCATGATGTCATAAGTTCAGTAGCAAATGTTAGTCTGTACATATACTCAAGTTTCATATCAATTGTTTTCACAATAGTGGGACATATTCACTCACAGATTTTATCAATTAGTGTACAATCATGCATATCATGAGTTTTCAGTCTTCGACGCTTTGGAGGTGGTATTCCGGTAGCATAATGACCATGAGGTAAAGAAAAGGAATGCGGTTCAAAAGGAATTGTCATTCTCTTTCGATATTCAATGAACTACGACAGACCTTTGTTGTCGAAGAATCCTATATGCAACCTCAGCTTATTGCATCAGAAATTGATGCCGCAATATACATGTACATTAGAAGTAAGTATAACGAAATCAGCCAAACATTCAAATTTGAAATAGATCTCACGCTAAAAGCATTATGCCAAATTTATTTTCCGTCTGCCAAAAGTTGCATCATGCGTAGAAAGAAAGCTATTAGAAGTGGCCATAGCTTGCCTGGCTTGAAAGATATTCAAAAAATTCGCTAGTAGAGACGAGAAACGTCCCTGGGGGGAGCTAATATTAAATTAAGCTAATATTCCAAAATAATGAATTAGATCTTTAGGAAGGTATTCATGTGGGCAGTAAGTTGCACCGACAAGCAGTTGACTCTCAAAGGCAGGACAGAAGCTTGATGGAACGTCTCTGATAGTCTTACTCTGACAGATATCAGAATTTCGCAACATACTGCACCGATCTGCAAATCAGTCAACTTCTCCGCCTGCGCGTTACCAGACGGCTGAAGGCATAGAGTAGGTATATTAGGTAGAGTGGTAATTCCACATTTATTAAATCCTCAATGTGTATACACTTTCGATTTTATTAAATGAACTCAAGGGGATTCAAGTGGTATTGTCACCAAATGTGACATACGCAAATTTTTGTAGTTTTGCAGAAATAACAACGGAATTGAATGATCATGATTGTAATGCAGAAGGAATGATGGCATTTCACAGATTCTCAGTGTCATGACAGTCTTGGAGACTTACTGTTTGCTAAATTAGCAATTCGATGGGTTTCTATCACTTTCTTTTTCAACCTCAAAGGTATTTTCTTAAGCATGATCACATCACAGGCAACCTGCCACTGGCACAGCCATTATCACATAATCAAAGACAATGATTTCATTTAACTTTGACAGATGTGTACATCACTATTCAGATTCAAGAAATGAAACATGAATTTAGTGAATCACAAAATCATTCCGGTGAAAATTAAATTAGAAACTTGAAATTTCAGCCAAGAAAGCACGAATAATAGAACGCCAAGAAAGCACGTTCTTTATCCATCGGTGGAACCTCAAAGAGGCCCTATGGGCTCGCAGACGCTTGTTTTATCGGTTCACACCTCCTGAGTCCAGCTCCCACATCTTCTCATCAGTGAAGAGGCATCTTTCCCAGAACTCTACGGGTTCGTCCTTAAAGCGATCAGCAAAGGCCAAACGATTTTCAATGTGAAACGTTTTTAAGGCGCCCACATATTCGTAGCGAAGAGATTTCAAACCATTTCGCTTAAACTCATTTGAGATTGTTGACCTGCTGATGGTCTGATCGCGCTGCTCTTTGACTAATCTTTGAATGGTGGAGATCGAATATTGTTGATTCTCGATGATGATGTTCTTCGTTTCTGGTGATCGTGATGGTCTTCCTCCACCTTTTCCCCTTCTGTCCACAATCTCTTCCAACTCCTTGTTCCACATGTTTCTTATTCCACCTTCCGGAACATTCCAACCATCAATCTGAAGCAGGTTTTTCTTTATAATTGAAGCTGACATTCCTTGCGGTCGATAGTGGTGTACCAACACATGAACAACAGTCCTTTCAGTAGCCGAAATCAGTGATCGAGGTGATGTTGGTGTAGGAAACGGCATCGCGGGAATGACAGCAGATAGACATGATTCATTTAATTAAAAATTAGATATCTGTCGTAGCGATATTGATCGCTAACTCGATGATGACGACGAGACTTGACATCAATGGGATAGTTTTCATTCAAGTCTTTGCAATAGACACTTAGACGCTGAAAAATAATGTCTCGAAATCCGCGTCGAAGTTAACGAACACCCCTTACATATGTCACCCCGATTTGGGTGGTCTCAGACGCGTAAAATATCTTGAATCATAGTTATCTTCATCAGTCATGATAAGCATGAAAGATTGTAATTCAGTTGAAGGATCATTTAAACTGATGCTGGATTGATTTATATCAGAAATATTTTCAATATTTCTATAATTGTCTTTCTTATTCCAAAGATTCAAATTATCATTTAAGTTGCTAAAAATTGCTTCATAGATTGCACTTGACACGGTCTTACACTCATTTCATATTCTTTTGTTAAACATGATAAAGGACTTCCCTGATTAAGTGGTACCTGCATAATTCATTTCAACATGACTGGTCAAGTGATTCTATTGATAAGATTAGAGTGAAGTAACATCCCGATTTACGTAAGAGATGCGTTCCTGGAAATCGTTTTGTAGTAATCCCATCCCAGACGCAAGTCCAAAATGTGCAACGATGAGTCATCGCCGTGACCTCGCGTGACCTTAGGTTACCGTCCTGCGTCATGAAATACGTGATGTGACTACTGCTGGTTTTATAAGTAGTGCTAAAAACGGGAAAATGTGAAGGCGTGATGTATTACTGTGTGTTGGACTACAAGCAGAGGGAGGAGTGACCTTGACCTGACCTCTCCGGGAGAGAGGGTGAGACTACAAGCAGAGAAGGGATTTTGTCCAGGATGGAGCATGTTTTGTGTGGTGTCGTGCAGAAGTGGATGTCTTTTGTCCACCGTTACCACTGATCGGTGGATAAAGATGTGATGGGACACTATGTCATTAGGTGCATTGGGTGAGAAGAGAAAGGGTCATTCGCCTCTCTCTCTCTCTCTCATCAAATGACTCCAAAAACCGGGTTTCCGTAGGAAACCGAGGCAGATTTTTCGATTGCCGCACTCACCTAAGGTGTCAGAGTGAGTGGAGAGCCAAGAGATGGCCTGGATGTCAGGCCATCGTAGTAGGCCTAAACTTTAAAGGCATGGTTCTCTGCTTGTAGGAATCGGATAGACTTCGTTCAACGTTTGTTTGAGAGGTCATGATTCGGGTCAAGTCATAGACTATTTATAAACGTTTTGTAAGTAGTACTAAATGCCGAAGAAATTAAATTCATTATGTTTGGAGGTTTTCTGGGGTCTTCGACCCTCCTGATTTCAACCAAGGCATTTGCAATGTCATAGAAGCAAGTCTTCTGATGGGACGAGTGATCTCGATCATTCACAGCGTAGGAAACATCCAATAAAAGGAGGTAAGTTGAGATAGCTCTCCACATTTGCTTTTGGTAAGTGTCGGTGGCTCTGCTATCAGGCCATTTCTCAAACTCACTGAAAGGGTGTATGGTAAGGAGGTTTTCGGTCTCATACTTCCTGTAGGTGATTTCGAGACACCGGTGAAGTCCATAGCTGCACGGGACATTGGCAGCCTTAATCCTTGTGAAACCTCTCTGCGTCTTGTTTGCAAGTTTTCGTCTCAGCGGCATACTCTGACCACCAGGACGACATTGTGACAGGTTACTTTGTAAAATTTCCATTGCACTGAATGACTCATTATTGAGCAGCAGCAGCATGGAGTACGCATGAGTTCTCAATGTCATCTCTTCTATCGCTCGGTCATGTTCTCTCAACCACTTTCCTGTTTGTCTCACATTTATGCGAGATGAACTGTATCCATCTAAATGAATCAAAGGTAGACATTCATGTGCCAAGCGCGCACATAAAACAATTGTCTCTTCTTCACTGAACAAACTGTTTTGATGAGAACACACTTTACCGTAGTAGAATCATCAAACGAAGAATTCATGTGAATATCAATAAGCTGCTATACTTTAAGTGAATAATCAAGTGCATTGATATGTGTTATGACATTAGTGCTAAAAATGTGTGATATAAAAAATAAACCAACAGCATTGTGCATCAATTCTGTTAATTGTTTAACCTTGACAAATGAGTTATTCAAACTTATATTATGATCAGATTCCCATTATGCGCGAATATAAAGAAAGCAACATATTTCAAAATCAGTTTAGTACAAATAGTAGTCATTGTTACAATGTGCATGATGTCATAAGTTCAGTAGCAAATGTTAGTCTGTACATATACTCAAGTTTCATATCAATTGTTTTCACAATAGTGGGACATATTCACTCACAGATTTTATCAATTAGTGTACAATCATGCATATCATGAGTTTTCAGTCTTCGACGCTTTGGAGGTGGTATTCCGGTAGCATAATGACCATGAGGTAAAGAAAAGGAATGCGGTTCAAAAGGAATTGTCATTCTCTTTCGATATTCAATGAACTACGACAGACCTTTGTTGTCGAAGAATCCTATATGCAACCTCAGCTTATTGCATCAGAAATTGATGCCGCAATATACATGTACATTAGAAGTAAGTATAACGAAATCAGCCAAACATTCAAATTTGAAATAGATCTTACGCTAAAAGCATTATGCCAAATTTATTTTCCGTCTGCCAAAAGTTGCATCATGCGTAGAAAGAAAGCTATTAGAAGTGGCCATAGCTTGCCTGGCTTGAAAGATATTCAAAAAATTCGCTAGTAGAGACGAGAAACGTCCCTGGGGGAGCTAATATTAAATTAAGCTAATATTCCAAAATAATGAATTAGATCTTTAGGAAGGTATTCATGTGGGCAGTAAGTTGCACCGACAAGCAGTTGACTCTCAAAGGTAGGACAGAAGCTTGATGAAACGTCTCTGATAGTCTTACTCTGACAGATATCAGAATTTCGCAACATACTGCACCGATCTGCAAATCAGTCAACTTCTCCGCCTGCGCGTTACCAGACGGCTGAAGGCATAGAGTAGGTATATTAGGTAGAGTGGTAATTCCACATTTATTAAATCCCCAATGTGTATACACTTTCGATTTTATTAAATGAACTCAAGGGGATTCAAGTGGCATTGTCACCAAATGTGAGATATGCAAATTTTTGTAGTTTTGCAGAAATAACAACGGAATTGAATGATCATGATTGTAATGCAGAAGGAATGATGGCATTTCACAGATTCTCAGTGTCATGACAGTCTTGGAGACTTACTGTTTGCTAAATTAGCAATTCGATGGGTTTCTATCACTTTCTTTTTCAACCTCAAAGGTATTTTCTTAAGCATGATCACATCACAGGCAACCTGCCACTGGCACAGCCATTATCACATAATCAAAGACAATGATTTCATTTAACTTTGACAGATGTGTACATCACTATTCAGATTCAAGAAATGAAACATGAATTTAGTGAATCACAAAATCATTCCGGTGAAAATTAAATTAGAAACTTGAAATTTCAGCCAAGAAAGCACGAATAATAGAACGCCAAGAAAGCACGTTCTTTATCCATCGGTGGAACCTCAAAGAGGCCCTATGGGCTCGCAGACGCTTGTTTTATCGGTTCACACCTCCTGAGTCCAGCTCCCACATCTTCTCATCAGTGAAGAGGCATCTTTCCCAGAACTCTACGGGTTCGTCCTTAAAGCGATCAGCAAAGGCCAAACGATTTTCAATGGGAAACGTTTTTAAGGCGCCCACATATTCGTAGCGAAGAGATTTCAAACCATTTCGCTTAAACTCATTTGAGATTGTTGACCTGCTGATGGTCTGATCGCGCTGCTCTTTGACTAATCTTTGAATGGTGGAGATCGAATATTGTTGATTCTCGATGATGATGTTCTTCGTTTCTGGTGATCGTGATGGTCTTCCTCCACCTTTTCCCCTTCTGTCCACAATCTCTTCCAACTCCTTGTTCCACATGTTTCTTATTCCACCTTCCGGAACATTCCAACCATCAATCTGAAGCAGGTTTTTCTTTATAATTGAAGCTGACATTCCTTGCGGTCGATAGTGGTGTACCAACACATGAACAACAGTCCTTTCAGTAGCCGAAATCAGTGATCGAGGTGATGTTGGTGTAGGAAACGGCATCGCGGGAATGACAGCAGATAGACATGATTCATTTAATTAAAAATTAGATATCTGTCGTAGCGATATTGATCGCTAACTCGATGATGACGACGAGACTTGACATCAATGGGATAGTTTTCATTCAAGTCTTTGCAATAGACACTTAGACGCTGAAAAATAATGTCTCGAAATCCGCGTCGAAGTTAACGAACACCCCTTACATATGTCACCCCGATTTGGGTGGTCTCAGACGCGTAAAATATCTTGAATCATAGTTATCTTCATCAGTCATGATAAGCATGAAAGATTGTAATTCAGTTGAAGGATCATTTAAACTGATGCTGGATTGATTTATATCAGAAATATTTTCAATATTTCTATAATTGTCTTTCTTATTCCAAAGATTCAAATTATCATTTAAGTTGCTAAAAATTGCTTCATAGATTGCACTTGACACGGTCTTACACTCATTTCATATTCTTTTGTTAAACATGATAAAGGACTTCCCTGATTAAGTGGTACCTGCATAATTCATTTCAACATGACTGGTCAAGTGATTCTATTGATAAGATTAGAGTGAAGTAACATCCCGATTTACGTAAGAGATGCGTTCCTGGAAATCGTTTTGTAGTAATCCCATCCCAGACGCAAGTCCAAAATGTGCAACGATGAGTCATCGCCGTGACCTCGCGTGACCTTAGGTTACCGTCCTGCGTCATGAAATACGTGATGTGACTACTGCTGGTTTTATAAGTAGTGCTAAAAACGGGAAAATGTGAAGGCGTGATGTATTACTGTGTGTTGGACTACAAGCAGAGGGAGGAGTGACCTTGACCTGACCTCTCCGGGAGAGAGGGTGAGACTACAAGCAGAGAAGGGATTTTGTCCAGGATGGAGCATGTTTTGTGTGGTGTCGTGCAGAAGTGGATGTCTTTTGTCCACCGTTACCACTGATCGGTGGATAAAGATGTGATGGGACACTATGTCATTAGGTGCATTGGGTGAGAAGAGAAAGGGTCATTCGCCTCTCTCTCTCTCTCTCTCATCAAATGACTCCAAAAACCGGGTTTCCGTAGGAAACCGAGGCAGATTTTTCGATTGCCGCACTCACCTAAGGTGTCAGAGTGAGTGGAGAGCCAAGAGATGGCCTGGATGTCAGGCCATCGTAGTAGGCCTAAACTTTAAAGGCATGGTTCTCTGCTTGTAGGAATCGGATAGACTTCGTTCAACGTTTGTTTGAGAGGTCATGATTCGGGTCAAGTCATAGACTATTTATAAACGTTTTGTAAGTAGTACTAAATGCCGAAGAAATTAAATTCATTATGTTTGGAGGTTTTCTGGGGTCTTCGACCCTCCTGATTTCAACCAAGGCATTTGCAATGTCATAGAAGCAAGTCTTCTGATGGGACGAGTGATCTCGATCATTCACAGCGTAGGAAACATCCAATAAAAGGAGGTAAGTTGAGATAGCTCTCCACATTTGCTTTTGGTAAGTGTCGGTGGCTCTGCTATCAGGCCATTTCTCAAACTCACTGAAAGGGTGTATGGTAAGGAGGTTTTCGGTCTCATACTTCCTGTAGGTGATTTCGAGACACCGGTGAAGTCCATAGCTGCACGGGACATTGGCAGCCTTAATCCTTGTGAAACCTCTCTGCGTCTTGTTTGCAAGTTTTCGTCTCAGCGGCATACTCTGACCACCAGGACGACATTGTGACAGGTTACTTTGTAAAATTTCCATTGCACTGAATGACTCATTATTGAGCAGCAGCAGCATGGAGTACGCATGAGTTCTCAATGTCATCTCTTCTATCGCTCGGTCATGTTCTCTCAACCACTTTCCTGTTTGTCTCACATTTATGCGAGATGAACTGTATCCATCTAAATGAATCAAAGGTAGACATTCATGTGCCAAGCGCGCACATAAAACAATTGTCTCTTCTTCACTGAACAAACTGTTTTGATGAGAACACACTTTACCGTAGTAGAATCATCAAACGAAGAATTCATGTGAATATCAATAAGCTGCTATACTTTAAGTGAATAATCAAGTGCATTGATATGTGTTATGACATTAGTGCTAAAAATGTGTGATATAAAAAATAAACCAACAGCATTGTGCATCAATTCTGTTAATTGTTTAACCTTGACAAATGAGTTATTCAAACTTATATTATGATCAGATTCCCATTATGCGCGAATATAAAGAAAGCAACATATTTCAAAATCAGTTTAGTACAAATAGTAGTCATTGTTACAATGTGCATGATGTCATAAGTTCAGTAGCAAATGTTAGTCTGTACATATACTCAAGTTTCATATCAATTGTTTTCACAATAGTGGGACATATTCACTCACAGATTTTATCAATTAGTGTACAATCATGCATATCATGAGTTTTCAGTCTTCGACGCTTTGGAGGTGGTATTCCGGTAGCATAATGACCATGAGGTAAAGAAAAGGAATGCGGTTCAAAAGGAATTGTCATTCTCTTTCGATATTCAATGAACTACGACAGACCTTTGTTGTCGAAGAATCCTATATGCAACCTCAGCTTATTGCATCAGAAATTGATGCCGCAATATACATGTACATTAGAAGTAAGTATAACGAAATCAGCCAAACATTCAAATTTGAAATAGATCTCACGCTAAAAGCATTATGCCAAATTTATTTTCCGTCTGCCAAAAGTTGCATCATGCGTAGAAAGAAAGCTATTAGAAGTGGCCATAGCTTGCCTGGCTTGAAAGATATTCAAAAAATTCGCTAGTAGAGACGAGAAACGTCCCTGGGGGGAGCTAATATTAAATTAAGCTAATATTCCAAAATAATGAATTAGATCTTTAGGAAGGTATTCATGTGGGCAGTAAGTTGCACCGACAAGCAGTTGACTCTCAAAGGTAGGACAGAAGCTTGATGAAACGTCTCTGATAGTCTTACTCTGACAGATATCAGAATTTCGCAACATACTGCACCGATCTGCAAATCAGTCAACTTCTCCGCCTGCGCGTTACCAGACTGCTGAAGGCATAGAGTAGGTATATTAGGTAGAGTGGTAATTCCACATTTATTAAATCCTCAATGTGTATACACTTTCGATTTTATTAAATGAACTCAAGGGGATTCAAGTGGTATTGTCACCAAATGTGAGATATGCAAATTTTTGTAGTTTTGCAGAAATAACAACGGAATTGAATGATCATGATTGTAATGCAGAAGGAATGATGGCATTTCACAGATTCTCAGTGTCATGACAGTCTTGGAGACTTACTGTTTGCTAAATTAGCAATTCGATGGGTTTCTATCACTTTCTTTTTCAACCTCAAAGGTATTTTCTTAAGCATGATCACATCACAGGCAACCTGCCACTGGCACAGCCATTATCACATAATCAAAGACAATGATTTCATTTAACTTTGACAGATGTGTACATCACTATTCAGATTCAAGAAATGAAACATGAATTTAGTGAATCACAAAATCATTCCGGTGAAAATTAAATTAGAAACTTGAAATTTCAGCCAAGAAAGCACGAATAATAGAACGCCAAGAAAGCACGTTCTTTATCCATCGGTGGAACCTCAAAGAGGCCCTATGGGCTCGCAGACGCTTGTTTTATCGGTTCACACCTCCTGAGTCCAGCTCCCACATCTTCTCATCAGTGAAGAGGCATCTTTCCCAGAACTCTACGGGTTCGTCCTTAAAGCGATCAGCAAAGGCCAAACGATTTTCAATGTGAAACGTTTTTAAGGCGCCCACATATTCGTAGCGAAGAGATTTCAAACCATTTCGCTTAAACTCATTTGAGATTGTTGACCTGCTGATGGTCTGATCGCGCTGCTCTTTGACTAATCTTTGAATGGTGGAGATCGAATATTGTTGATTCTCGATGATGATGTTCTTCGTTTCTGGTGATCGTGATGGTCTTCCTCCACCTTTTCCCCTTCTGTCCACAATCTCTTCCAACTCCTTGTTCCACATGTTTCTTATTCCACCTTCCGGAACATTCCAACCATCAATCTGAAGCAGGTTTTTCTTTATAATTGAAGCTGACATTCCTTGCGGTCGATAGTGGTGTACCAACACATGAACAACAGTCCTTTCAGTAGCCGAAATCAGTGATCGAGGTGATGTTGGTGTAGGAAACGGCATCGCGGGAATGACAGCAGATAGACATGATTCATTTAATTAAAAATTAGATATCTGTCGTAGCGATATTGATCGCTAACTCGATGATGACGACGAGACTTGACATCAATGGGATAGTTTTTCATTCAAGTCTTTGCAATAGACACTTAGACGCTGAAAAATAATGTCTCGAAATCCGCGTCGAAGTTAACGAACACCCCTTACATATGTCACCCCGATTTGGGTGGTCTCAGACGCGTAAAATATCTTGAATCATAGTTATCTTCATCAGTCATGATAAGCATGAAAGATTGTAATTCAGTTGAAGGATCATTTAAACTGATGCTGGATTGATTTATATCAGAAATATTTTCAATATTTCTATAATTGTCTTTCTTATTCCAAAGATTCAAATTATCATTTAAGTTGCTAAAAATTGCTTCATAGATTGCACTTGACACGGTCTTACACTCATTTCATATTCTTTTGTTAAACATGATAAAGGACTTCCCTGATTAAGTGGTACCTGCATAATTCATTTCAACATGACTGGTCAAGTGATTCTATTGATAAGATTAGAGTGAAGTAACATCCCGATTTACGTAAGAGATGCGTTCCTGGAAATCGTTTTGTAGTAATCCCATCCCAGACGCAAGTCCAAAATGTGCAACGATGAGTCATCGCCGTGACCTCGCGTGACCTTAGGTTACCGTCCTGCGTCATGAAATACGTGATGTGACTACTGCTGGTTTTATAAGTAGTGCTAAAAACGGGAAAATGTGAAGGCGTGATGTATTACTGTGTGTTGGACTACAAGCAGAGGGAGGAGTGACCTTGACCTGACCTCTCCGGGAGAGAGGGTGAGACTACAAGCAGAGAAGGGATTTTGTCCAGGATGGAGCATGTTTTGTGTGGTGTCGTGCAGAAGTGGATGTCTTTTGTCCACCGTTACCACTGATCGGTGGATAAAGATGTGATGGGACACTATGTCATTAGGTGCATTGGGTGAGAAGAGAAAGGGTCATTCGCCTCTCTCTCTCTCTCTCATCAAATGACTCCAAAAACCGGGTTTCCGTAGGAAACCGAGGCAGATTTTTCGATTGCCGCACTCACCTAAGGTGTCAGAGTGAGTGGAGAGCCAAGAGATGGCCTGGATGTCAGGCCATCGTAGTAGGCCTAAACTTTAAAGGCATGGTTCTCTGCTTGTAGGAATCGGATAGACTTCGTTCAACGTTTGTTTGAGAGGTCATGATTCGGGTCAAGTCATAGACTATTTATAAACGTTTTGTAAGTAGTACTAAATGCCGAAGAAATTAAATTCATTATGTTTGGAGGTTTTCTGGGGTCTTCGACCCTCCTGACTTCAACCAAGGCATTTGCAATGTCATAGAAGCAAGTCTTCTGATGGGACGAGTGATCTCGATCATTCACAGCGTAGGAAACATCCAATAAAAGGAGGTAAGTTGAGATAGCTCTCCACATTTGCTTTTGGTAAGTGTCGGTGGCTCTGCTATCAGGCCATTTCTCAAACTCACTGAAAGGGTGTATGGTAAGGAGGTTTTTGGTCTCATACTTCCTGTAGGTGATTTCGAGACACCGGTGAAGTCCATAGCTGCACGGGACATTGGCAGCCTTAATCCTTGTGAAACCTCTCTGCGTCTTGTTTGCAAGTTTTCGTCTCAGCGGCATACTCTGACCACCAGGACGACATTGTGACAGGTTACTTTGTAAAATTTCCATTGCACTGAATGACTCATTATTGAGCAGCAGCAGCATGGAGTACGCATGAGTTCTCAATGTCATCTCTTCTATCGCTCGGTCATGTTCTCTCAACCACTTTCCTGTTTGTCTCACATTTATGCGAGATGAACTGTATCCATCTAAATGAATCAAAGGTAGACATTCATGTGCCAAGCGCGCACATAAAACAATTGTCTCTTCTTCACTGAACAAACTGTTTTGATGAGAACACACTTTACCGTAGTAGAATCATCAAACGAAGAATTCATGTGAATATCAATAAGCTGCTATACTTTAAGTGAATAATCAAGTGCATTGATATGTGTTATGACATTAGTGCTAAAAATGTGTGATATAAAAAATAAACCAACAGCATTGTGCATCAATTCTGTTAATTGTTTAACCTTGACAAATGAGTTATTCAAACTTATATTATGATCAGATTCCCATTATGCGCGAATATAAAGAAAGCAACATATTTCAAAATCAGTTTAGTACAAATAGTAGTCATTGTTACAATGTGCATGATGTCATAAGTTCAGTAGCAAATGTTAGTCTGTACATATACTCAAGTTTCATATCAATTGTTTTCACAATAGTGGGACATTTTCACTCACAAATTTTATCAATTAGTGTACAATCATGCATATCATGAGTTTTCAGTCTTCGACGCTTTGGAGGTGGTATTCCGGTAGCATAATGACCATGAGGTAAAGAAAAGGAATGCGGTTCAAAAGGAATTGTCATTCTCTTTCGATATTCAATGAACTACGACAGACCTTTGTTGTCGAAGAATCCTATATGCAACCTCAGCTTATTGCATCAGAAATTGATGCCGCAATATACATGTACATTAGAAGTAAGCATAACGAAATCAGCCAAACATTCAAATTTGAAATAGATCTTACGCTAAAAGCATTATGCCAAATTTATTTTCCGTCTGCCAAAAGTTGCATCATGCGTAGAAAGAAAGCTATTAGAAGTGGCCATAGCTTGCCTGGCTTGAAAGATATTCAAAAAATTCGCTAGTAGAGACGAGAAACGTCCCTGGGGGGAGCTAATATTAAATTAAGCTAATATTCCAAAATAATGAATTAGATCTTTAGGAAGGTATTCATGTGGGCAGTAAGTTGCACCGACAAGCAGTTGACTCTCAAAGGCAGGACAGAAGCTTGATGGAACGTCTCTGATAGTCTTACTCTGACAGATATCAGAATTTCGCAACATACTGCACCGATCTGCAAATCAGTCAACTTCTCCGCCTGCGCGTTACCAGACGGCTGAAGGCATAGAGTAGGTATATTAGGTAGAGTGGTAATTCCACATTTATTAAATCCCCAATGTGCATACACTTTCGATTTTATTAAATGAACTCAAGGGGATTCAAGTGGCATTGTCACCAAATGTGAGATATGCAAATTTTTGTAGTTTTGCAGAAATAACAACGGAATTGAATGATCATGATTGTAATGCAGAAGGAATGATGGCATTTCACAGATTCTCAGTGTCATGACAGTCTTGGAGACTTACTGTTTGCTAAATTAGCAATTCGATGGGTTTCTATCACTTTCTTTTTCAACCTCAAAGGTATTTTCTTAAGCATGATCACATCACAGGCAACCTGCCACTGGCACAGCCATTATCACATAATCAAAGACAATGATTTCATTTAACTTTGACAGATGTGTACATCACTATTCAGATTCAAGAAATGAAACATGAATTTAGTGAATCACAAAATCATTCCGGTGAAAATTAAATTAGAAACTTGAAATTTCAGCCAAGAAAGCACGAATAATAGAACGCCAAGAAAGCACGTTCTTTATCCATCGGTGGAACCTCAAAGAGGCCCTATGGGCTCGCAGACGCTTGTTTTATCGGTTCACACCTCCTGAGTCCAGCTCCCACATCTTCTCATCAGTGAAGAGGCATCTTTCCCAGAACTCTACGGGTTCGTCCTTAAAGCGATCAGCAAAGGCCAAACGATTTTCAATGTGAAACGTTTTTAAGGCGCCCACATATTCGTAGCGAAGAGATTTCAAACCATTTCGCTTAAACTCATTTGAGATTGTTGACCTGCTGATGGTCTGATCGCGCTGCTCTTTGACTAATCTTTGAATGGTGGAGATCGAATATTGTTGATTCTCGATGATGATGTTCTTCGTTTCTGGTGATCGTGATGGTCTTCCTCCACCTTTTCCCCTTCTGTCCACAATCTCTTCCAACTCCTTGTTCCACATGTTTCTTATTCCACCTTCCGGAACATTCCAACCATCAATCTGAAGCAGGTTTTTCTTTATAATTGAAGCTGACATTCCTTGCGGTCGATAGTGGTGTACCAACACATGAACAACAGTCCTTTCAGTAGCCGAAATCAGTGATCGAGGTGATGTTGGTGTAGGAAACGGCATCGCGGGAATGACAGCAGATAGACATGATTCATTTAATTAAAAATTAGATATCTGTCGTAGCGATATTGATCGCTAACTCGATGATGACGACGAGACTTGACATCAATGGGATAGTTTTCATTCAAGTCTTTGCAATAGACACTTAGACGCTGAAAAATAATGTCTCGAAATCCGCGTCGAAGTTAACGAACACCCCTTACATATGTCACCCCGATTTGGGTGGTCTCAGACGCGTAAAATATCTTGAATCATAGTTATCTTCATCAGTCATGATAAGCATGAAAGATTGTAATTCAGTTGAAGGATCATTTAAACTGATGCTGGATTGATTTATATCAGAAATATTTTCAATATTTCTATAATTGTCTTTCTTATTCCAAAGATTCAAATTATCATTTAAGTTGCTAAAAATTGCTTCATAGATTGCACTTGACACGGTCTTACACTCATTTCATATTCTTTTGTTAAACATGATAAAGGACTTCCCTGATTAAGTGGTACCTGCATAATTCATTTCAACATGACTGGTCAAGTGATTCTATTGATAAGATTAGAGTGAAGTAACATCCCGATTTACGTAAGAGATGCGTTCCTGGAAATCGTTTTGTAGTAATCCCATCCCAGACGCAAGTCCAAAATGTGCAACGATGAGTCATCGCCGTGACCTCGCGTGACCTTAGGTTACCGTCCTGCGTCATGAAATACGTGATGTGACTACTGCTGGTTTTATAAGTAGTGCTAAAAACGGGAAAATGTGAAGGCGTGATGTATTACTGTGTGTTGGACTACAAGCAGAGGGAGGAGTGACCTTGACCTGACCTCTCCGGGAGAGAGGGTGAGACTACAAGCAGAGAAGGGATTTTGTCCAGGATGGAGCATGTTTTGTGTGGTGTCGTGCAGAAGTGGATGTCTTTTGTCCACCGTTACCACTGATCGGTGGATAAAGATGTGATGGGACACTATGTCATTAGGTGCATTGGGTGAGAAGAGAAAGGGTCATTCGCCTCTCTCTCTCTCTCTCATCAAATGACTCCAAAAACCGGGTTTCCGTAGGAAACCGAGGCAGATTTTTCGATTGCCGCACTCACCTAAGGTGTCAGAGTGAGTGGAGAGCCAAGAGATGGCCTGGATGTCAGGCCATCGTAGTAGGCCTAAACTTTAAAGGCATGGTTCTCTGCTTGTAGGAATCGGATAGACTTCGTTCAACGTTTGTTTGAGAGGTCATGATTCGGGTCAAGTCATAGACTATTTATAAACGTTTTGTAAGTAGTACTAAATGCCGAAGAAATTAAATTCATTATGTTTGGAGGTTTTCTGGGGTCTTCGACCCTCCTGACTTCAACCAAGGCATTTGCAATGTCATAGAAGCAAGTCTTCTGATGGGACGAGTGATCTCGACCATTCACAGCGTAGGAAACATCCAATAAAAGGAGGTAAGTTGAGATAGCTCTCCACATTTGCTTTTGGTAAGTGTCGGTGGCTCTGCTATCAGGCCATTTCTCAAACTCACTGAAAGGGTGTATGGTAAGGAGGTTTTTGGTCTCATACTTCCTGTAGGTGATTTCGAGACACCGGTGAAGTCCATAGCTGCACGGGACATTGGCAGCCTTAATCCTTGTGAAACCTCTCTGCGTCTTGTTTGCAAGTTTTCGTCTCAGCGGCATACTCTGACCACCAGGACGACATTGTGACAGGTTACTTTGTAAAATTTCCATTGCACTGAATGACTCATTATTGAGCAGCAGCAGCATGGAGTACGCATGAGTTCTCAATGTCATCTCTTCTATCGCTCGGTCATGTTCTCTCAACCACTTTCCTGTTTGTCTCACATTTATGCGAGATGAACTGTATCCATCTAAATGAATCAAAGGTAGACATTCATGTGCCAAGCGCGCACATAAAACAATTGTCTCTTCTTCACTGAACAAACTGTTTTGATGAGAACACACTTTACCGTAGTAGAATCATCAAACGAAGAATTCATGTGAATATCAATAAGCTGCTATACTTTAAGTGAATAATCAAGTGCATTGATATGTGTTATGACATTAGTGCTAAAAATGTGTGATATAAAAAATAAACCAACAGCATTGTGCATCAATTCTGTTAATTGTTTAACCTTGACAAATGAGTTATTCAAACTTATATTATGATCAGATTCCCATTATGCGCGAATATAAAGAAAGCAACATATTTCAAAATCAGTTTAGTACAAATAGTAGTCATTGTTACAATGTGCATGATGTCATAAGTTCAGTAGCAAATGTTAGTCTGTACATATACTCAAGTTTCATATCAATTGTTTTCACAATAGTGGGACATTTTCACTCACAAATTTTATCAATTAGTGTACAATCATGCATATCATGAGTTTTCAGTCTTCGACGCTTTGAAAGTGGTATTCCGGTAGCATAATGACCATGAGGTAAAGAAAGTTTGCATCAATCCAACATCGCTTATCCTCCCAAGCTGAGTTGCCACGTTTAGGGAATTTATGAGTTGAAACAGTATGATGTTTTGAACGGAGTGTAGTCATCTCAATGAAGCTCTCACTTTCATTGTCCAATAAATTTTTGTAGTTCTCATGACTCATTTTACGAACAGCTGCTTTTGATATACCTTTTGCCCTATTTTATGCAGTCCATCTTGCTTTTATACTTTATGCCATACATCTTCGGTCTAAGAAGAATCATCTCTTCAATTTCCTGTCCCGCACTTTCATCTTTAAAACATCCAAGGCGAGCTTTGTTCTTTTCCGAATATAAGGGATGAGATGTTGGATAGTTGCTAGCATCAAAATATGAACTCAGTACTTTAAGGATATCATCTCGCTCAATAGATTTATCAGTTGTGACTGCTAGGAAAAGGCTGTGTGTATCACCACCTAAAAGATCAACATGTTTTATGAGTGGGCAAGGCTTGATGATGTTGTAATACAACTCATACATCTCCAATTTCGCATAGTCCAATGCAGCTTGTCAAATATAAATTGGCTTATTCAGTAAAACTCTAGGTTTCATCATTTTTGCTCCTGCTAAGCCTCTGGTGATGACATGTCTATCGATAAATAAAGGACTTTGGGATAGATTGAGATACTTTTCCGTATCAAACACCAAATGGTAATTGTGTCTCTTACGCACATCTTCCATAGTTTTTCCAAACAATGAATTGTTCTTCAGTTTGTAAAAGTCTTTCTCAAAACTGTTTCTAGATTCAGCTCGTCGCTTACTATTGTAGGAAATATAGGGCTCCAGAAAAGCTTTCTGTTTGAATTGGATTGCGCGATGAACACTTTTTAGCTTCATACCCATTTTCAAGTAAAATTGTAGAACGCAATAATGACATATATAATGTTTTCTGTCACATTGCGTGACAAGCAATTTACGACTTGGTATGTAACGCCCTCTACCACATCTTTCATTACACAACTTTTCACTTATTTGATACATAGATGGACTAAATTGATCGGGATGTACCTCATCACTGTAAGGAGCCATAGGAAAATCCGATGTAGCATCATGAATATCTTTTGGATACTCGAGTGTTACCTCGAACACATATCCATACTCACTCACTGCATCAATAGAAAGGATGTTTTGAGGATTATGGAATATGGTCAATTCTTCCTCAGTTAACCGTTTAAATTCTGAATGAGGTAGACGCTTGCTGAATGCTGAACCGTGCAGGTTATTCTGGTGCAGATATAATAAATGAGTCTTTGTTTTGTCAGTTTCGATTGCAGAGCGATGGTGATAATTAACAAACGTCAGTCCACCACGAATTCCACGCTCAAAGTAATTGTACATTTCTGGATCTGCTGGAAGATCCATCTTTTCTTTCGTCATTTTAAAACATGACATGTAAGACAAACCCGGCAATGTTATAAAGTGAACGGGGTCCAGTCCGTCTTCCCTCAGTGCAAGACTTCGAAATGCTTCGAAAACATCTGCTAATAGGAAAACATCCAATTTTAAATACGATTCCATGTAGTCACCAAAGGTTTGACAATCAAATTCTTTCCGCGCTTTTTGTGTATGTATGTAATCCTCTTCTGAACATATTTTCCCCGACAAATCATCATGAAAAGAGCCAATTGGTGGAAGTTTCACTTCATCCAATCTTCTAGGTGATTCAAGGTATGAATACGGAAAAACGCCTTTGCGGTTAACCGTTTCATCAGTCAGATATGGATAATCTTTCTTGAAACATTGAGTTATGGGTAGTGACTCCAAGTTTTTGACGAGGGATGACAACGAACTTGTCATAAATTGATGGGAATCAAGAAGCACAATTTCAGAGTAATGGTTGTCTCCATTCTTTCGACAAGAAACAGGAACTTGAGCTCTGAGTGTCATAAATTTCTCTTGACTTTGTGTTATAACCTTCAATTTCCAATGTTTCATTTTCTCAATACCATGCTTTAGAAGAATGTGTGCATCATATCCTTTGAAGTTATGAAAGATAACAGGAAGACTTTCACATTTAGAGATGACCTGATATTTACAGTTTTTGCATATGGCCCCTTTAAACTCATTAGTAATAGGACAGAAATAGACAGTCTTAATACACCTGTCATCATCAAAGTGCAATGCGCATTGACAGCAAGAATATGCTTTTTCAAACGCTTCTTCTTCACAGGACAATGACGGCTTTTTAAAGAAGATGGAGGACTCTTTTCTATGTAGTTGCAGGACCATGTTTTCAAGAGCCATTAAAAACTTCAGTATACAACCTTCACCTCGCCAACACATCATTTTATTTTCATCATTACTTGTGAGCTGCTTATGCCATGTATCATAGCAGGCAATGGCAATGGGATTATGCACATCTGACTCTGAATCGATGTAACATTCTATATCTGCATATACCACTTTGGGTGGGCTTTGTTCATGACCCTGAGACTTATAGACATGTTCAGTTTCTGTTGGCATGCTTTCAACTTGTAATCTACCGCTAATGCAGAATTTGTGATGTTCTTCAAACTTGTTCTTCAGCCTGAAACTTTTGCAGCAGCGTTCACATGTGAAGACGTTATTGTGATTCATTTGTTCATAGTACAATCTTCTAACTGACGGAGTACCGCAGTAATGACATCTTCCATCATCATTTACCACCAGCAATAAGTTTACAGTTGTAGGAGCACGGACATTCATATTATTGTATCGACAACTTAACACCTCTTGATCATAGACATGAATGTTTATTTTCAGGTTATTATTCTTTTCAATCAGTGGGACATCAGTAATGCTTACACACTCATTATTAACTCCTCTGAAATCAAGCTCACTTTCCATTGCTTGTACTTTGACACACGATTTCGGTAACCGGTTATGTCTTTGTAATGCAAGACTGACAACAAGGCATATTTGAAACAGGAAGAGAAACAATCGACATTGATAACAGTTCTTTTATTTTCCAACTGCTTAGGAAGAGGGAAAAATCTATAACCATTCATATCCGCGATTAAACTCAATTTGATTATGATCCTATCAACACTATCAAACACAAGGTTGCTCCTTCCCATTGTGTAATTCTCAAAGTGTGTTTTAAGCGCTTTTAAATGACGCTCAAACGTTTCATCGAAGTTTAATGCCATATCAGCAGGGAGAGAAGAGATGGCAAACATAGCAAATTTAGTGTCATCTTCCTGTTGTGATTCTGGTCTGGAAACATTCATCACAGCTGTCATACTGTATTTGATGACAAAAGAACCTTTCAACGGATCAAAAATTAGCTTTTGAATAGCCTTTGTATCCTTCATCAAACATTGAATTGGATCAACTTCAACTTCTCTTGGAACCAACATGATATCATGAATTCTACCTCCTAAAGATGATTTATGTAATTTGAATATATTACTACAGTCATCATCTCCCAATTCAAATGTATGTTCTGTGCGATGATACTGCAATTCACATTCTCTTTTAAACACCTTTTTACAATTACTACAAGTAGGCTCCACATCCTTATCAACTTGTTTGACCACTTCGCCCGATGCATAGGATTTTACATTATTCTGTAGACAAGAACCGTTTTGTTTATACCGAAGTTTGAAACCTTTACATCTGCCGCTTCGATGTCGTTTCAGATGCTCACTCCTTGAGAAGATTTGTCCACAGTCACAACATTTGGGTTGATGCACTTTGTTGTCATCTCGCTGTTTATCATCAACGTAGTCAGCATCCCCTTGAATAATATCATCTCTCCAATTATGAGATGTTGAAGTACCTTTCATTTCAGATATGTGAGATTGTTTCAGACAGCAGCGTTTTTGATGACGGTATAAACTCTTCTTTGCAGTAAATGTTTTATTGCACCGTTCACGGAGTGGTACAGCAGCGGGAATGGGAGTGTCATTTCTTTGTAATGACCTCTGGTGACCATCGTTTTCTACCATATCATGTAATTGAGAGAGTACAAGTTCAAGGTTAGGATAGGATATGATGACATCAACAATGTGAGTACGCGACGTATATAATTTCTTGCTGTTTGAAGTCTGCTTTGCCTGAAATCGATTTTGAAAAGATCAGCATGGATGTAACCAGAGATACTCATGTGCTTGCTAACTGCCTGAGTATAATCTCACTTTGCTGATAGCGATATGAATGTGGTTTATCTTTTCTAGAAGTAAATTACTACCATTCGCATTGAAGCTATCCATTCGAGATATAATCTTCTGCATATGACGCTCAAAAAACTCTTCCGCATCGTCAGAAGTAACATATTCCTGTGGATATGATGAGAAATGATAGTTTACACTTTCAGGTTCTTTCGAAGCATCATTCAAACGAATGTAATTGACATCTGCAATTAAACGAGCCTTGATGTCACAGTCAACAAATTGATCAATCATTATTGCAAACAATTCTCGAATATTTGCAATGCACACTTCAATCTCCGTTTGTTCATTTTCGAAGTCAATAATATAATCTAGGAGCAAACCACGAAGACTTTGCTTATGAATTCAAATGGTACAGAAGTGATTTACCAAGAAAGAAATTTCAGACTTTATAACTGCAACTGATTATATTAACATATCAATCTTCTTTTTGCTTAAACATAATCAAGGCATGAACCAACACGATAGTCATAGCAGGAGTTTTGATTTCTACATCGAAACATCTAGTGTGTGAAACCTCAAGATGATATATCACTTAATGAATTCATCATGTGTATTCACTTAATTTCATCGCTAGTCTTGAATGATACACGTGTTGATTCTCTCAATTTGTAACGCACATGAAAAGCAAACCTACACATTTGATTCTAACATCTCATTACAATACAACATGGACAGCCCTAACGTTCTAACGTGATGTTCACTGTTTCATACCGACGAAATAGTTCAACTCTCGTCAACAGAGTTACAAGTCCTCAGTCTTGCAACTCATACATTTCCCTACATCCTTTGATAATTCAATAACTTTACATGACTTGCTGTTTCATATAGACGAGAGTGTTATGTGCCTCTGCACAGACTTCTTCATATGCATCTATCCTTTGATAGTTCTATGTACAAAGTTGTGTTCTAATCGCAACGTTGAACTGCATCTAAAACTTTTACGTTTCTACAGACCTTTATATCAACTTTAAACGCGGATTTTCGCTGTAACTAGCCATGTAGTTTGGCTTCTTACACCACGGAGTTTAGAGTTTCACGTTTGAGTTTTATTTCGATGACTAGCAAAACTTAATAATGCATCTCATATGTACAACTGACATAGTCTATGACCAACGTAATAGACTTGGCGTTATTGACCCTAACCCATCGCTAACCCTAGCGTCTTTCACACACTCACCGTTTGTGTCAAGACTTTACCTGTATTTATAAAACATTCTACACAGTGTAGCAACCGCCTCCACTCAATATAAAACCTTTTGACACTGAAGAGCGACGAAAGTAAGTAATACAAAAAAATCTACACAGTGCAGTAAACGCCTCATCTCATAAAACCTTTTGGATAAAACTTTCTGGTGCTGTGGTGAACACTGTTTTCATATAACAACACTCTAAACTCTCTTTCAATCTCAATGTAGTAGCCGACTTCAGTTTTCAAGTTTCAAGAGATTGCTTGCTATAGAAGAGAGAAGACTGTGATGTGTTGCATGTGGTGTAAGGGTGGTCTCCCGTTTCATTCCATTTCATCATTTATTCTTCCCCTCTGCATTCCATATCCAAAGATATGTGATGGACTTGGATGTGATGCCTCGAAGAATGTTTGATTCATTGATTGGTAACAGACAAGTATTTCGTGTTTGTGTGCTCTGTTAAACAAATATGTCATGCTTACCAGAGAAGTCGTCTTTGCTTTTAGTCATTCAATATGCAGTCAATGCTCCCTTCCTACGATTCTATTCATCTTCTATGAACACTATCAAAGATACAAAGACCTATTCCTTTCTGACTTTATCAACTCTATCAAGCCATGATGCAAACATACACTGAACTTATTCTTCCTAATGAGCATCCTACATTACACTCCTCACTCTCAAACAAATACAACCCTGCCCAACAACCAATCTTGTGCAAGAAAAAAATATCAAACACCAGCATATAGAAAGAGAATATGAAGAATGGTTGTAGACCAACTGACCAGATTGATAAGCATACTGCTTCATGCGCAAAATGGAGACATTTACGACATATTGACAGAGACTTGACACTATTTCTCGATACATCAACCTTCCATTGATGAATATCAATTCAACTATTCATTCAACATAACACACAATGTGAAGTCTATCAATAATCAAGTCTTATTTACATAAGCTTTCAGATGTAAATCAACTGTGATGCCTTAACTTCCATTTACATATAACAACTGTTTCATGTGTTCTATCCTATACATTCAAAACCTGTAGAGACATTTATTCTACTACATCTTAAATCTATTGACATGTGATACATTACATTAAATCTTTGATATCAAATACTATCATAAAACAACTAGCAGTACCTGACTTTAAACATGCACTGAGTCCCACATTTATGACATTAGTAATTTTTCTCTCATGTGTTACTACATGCTCATCAATAAAAGGCTTGCAGTGACTTAACTCTTATATTGTTCATGTCAAGCTTTTGGAAATAATTTTTCATGTACAGTTGGCATACAATCAATTTCAACGGATGCTCGAGTCATAGCATGTTATTCCTACTTTCGCATTCACGGTGTCATGCTTCATCAACAAGTTGCTTCTATTTAACTTTTACATGAATAAACCAAACGTCCTGATGCTGTGTGATTACATCTCGAAATGGTACTGCTGTCTCTTTTAACTATGTCACTGATTCAAACAGTTTATTGCACTACCTATTCATTAAACTTTACAATCTCAATATTTGCTTTTCTGGAACATAATTCTCTAATTTACATACAACAACTATGTTATGTGTTCTATCTTATACACTCAACCAGTTGAGACATTCATTCTGTTACATCCATGAACATGACGTGATAAAATTCACATCTCAAAACCTTTTAACAGCGCTTGTCTTCAAACATATGCTGAATCCAACATAGCTTGTTTGTTACACTACCAATTCATTTCAATGCGAGCTAATCTTGCATCACTCATTTCATGCGACATAACTTTTCACTTTACTTATTCCTACAATGCTACTACTATGTGTTCTATACTTTATGAGACCGCTTTCACTTCTATCTCACACTTCCTCCATCATATAACTAAGTGAACAAAGTTGGTGATACATTATCTGACTAAACTCATTGAGTCAAATTCTACACGAACAGATATTCCTAACATGGATCATATAAAGCGCTAAGTCTTGTCATAGGGTTGACTATGCTATGGACTTAGTGATTTATCAATGTACGAGTAACTTGCACTTTTAAAACGCTAAATCCCCAAATCTTACCACAGGGATACCTATCCTATGGTTTTAGTGATTTAGGAGTTTTGCTGTGTAATTTAGTAAACTTATGTCTCCGTCAGTATACGACTTTTAACATTCATGTAACTTGTTGAACTAAATTCACGTTGATGATGGATGATAAAATCCGTGCATTTAGTCATTTAGTAGAGTTTTCACTTGTCTGCATTTCTGAAGACGTTTTTTCCTATCACGCCTCTTACTGATTTTCTTGTTCACTGTAAATCATATCAGCAGATCATTTAACGGTTCCAATCTGACGAACAACATTCATATCAACACTACAAACTTTGTAGAATCCCAAACCTCTGTATGACCCTGTATTTCACTTAGGTTTTATTTACTCTTTGGTCATTGTCTACCTAGAGTCCCAAGATGCTTCACATTGTAAAAGTCATACTGGTGAGATTTACAGTTCTATCACCATGATAATTACAGCAAACGTACAAGTAGTAAACACATGTGAGACAAGACATTAATTACCTCACTTATTTCTATCCATCATCATTACCTTATGTTTAACATGATACACCTAAGTCTTTCATGTCACAAATTTTTTGTCACTTTTGCTTTTTGTTTTAATAAGTGGTTTCTGTTACTCAAGGCTTAATGAATTTAACCAACCATTCGTCACAACACATCCGACGAATCCTACCTTGTACAAAACATGGATGTTAAAGCACAACACTGACTAATGAATGATGTTTGCATATTCCTAGCTGGCATAACAAGAAACTTTCATACGTTGACTATTATATATTTTCCTAATCAACTCTTTACACACCTATTATTCAAATCACTGGAATGCATACAATGTATTCAACTCTTCTATTGAACATGTATCAATCACATTTCAGCTGACTGCATCAAATGTAAAGTGTATAAGATAATGAGTATGTAACTATCCCTTATCAACGATATGAAACCTGTCTTTTCACCATGAAATTAAGTCTCACATTCAAAGTCATTCTAGAAAGCGAACAGATGCATGATGTGTTGCATGTATTCTACACTAAAAGAGATCGTTAATTTGTGCTATATAAAACCCTAAATCCCTAAATCCTGCCGTAGGTAACCCTACCCCTTGGATTATGGACTTTAAGAATGCATCCATGTCATTGACGTGTTATAAACTTGTACGACAATCAAACTTCACTTTCACAAACTTGTGTCGCGGTAAAACTATTTGGCAGCACTAATGCTTACATTTCATGACACTTGTGTTTCATTAAACATCATGATCAAACTTTCTAACTATACATCAACCTGTGTCGCAGTAAAATGGTTGCTTACGCGTGCGGAACTGTGAGAGTACACAGTGACGAACTGTCAACTTGAGAATCCTTTCAGTCGCCCACGATGATATCTCTGGTGCGATAGCAATGAGCTGTGTAGGAATCAGCTGGGTGGGAGGGCCTGAGATGCGGGAGTTGACGACAAGTTCCTGCATCCTTGTTCGTTGGACAGATGAGATAGAAAATTCAATGAGTATAGGGGTACAATGCAACGGACGGGTGCCAGAGAGAGAGAGAACGTTATCATTCACATGTGTTCTTGAAACATTCTATCTGCTGAGGAGGAAATGTATTTAGTGTGACAGAGGGTCGCCAACCGGCTGCACTGTCATTCACCTTTGTGTTGTTGGAACACTAGCTGCTGAGGGGGCAGCGCGACAAACAGGCGCCAGATTGCGCTGCTTCTACTCGTGAACCTTTATGTTTACATGAGGGTTGGAAGATAAGACGGGAAGATCATGACATCTGTTTTACTGATAGGCTTTATGATAGACATTTTTAGCTGCTTTTGAATGGCAGCGTGTTGAATATTGCAAGCATTGTTAAATGTCAATCAGTGTGTCATCTTCACATCGTCTGCATTCACACAGAAAATCACTTGATACGAGTTTCAATGTTGATTCTATCAATGCATCAACCTATAAGCAATGCACGATTAGTTTAGGAATGAGACACGTGTTGATTCTCTTCATTTGTCATGCACATGAAAAGCAAACTTACACATTTGATTCTAACTTTTGATCTGATGTTCACTGTTTCATACTCATGAAATAGTTCCACTCTCGTCAACACAGACTTGTCACTCAAATAGTTTCCTTTGATAATTCAATGACATTACATGCTTTGCTGTTTCCTACTGATTGTCGTGTTATGGTCCTCTACACAGACTTGTTCATTTTGTTAGTTCAATGTATGAGTCACAACGTTGAACTGCATCTAAATCTTTTGCGTTTATCCAGGTTTTTCTATTAACTTTAAACGCGGCTGCAATCTATGAAAGTTTTACCAACATAAAGTTGTTGTCACTCGTCATGTAGTTTTACACCAAGGAGTCTAGAGCTTCTTGTTTACGAATTTCATTTGAACGTCAGAAAGTTGAAGTTAGAATATATCATTCATATTCATCTAGCTAGACGTTCTCGATACACAGTTCTCCTTTACAAGTTTCCCGTAAAATAGTTGTGACGCTTTTGTGAGGGACTCACTTAATCTAGCAGGCTGATTTCTATCTCACACGTGTTTTGAGTGTTTCCTAACTCATATGCATTCGACTCTTTGAAGAAACGTTACATGTTGTTATGCGCATACTTGTATGCTGTCGATGCAGACTGCAAAAACGTTTAACACTATCTGTCTTTATTTACAAAACAGTCTACACACGCATTCAATTTGACAACGGCAAACGTCACATTTAGTGAAACTGATACGCTGTCGATAGTGACTGCATAACGTTTTCAAAACATTACACATGAATCGGTCTTGTGTGAATTCCAGTTGAAATTTTGTACCATGTCAAATGGTGTTTCATGTTTGCTACTTGAATGGGCGTTCATAGTAGATTCATGTCATCCTAATTTACAGAGTCCTGTATGTTTCAACATCTGGTCACTTTTCTATAATACATTTCTTGCAGCGAAAAGCAGTTGATTTACATCGGACAATAATATGTGGTTGAAGAATGTAACTTACTTTCAACACAAAGCTTGTTCAAACTTCATGTTTCACGATTGACATTAACTTGCGTTATATATACCCAAAATCCCTAAATCCAATCGTAGGGAACCCTATCCTTGGATTATGAACATAAGGAATGTGTCCATGTCATTGACATGTTCAAGAATGCACTTTACATTGTAAAAACATCGTTGACTTCATTCACAGCAAAGGTGTATAACATATCCATACATCTAAAAACATTCGTTTACAAAACATTTATTCCCTACGCTTTTATATCACACTTGTTTTGCATTTTCTAATTCGATGTCATGTAAATCTTACTTGGTCATTCACAAGTGATAAACGCGATAGACTAAGTGTTAGTCACAAATGACGTGTCACTTTATAAACAGCGTTTGGTTAGCTCTAAGTACACATTTAACCCTGCGACTTGTAAGCGATTGAAGCTCTGCTGTTATGAGATGAGGTCTAACTACATGCATCAACAATGATTCTTATCCATCTTACACGTTTAATGTTCAATGCAACTAACTTACGACTTGGGTTTTCATTTCAATGACTAGCAAAACTTAGTAATACATGTGTTCATTATGACCAAAGTGATAGACTTCATGTTTCACGGTTGACATTAACTTGTGTTATTTATATAAAACGCTCAATCCCTAAATCCAGCCGTAGATAACCCTATCCTTCAGATGAATTTAGGACTAGTGATGTGTGGTATGACCAACGTGATTAAATGTCATGGAGCTAGCCCTCACACACAGCGTTTGTGACAAGACTTTACCTGGTTTTATGAAACATTCAACACTGTAGCACTTCCTATAAGTCCTTTTAACACTGTGAAACAATCTACACAGTGCAGTAAAACCTTCTAAAACTTTCTAGTGCTGTGCAGATGGATGTACAGCTTTTTCTTACCAACATTGACAAGGGACTGTAGAAACATTTTGATCATACTCTAACTGCACAATTATTTCATAAAACGTTTTTCAACGTTTTACTGATCGCTAAGTCTCTACTTTCACACAATCATGTCAATGTTTTTAACTTCTTACAAAACTTACTTCAACGTTTGCGTTTAGACTTTCATAAAAATCATTTCACTTGACATCCACTCTTATAAAAAATCATTTAGACTGATGACAACACTCTCACTACAGTTTTAAGTCTCCACTTTTACAAAAATCATTTGAACTGATGACAACACTTTATACTTTTACAAAACACATTGAAACTCATGACAACACTTTAACCTTTCTGCTCTACCAAACATTAGTTAAACGGATAACTATACATTTAGAATTTATGAAAGTCAACGTTGCGTTTCACAAACATCATCCGTCACAGGATGTTCTTGCACTACACAACTGATTTTTACTTTTCAATACTGAACTTTTATTCTATACACTGAATGAGTCTTTCATGTTGACTCCATCATGCTTGTTTGTCTTCTCCATCCCTTATTTGATTTTATAAAACATTCCTACCCTGTTGAAGTGTGGATGGCTTAGCCATTCCTATCAACAACGTTTCTTGATAAGAGATTGCTTGCTACAGAAGAGAGAAGCATGTGTTGCATGTGGTGGTCCGCCGTTTGATCACCCCTCCGTGTGACAGAACGTAAAAGAACGGATTCTCAACTCAGTGCAATAGAGATAGATTACCTTCGACTGATGGTAACCCTGACGGTCACACTGACACATGAGATTTAGAAACCTTTGACTTAGTCAGTCCCTTCTTTTGGAACACGTTATACATTGACTCGATAACAAGTCAGATGTTTGAGTTAGGACTCACTCGGTGCAATGGAGAATTTATAGGAAAACCTGTGACAGATACCTAAGTGTCTCCATGACATTCAAAGCGCCACGTAGAGGAATAGAAGCCACAACGACCGTTGGAAAGTCGGATTAAGGAAGTTTCAACCCCATGCGGCACTTATCACTGCGGGTCTCACCGCCGTCTCGAAAGACTGCCCATCGACAGGACATTATTATACCGAAGTTCTCCTTGCCATGCACTTTTTGACTAGTTTGGAATTGGCCTGATAGCAGAGCCACCGACACTTACCAAAAGCAAATGTGGAGAGCTATCTCAACTTACCTCCTTTTATTGGATGTTTCCTACGCTGTGAATGATCGAGATCACTCGTCCCATCAGAAGACTTGCTTCTATGACATTGCAGATGCCTTGGTTGAAGTCAGGAGGGTCGAAGACCCCAGAAAACCTCCAAACATAATGAATTTAATTTCTTCGGCATTTAGTACTACTTACAAAACGTTTATAAATAGTCTATGACTTGACCCGAATCATGACCTCTCAAACAAACGTTGAACGAAGTCTATCCGATTCCTACAAGCAGAGAACCATGCCTTTAAAGTTTAGGCATACTACGATGGCCTGACATCCAGGCCATCTCTTGGCTCTCCACTCACTCTGACACCTTAGGTGAGTGCGGCAATCGAAAAATCTGCCTCGGTTTCCTACGGAAACCCGGTTTTTGGAGTCATTTGATGAGAGAGAGAGAGAGAGAGAGGCGAATGACCCTTTCTCTTCTCACCCAATGCACCTAATAACATAGTGTCCCATCACATCTTTATCCACCGATCAGTGGTAACGGTGGACAAAAGACATCCACTTCTGCACGACACCACACAAAACATGCTCCATCCTGGACAAAATCCCTTCTCTGCTTGTAGTCTCACCCTCTCTCCCGGAGAGGTCAGGTCAAGGTCACTCCTCCCTCTGCTTGTAGTCCAACACACAGTAATACATCACGCCTTCACATTTTCCCGTTTTTAGCACTACTTATAAAACCAGCAGTAGTCACATCACGTATTTCATGACGCAGGACGGTAACCTAAGGTCACGCGAGGTCACGGCGATGACTCATCGTTGCACATTTTGGACTTGCGTCTGGGATGGGATTACTACAAAACGATTTCCAGGAACGCATCTCTTACGTAAATCGGGATGTTACTTCACTCTAATCTTATCAATAGAATCACTTGACCAGTCATGTTGAAATGAATTATGCAGGTACCACTTAATCAGGGAAGTCCTTTATCATGCTTAACAAAGGAATTTGAAATGAGTGTAAGACCGTGTCAAGTGCAATCTATGAAGCAATTTTTAGCAACTTAAATGATAATTTGAATCTTTGGAATAAGAAAGACAATTATAGAAATATTGAAAATATTTCTGATATAAATCAATCCAGCATCAGTTTAAATGATCCTTCAACTGAATTACAATCTTTCATGCTTATCATGACTGATGAAGATAACTATGATTCAAGATATTTTACGCGTCTGAGACCACCCCAAACGGGGTGACATATGTATATGGCACCCCCGATTTGGGGGGTCGCAGGCGCGTAAAATACATACTACTGATATCTAACTTGTTTCATAGTAAGTATATGGGAGAGTCATCTCGGTAGTATATAAATTGGCAAATTTTGACTTTTTCAAAACTGCTCAAATAATTTTTGGACCACGGGAATGTAATCTCCACAAAAATCTGAATCTTTTGATATGAAATTTTCACTGTATCCAGATACTTTTTTGAGTCGACACTCTACCTATGTATCCCGCTCTATGGCTGAAGTCTATTCACACTGGGCGCGGCGCGTCCATCCAAAATGCCTGCTCTCACCGAGCCGCGTGGTGAGGGGAATGGAGAGGGGGAACTACAAATACCATATCACCATATCACTATGGACACTTCTTACTGATATGACACTTTCCCGAGCTAATTAAATGACGAACTCATCTTCAGAATTTACATGAAGTCAGATGCAACATTTCAAGTATAATGACTCGAAAATGATACCTAAACGACACATTCTCGAGGAAATACAAGGACATTTTGCATTAGATCTACGAGCGTGAACAAAGTGTGATGTAATCAGGTTCTAAGATCTGCAAATTTCATCAGACGAGAGCAGTTCGTTATGAATTGAAGTGCTGCTCGGGACAGTCTACTTTAGAGCAATATCCGAGTAATTCTATGATGAGTTTTGGTTGACCAGCAGTCTAGAAAATAGGCTCAATCTGAGAAGAGTACAGTATGATATGGCGACAAAAAGGTAGACTTACCAGCAGGGATGCGGAGTCCTATCATTTTGATGGGACTCCGACTCCGGGTGGCAAGTATTTATAGTTAGTTTGAAAAAACTGGTAACCTACACCATAGATCATTATAGGCTTACCTGAACCTATATTTAGTGATCATTTCTGTATCAATTATCAATCATTTTCGATGAAAGTTGATCAAATTTCGCTTTCAGTTGAATGCATGCGACTCGGCTCCTCCCATCATCTTAATATGTGCTTCACACGGTTTTTCTTTAGTCTCTACTAGGCAGGAAGATCCCCCATCCTCCTTCTCCAAAAAATATAAGTACACTTCCGATTTTAATTTGAGTTTTGGAGGAGCCATCACACAAGACTAGTGTTTGAGTAAGAGGCAATGTTCTCAAGCAAACTAGTATTTCATTTTTGTCTCTGATATCACCTTTGAAGCGTAGGTATGATCGAGGCTAGGAAGGCTTGTCTTTTCTACTAAATCACCAAGTAAAAAGATAATTTATTTTATCACTATCACGGTTCATTCCCTAACCTATTACAAGCCTTGCATGCACTGCTGTCTCTGTACTTTTATTTGACGGAGAAAGTTGACATCAAGATAGTGACAAATACACTGTAAATCGCTCAATACCAATCACATACGAAGAATGCATGCCAAAATATTTTTTGGTATGTTTCTGTATTCTCTTGGTATATATTTGTATGCTTTTTGCATGTTATTTCAAATGTGGTATGCTTTACATACTAAAACCATACCAGCACAATGTTAAAAGAAAGCATTAATCATGTCCAAAGTATGTTGATTTAATGCCTTTTGTCAATAAATATCACACTTATGTTACTACTGTTTTTGCAAGATAATGACATTCAAGAGTTATACTTCCAATACTGAATTCGATTTTAATACACGTAAGTCTAAGGCATTTCATGAATAATCAATAAGTATTCAACCATCAACAATTATTCATTATGTAATTTTGAAATTAAGCATATTATCAATCCGAAATAAAAACACATTATAATTCATGAATGCAAAATAGTTATGCTTGAGATATATAAGTCAACAAGATTTAACTGAAGATATCGTTTGATTGAATGAAATGATGTTTATCAACTTGGGTCATAAAGAAAGACAAGTGGCAATGACAACATACTCGTGAAGCAAAAAATTCATCTAATGTACTTAAATATCACTCTATCAAACAAAAAATATTTAAGTCTGGTATTACTAAAAAACGTTATTTGATAGTAGTATGTAATACATACATTTTTTTGCTATGTGACTTAAAACTGCATATACCAAATGGATACCAGAGGCATACAAATTAGGATGAATTTCCATAGGGTCTCGCATATAAACATACCAACAATTCGTATTTCTGTGTAAAACAGCCAATCACAGATAGAATGGTTCGTATCGCTACACACTAATCACATACGAATGTAAGTCAGATGTGGTATGAAAAGCATACCAGATCTCTGTAGACATACCAGAGTCTTGTATCAGATGTTAGTTTCTAATTGTATGTGATTTTAGTATCCAACGATTTACAGGGTATGCACAAGGACAAATAATTTGTTTGTATCATATTTCGGATCTAGTAATATGCCGGAGTCCGGAGTCTTATCATTTGATAGGACCCAGCCGGTTGTCACTTTTGTTCCTCTAAGTTTTTGATGAAATGAAATACTCTAAATTTAGATTTTTTCATCTGAAGCTGATCTTTATATTGCTGATTTTGAATATATTTGTGGTTCTTGCAAGGAAATTTTAATTTATTCAACAAAGCTATTATGCATGGAGAAATAAAATGCAAGTACTAATTATATCGTTCGTGAAATCGAAAAATTGAAAAGAAACCTTTTGTAAAAGAAGGCCAACGAATTCATTCCTCAAGGAACGAAGATAATGATGAAAGATAGCGTGAAGCAAAATAAAGCTGATAATCTCGACACGAAATTGCTGGTGGAAGTGTTGATGAAATTGTATTCACTGTTTGTCTTACATTGAACTATGTGGAGTTTCGCCAGTAGAGAGCCCTTTTATGGATGAATAATGATGAGTTAATCTGGTCGGAAATCGAAACCTCATTCCTGAAAATCGATGAATGATTTGAACATGCCGCAATTAATGTGGACGAACTCTTTGATGAAGTACTACAATCTAAAGAATAATGGTCATCAAATTATAAAAAGTGGAAAATGACCTGTAAATAATTGGAAGAAAAATGGGTTACCGTCTTTTTGGTCCTAGATTCACCTTTCAAAAGATGAAAATGTCCCGGCTAGAGTCTCTGGGAATTTGTTAAATCCACAAAGAGGCATTCCGTCCTGTTAATTTTCGTTAAGTATCCGAATCTGCAGAAATTATTCTCTTGAGCATCAGAATCTAAAAGTTGTGGTTGTCGTATGATTTGAGGGAATATTAGATCAGATATTTCAGTGCCGATGCTAGTCATAAAAGCCAAGTGAAATCAATCCTTTTGTCAAACTGTCAACACAATCGTGAGCTTCTATGGCCACCAGATTTCTAATAGCCTACTTTCTACGTATCGTGCACCTTTTGACAGAATGAATTGGACATTATACTTTTTTTGGTGTGGGAACTATTTTAAGATTTGAATGCTTGGAATATTTTGACTGACTTCGGTCTACTCACTTCTAATGTACGTATATTGCGGCATCAATTCGTGATGAAATAGGATGAGATGGCATAAAAGTATTCTATCTATCAATAATATTCACAAATGCAAAGTTTTTGAATTCGAAATTATCTGCTTATTATGCATGCATGTTTGAGATTTGAAATTCAAATTTTAAAAATGATGTTTATTATTTTCGTGCTTTTTAGTGCTGCATCTAATTACGCATATTGAAGATTTTTCAACCGATGAAATATGGGAAAAAATAATGTACATCTGTATGAGACAACAAAGCGTATTTCAGAAAATGAATTTTAGCGAAATCTGAGTTGAACTAGAAGTTAGAATGACATGTATTTGACCTTTGACCTCATCTAATGACAACAATTGGTGCAATCTCATAACGATTATTAACCATCACACTACTACTTGATAAGAACTTTCGATTAATGCATGAATTATTTATTACTTTTTGTTGTCATTTCCATTTCAAATGGAAATCTAATGGAAATGTTTTAAAAAAGGCGAATTTGAGCCTTTGACCTCCACCTCAGCCCAAGGATGACCTAAGAAATAAAATGCTGTTTTTCTGAATCCCCTTTAAATGCCCTTTCGATTGATCTGTGGTTTGTCAAATTGTTGCAATAGTTTGGGAGATCAACAGGGGGGGATTGGGGCGAAATTGCCTACCCCCAATGGTGCGTGTTCGGAAAAATACCAGTGTTGCCAGGGTTGATTGCGCGTGCAGAACACGTCATGGTGACTTCCAGCAATGTCATGAGCTCTAATTCCTCGCAAAAGGGTCAATTTGGGATTTTAGGTGAAAATCAAGATGTGCATACACGTGGCCTCCACTGACGCTATCCTGTGGCTGAAGATCTTGAAATTTTGACTTTCCTTTGTAATGTCTTCTAGCATACGAATATAATTCTGAAATTTTCAAGCAATCAAAGAGACAATGAGTAAACTTTCGTTTCAATAACTTGTGATATTTCGTCATGAGCCGGTTCGACGGATGAAATAAGTTATTCATTCCATCCAGAAATTATCGTGAATATCCTCACAGTCACATTTTCGCCAACTGGCAGGCAGCGGAGGATGTTATTCCTCTCGTCCCTGTTTGTGCGTCGTGGTGCTTTGCAACTTCACGCTTCTCTTAACTTATCCCGCTGAGTGATCCCAGACTCATCAAAGTGCCTTTGTACCGCGAATAATCAGCGTAGTGTTTTTCGAGTATGCCTATACGGCTTACTATCACTTACTAATCTTTCATCACCCCTGTGATCGCTTCCTGCTGACTCAAACTTTAGCGGCGTCGTCAATCAATGCGAATTTCCTAACATAGCCGTTTCACTTCTGCAAATGTGTATCCACTACATGTGTCCTGTGCCCGTTCGCTAATTCATTTCTTTCCGTGGTTGTAGTGAGAGAATGAGCGGTTATAGGACACGAGGGGGAGGTCTGCGAAATTTTATTAAGTGTCGCTGGACACACTTGGTTCGGAACAGCTCATTTTGGTTCGAAAATATCTTAGAAAAATTTGGCTGTCCGTCAACCGCGCACGATTTCTCATTGTACACCAAATAAAAATTAGTATTATTATAATAAATGACGCAAACCACTAATCGAAGATTATCTTCTTCTTCATCAGGTAATTGCACGGATGATGCACCAGATTGTTGGGATTATGGAACTGATGCTTACCTAGGACCCGATTGTCTCTGCTGGTGTAAAGGTCCTAATATTCCAAACTCAACAACCTACTGTGAAACTGGCATCCCTGTTCATCCAGGGAAAAACAACTTCTAGTATTGAGAGGCAATTTTCTATATCAATCAAGATGTGAGTTGTGTAATTCTCCACTAATATCCGTTATTTTCAATATAGCAATGTTAATACGATGGCTATACGACATTGAAAATGTAGAACAAGCGAAGCGAGTAATTGATATATTACATACATCTTCAAAGAGTATAGACGAATATTAACATTGCTATTGCTGCATATAGACATCGCGATCAACCATACAAGTTACATTCAATGCAGATCATATCAATGAATCAGGCCATAGATTTTCAGAGATATGTAACAAAGATATCCATGAAATAAATATCCTTGGCATAGAAGTGTAACTCATCAACGACATTTACTTGAAAGTGATGTTAAAAGAGTTATTTTAAATATCTATTGTAGTGAATGCGTGCTATGATTCATGCACATGTAGAAGTCTGAAAGTCCCTGGCTACATACATGGATAGTGGTTTTTATTTCAGTAGCCGGCAACAACGACGATTGTTGCCGGCTCTGGGCAGGCATCAATGAAGTCATACCGCATAGCATTCCCTACAATATCTAATATTAAACGGTTTATCAATTCATTCAATGCTAAAATCAATGTCAACAAATTAACATAGAAAAAGCTAAATTTTCAATAGCACAACAATAAATATTCCGAGTTCAACAATTTTCTGTGAAACTGACATCCCTGTTCATCCAGGGAAAAACAACTTCAACTAATTATGAGAAGTAATTTTCTATGTCAATCAAAATGTGAGTTGTGCAATTTTCCACTAATATTCGTTATTCACAATAAATATAGCTGCAATTTATTTCCCCTTGTTATAAACGGCAATCAGTGACAGAAAGAAGTCCTGATACAGGCTGAGCAGCCTCATAGACAACACGCAATGAGAGCGAAGCAATGATTCAACACACTTTTTGATGAAATGGAGACAATTTACATTAACTACGAGCTCAGATGAAATTAATAACGAGACACTATGGCAATCAATTGAACCAAAATCAATTAGAAGGAGCAAAAGAGGGACGCAGATCGTCTTGTAAATATCGTTTATCTTTGCTAGTACAAGAATGATATAACTATAACAACAAATTGAAGTGAAATTTTCCAATTTGTGTGTGCTGCAGTCCACATTAGTCCGATTTTCTCAAAGATAAATATTTTCTTGAAAAAGCTTCTAAAATAACACAAAATGTTTTTCTTGAAAGATAAGCAAGTGCAGTAACTGTGTCACTCACAAAATTAGATTGCTTAAGTGCATCACTTTGCTAGAAGTACAGACTGATTCAAACGATTGCACATGCAGGAACTTGATGAGTGGACAAAAAGAATTTTTAATGCCTTACAGAGATAGGAAAAATAGTCGTGCGTCGCTTGCGGATTTCTGTGCATTCATTCAAAATGCTCCGATCGCCACGATTCTTTCAGATCATTGCGCAAAGGTTTTATCATTAATGTTGGTCCTTCGGATCATTACTTAAAAATTTGCAGGCGCACGAAAAAACGTTCACAAACTTCTCTGTAGAGCTTGACATCGTCTGTGTCTCTCTGCTGTGTGATCCGATTGATAACAGTCACTAAAACTTCGCACAATTTGGAGTGTTTAATGTTGAAGTGGCTGCTCATTGTTCGATTGCTGTAGTATTATGTCAGCAAATTTTCCCATTTCATTAGCGCTACATGTTCGTATGTTTCACTTCTAGTCAAACAGAAGAAGAGACGACCTGTCTAATTCATTGGTGTCACTAGACCGCCAGTAGAATAGTGCAATGCCTCTCGTGTGGAAATCAGTCAATGTTTGATAATTTTTGTCTTTTCAGAGAGAAGTCACGGAGAGCACACCGGATGAAAGCTTTGTAATCCACCTTCTACTGTTGTTTTTATGCTGTAGTGGAACATAATATAATTAATTATTATGACTACATGCCACTTCTATCTTTGAGCCTAGACATTGATGATTGGACAGGGACAGTTGCTGTTTCAGCAGATGAACTTTCATTGAGATCATATCGTCAAAACTCAATGAAATAAGAGGTCAAAATGAGAAATGAACCAAAACGAGCTTCAGCATGGTCTAATATGTTTGCAATATTTCGTAGTTTCGGCTGCATCAGTAGGCACGGAAATTAAAAGGAAGAAATCTCACTTAAGGCAAGAAAATAAAATGCAATTCAAATTTTTTAATGTAGCACGGTTATAGTCTAAGAAATTTATGTCAAAAAATAGCCGCTAGCCGCAGTTGGAATAAATTGCAAGATTTGATAATAAGGTTTCATTTTTTCACTACCATGCAGCACATTGGTGAAGTTTTATAGAAATTGCTGCAAGTTTAATGGTGCATTTCGTATTTTTTCTAAAAATAATCTATTTGAAGCCACTTGATGTTTAACAAAATTTATAATGCGCTAATCTTATTAGCAATATATAGATTCAATGAATTAAACTCTCAGCTGACCAAGCTCTTTCTTTAATTGCCCCATCTGGTCAATTGCTCACAAATTTGCCTTGATGCCTCTATTTTACGAAGAGTTGCTATAATGATGTCGAAGTATTGAGAAACTGACTCCAACGCAATACAAGATATCATGAAGCATTTTCAGAAAAGTGACAGGTGATGGATAGCTGCTTTGTCGACGTCATGATGAAAGTGACACGGAAATATATTTTTAGTATCATGCTACTATCTAAAGAAAAAGGATTTTTTGCATGTTGCCACATTGAAACCCATCAGAAATACTGTGCATAGGTAATTTGGAAAACATACTATCAGTCAAACTGGAAAATGTATAATCAGTCATAATTTCTTTAATATTGCTTTTCATGCTCTGAAGTAGTCACTAGGTAATTTTTCGTGCTTTTTCTGTTGGCAATGCAGGAGTTATGTCATTTTTTCGAGTATAAGTTGTTGCACGATGAAATGAAAGAATAACTTTCTTATAATCTAAAATATAATTAGTCAGAACTATTTTATGAGGCAGAGATCGAAGCTGAATCAGTCATGTCTTATGAATCCACATCAAGCGAATACGTTAGCAAAGTTCGAGCTGTCGGGGTATCCCGAACATGATTACAGACACCTTGACATCGCTTTGGGACAACGCTGATGAGTGCTGTATTTACGTTTGAAGGTCGAAGAAAGTCAATAACTCGTCAGAAAGACATACTTAACTTGACGTATTAGAATGACCACACATGCAATGTTTATGTATTCATAGCACTATTTTCCCCTAAGTAGGCTATTATCATTCAAGTATATATGATCAATTTTCCGTGCCGGTACACTCAAATGTGTCTTGCTCAATTTGGAGGGATGTCTTGTATTTGGGGTTCTTAATTAACTAAAATTCTGTCGGCAGAGCTGAACCGATTTAGTTCTCTGGCGATATAATTTTGGTTCATGAACAGCCCCTTTGAAAGTGAATTAGCGGGTATACAATTCTAGGATGGCCTCAAACTAGATGATTAATCTGTACACTGTTAATCGCTGGATACTAAAATTATATACAAATACATACCAAATTCACATACAATTTGAAACTAACATCTGATACAAGATTCTGGTATGTCTACAGAGTTCTGGTATGCTTTTCATACTACATCTCACTTTCTTTTGTATGTGATTGGTATGTAGCGATACGAACCATTCTATCTGTGATTGGCTGTTTTACAATGAAATACGAGTTGTTGGTATGTTTCATATACGAGACCCGATGCAAATTCATCTTCATTTTCATGCCTCTGGTACGTGCAGCTTTTAAGTCACATAGCAAAAAAATTATGTATTACACACTACTGTCAAATAACTTTTTCAGTAATACCAGTCGTGAATTTTTTGTTTGACAGATTGCTTTTTAACCAGATTAGATTTAGTGTGAATTTTATGCTCCACGAGATTGTCGTCGTTGCTATTTGTCTAGCAACATTAACAAGACGTTTAGATAGTTCTACTTCATGAACCAAGTTTATAAACATCAATTCATTCAATGCGTTATCTTTCGTGAAATCTTGTTGCGTTGACTGATGTATCTGAAACACAACTATTTTTGCGATCATGAATTATAATGTGTTTTTATTTCGGATTGATAATATGCTTAATTTCAAAATTACATAATGCATAATTGTTGATGGTTGAATACTTATTGATTATTCATGAAATGCATTAGACTTACGTGTATTAAAATCGAATTCAGTATTGGAAGTATAAGTCTTGAATATCATTATCTCACTACTTACAAAAACAGTAGTAACATTAGTGTGATCTTTATTGACAAAAGGCATTAAATCAACATACTTTGGACATGATTAATGCTTTCTTTTAACATTGTGCTGGTGTGGCTTTAGTATGTAAAGCATGCCACACTTGAAATAACATGCAAAAAACATATAAATATATACCAAGAGAATACAGAAACATACCAAAAAAATATTTTGCTATGCATCCTTCGTATGTGATTGGTATTGAGTGATTTACAGTGTAGTCAGTGTATTTGCATCGGAGTGGAGTGCTCCACTCTGGTGCTTTTGGGAGTACTGATACAACCAATGACAATCTGCGCCCAGCTTCGCTACCTCTTTATAGGAGCAGCGATACGAAGAAGGGACGATCTAGCGGGTAGGCCTACGTCGACACGTGTAAGTCTTTAGAGCGCAAGTTATGACTACGGCGCACCAGAAATGCAACTCGGAATTCAGCAGGGAGATCCTTCCAGTCCTGTATTATTTTCCTTTGTTCCATTTTACCGCCAAGATTCATTTATCTGAGCTGTATCGTCTATGATGCAACATTTGCTGGTAGTCGGATGTTTCCCTTCCTGAGTCTCCTTCACCTAATAATATAATGCTATGAGTTCAAGAAGAGATTCCCAATGTTCGCCGGATCGAAAGTTGTGATTTACAACCTGTGAGAGCCTCAATCACTACCGAAGCAATCGATTTAGTAGAAGAAAAGCAATTGCTGTTGACCAGCTTATTGGAGAAACCCGATCATCTCGATTTTCATACAGCTTCCGGGCTGTTGAGGAATGGCTTTGCATAGCCTAAACTGCACAAGTTCTACACTCTTGTGCAGTTATGACAGCCATTTATCAGCACTTTATTCAATGACGATTTATCCATGATTCTTGCACAAAACAGCCTTTGAGTCACATTTGGGACTGTGTTGTTCGACGAGTTCGTGATGTCTCACATTCTGCATAATTATCATAATTGTTTTCAACAGTTCCGTTAATAATTCTGGCATAAAATTACTGATATCTTGGTGTTAGTAGTTGGGTTTGACGCCTAGCCTAATTCTATGTTGTCTTGGGAGATGAAGCCAAATTCGAAATAGGTAAACTCAGTTATTATACTTATTATCTATAACCTAGAAAAATGGCAATATGTGGTTTCTTTAATATTTGGCTAGGTAGAACTAACTCTATCTCAAAATAATATCCCTTTTCGATAAAATAGGTACTATTTTCTGTACCTAACATATGCTATTTTGATACTACTCGAAAGCATTTTCTAGAAAAAAATGACATTTTGGGGAGTCATCGCAAATACTTACAAGCATTGCCTTTGGGTCGATCTTGTAATTAAAGCTTAACATTGTTGCGTAAGTTATAATTTATTAGTAAGTAACATTTTATTTATAGGCATATTCTTGAAAAAAGTACTTTCATAGGCACTTAAAGCGGTGTTTCTCAATTGCAGCATGCTACGCAGATTTCAACGTAAATGAAAGCTAGAAACCTAACAGAATACTTCAAAAAATCTGATTTTTTAGCCGCTGACATATTTAGCCTACACACTGTAAATCGCTCAATACCAATCACATACAAAGTATGCATACCAAAATAATTTTTGGTATATTTCTGTATATATTCGTATGCTTTTCGTATGCTATTTCAAGTGTGGCATGCTTTACATACTGAAGCCATACCAGCACAATGTTAAAAGAAAGCATCAGTCTGAAATATGTTGATTTAAGGCCTTTTGTGAATGAAGATCACACTTATGTTACTACTGGTTTGTGAGTAGTCAGATAATGACATTCCAGAGTCAAACTTTGATACTCAATTCCATAATAATACTCATAAGTCTAAGGCATTTCATGAGTAATTAATAAGTATTCAACCATCAACAAATATGCATTATGTAATTATGAAATTAATCATATTATCAATCCGAAATAAAAGCACATTATAATTCATGAACGCAAAAATAGATATGTTTGAGATATATAAGTCAACATGACTGCACGACAGATACCGCTTGAATGAATTGATGTTAGTCAACTTGGTTCATAAAGTACAGGTAACCAAGCGTCCTGTTAAAGTTGCTAGACAAGTAGCAACGACGAACTGATCGTGGAGCATAAAATTCACCAGAAATGTATTCTAGGTAAATATCACTCTATCAAACAAATATTCACCACTGGCATTACTGAAAAAAGATGTTTGACAGTAGTATATAATATATACATATTTTTCGCTATGTGACTTAAACCTCTTCATACGAAACACAGGACGAATTTGCATCGGGTCTCGTTTATAAAACATACCAACAATTCGTATTTCATCGTAGAGCAGCCAATCACAGGTAGAATAGTTCGTATCGCTACATGCCAATCACATACGAAAGTAAGTGAGATTTCGTATGAAAAACATACCAGATCTCTGTAAGCACACGAGAATCTGGCATCAAATGCTAGTTTCAAATTGCATGTAATTTTCGTATCCAGCGATTTACAGTGCAGATCCAAACTGCGCAATTAGGACTATCATTTCGTTAGACCAAGCCTCCCTCGGCTACTCAACTTCAGAGTCAGTGATTGAATTCGAACTCCTGTATCACCGGAGCGGAGTATTCAACTCCGATACAAATAGACTAACTTCAAATAGGCCAGCAATAGGAGCAAAAGAGCATCGATTTGGATTCAACTGAATTACGAAATATTTCAATAGCACCAATAATGCAAAGTCATTACTTCTAATAAAGTTATCAATAAAAGTCTTCTGATATGTTTAATAATCAGCTTTTTGTGCGTAGACTAATTGTAGTTAATAAAGCCAACCATTCAGCAGACACGTTTATTAACCCTGAGAGACCTGAGGGGGTCCAGTGGACCCCGGAGCCACATTTTTCTATTTCATTTTTTACGCTGACGATATATCAACCACCCAAGCCCATACAAAATCATCATTTCTGACAGTGAATCTGCATGTGTTATTTCATTTCAATTGAATCAGTAGAAGTATGCCAGATAGGCCAAGGGGGTCCACTGGACCCCCCTCAGGTCTCAGAGGGTGTAGAAATTCCATCACAAAATTTTTGTAATTAGATGAAAAATGATTTCGAACATGTCCACGATGGTGTATAAAGAGTGAAAGTCATTTATTCATTGTTTGCATCATGCTCGTAGATGTGCAATGTGTTGGAAGATCGCAAAATGTAAACATTTTGCTTTCGCACATGATCTCGCGTGACTGGTTGGCCTATATGAACAACTCGACATAAATCGATGTCCGAAATGAAAGCTATCATTACATTCATAGTTGAGCACCAAAAACTGATTGATGACAAACTTTTCACAGCAGTAATGATAAGTTTGAGATCTCCACAGCTGTTTTTGGTTCTAGAAGTACAGCAATTTTGACTCATTTTAGGTCTATTTCTGATAGCTTTGGATAAATTTGAAGGAATGTACAAATGGAAAGGATTAGCTGCATGAATTAAATCAATTTCATCAAAATCAACTATCTGAGGCTTTATGGTGACACAAAATATCGTAAAGCCGCCTCCTAGTACAAATTATGCTGTACTAAATGTGGTTGACTTACAAAAACACCATATTTTCGCACGTGTTTACTGAGAAGGCTGAAAGTCACTCAAGGGATTCGTTATACCGACCTGCTACACGCAAACATCATTGTTTTACTTAAAATCAACTTTCCTAATGTTTTGATATCGATTTGAGCAGGTAAACTAAGAATATGTTAAAGGGGTCCACTGGACTCCCCCCTCAGGTCTCAGAGGGTGTGAAAAAGCTCAGGTCTCTGAGGGTTAATGAGAAATGCCTAATTATGTGGAACTTCATTTCAGATTTTAAGGTCTACAATTTGAAACATTCACGAATGTGATGCTATTGACGATTTAAGATCTTAGAGTCAGTTCTTATTGCAATCATCTTAGATCTGCCGGGCCACCATCATATTTTCTTGCAGTCGGCGTGTGAGCTCCATCGAAAAAAATTAGATCCCGAAGATGACTTTTAGAGGTCATGCATAGTTCCTCATGTCTACCCATAGAAAGCCTCATAAGTCTTTCGTAAAATAAGTCATAGGCTATTTCGGAGATCATTGTAGCCTCATTGCTTTAAATTTGTGTAGAGTTGTTGTTTTGTAGTTGAACTCAGTAGGAAGTCAACTGAACGATCAAAGATTTCACCAGATGAGAATAAACATGCGTGAAATTACTTCCCATTATTCATTTCCTCAGGTGTTGACTAGTCTAGATGGGTGATGAACTTGTTTGATAAGGTTCTGAATGAATCAAAGCATGATGTCCTTAAAAAGAACTTCCCCAAAACAGTAAGTGAAATGTAAATATCATCAGGGAAGTTGAAAATGCCAGCACGCAGAATACTGTGTTATTCGTCAGATTCATCAGAACTCGGTTAAGCATCATCTGTCACATGTGCTGGTTGAAACAGTGTGAAGCGTGATTGTATTCAGCACAGAATTAAATATTTTGTTTATCTGCTTCGGTTTGCTAGAAGTGTAATTAATACGAAATTGACGGCAGATAGAGGAACCTATTAAGTGAGCAAAAAGGAATTCCTAATATCTTACAGAGATAGGAAGAAAAGTCGTGCGTCGCTTGCGGATTAATGTGAGTTCCAGCGAAGTGCTTCGATTGCCGAAATTCCTTCAGATTCGAAGAATTCAGATCATTGCGCACAAGTTTTCTCCATAATGTTGACCCTTCCGATCATTAATAAAGAAAGTAGCAGGCGTACGAAAATTAATCCACACAATAAAATATTTTGTTTATCTGCTTCGGTTTGCTAGAAGTGTGATTAATACGAAATGGACGGCACATTGAGGAACCTATTAGGTGGGCAAGAAGGAATTCCTAATACCTTACAGAGATAGGAAAAAAAGTCGTGCATCGCTTGCGGATTAATGTGAGTTCCAGCGAAGTGCTTCGATTGCCAAAATTCCTTCAGATTATAGAATAGAATAGAATAGAAAGCGTTTATTTCTCAAAATTAAAAATCATCAATTACAAGTTATGAAGTACCAAATAAAGTCAAGATTTAAGTCAGACGATGAGAACCTGAGAACATGGAATTAAACATTTTGCTCATAAACGGCACAAAGGAAGTTTGATGTCTCAAGGTAACGCATTTTGGAATTCTGACGCGACCACTTGGCAAACGTTCAGGCAAAATAGGATGCAACACATGGTCAACAAAACTCAAAGCTTTCGAAAACAGTCTGAGTGCCTGCTTTTCCTGTGCTTGGTAAAAATCAGGTAGACAGTCCTCCTCCTTGCATTCCTTTCCACATATAACCCAGTGACAGCGACGCACGAATTTGTTGATCTTACGCTTATCCTTTTTCAAAATGCTGCCAACGTACACCGTGCTGCCATAACTCAGAGTACCAAGAACAAGACATTGGTATACACGAATCAGTTCATCTTTGGTAATAATGCTCTTCAGTACCCTTAGAAGATGGAGAAATTTGCTAGCTTTACGCAATCTAGCATCTATATGCACGGTCCATGATAGTGATTCACAAATTTGGATACCCAAAATACTCAAATCCTTCCGAGATGGGAGAGCAAAATCAAGAGGGCTGACGGAAGATGTACTTTTAGTTTTAATCAGCATTTGACAGCTTTTAGTCATATTTAAGGAAAGGCCTTTTTCTGTCGCCCATCCAACAACATGCTGAAGCTCTTCCTTATTCCTAATCTCGTTGCTGTTTGAGATCTTATGAGGTAGGCAAAGAACAATGTCATCGGCATATTTGAAAATCGAACTGTCATCATGTAAAGTAGTCAATCCTCCAACAAATACACAAAAAAGTGACGGTGACAAAATCGCTCCTTGTGGCAATCCAGATGTCACGTTAGAGATTGAGCTTGTTTGGTTGTTATAGTTTACAAATTGCTTCCTGCCTTCCAAATACGAATTATACCAGGCAATGAAACCTCTATGAATGCCAATCTCAATAAGCTTTTCAAGTAATAAATGATGGGGGACAGTATCAAACGCCTTTGATATATCAAAACTCACAACCGATACTGCATTATTAGTTGCATCATCCAGTTTCCTACATATGTCGTCGTATAAGGCTATTATGTGACAGACGACACTGCTACCTTTCAGAAATCCATACTGATTAGGACCATAGAAGTCAATTAAAGTTGGATACATGCGCTTCAAAATAAGCCGCTCAAAAATTCTGGCGATTACAGGTAGTACCGAAATTGGTCTAAAATCAGCAACAGATGGGCGAAGGCACTTAGGAGCAGGTACAACTTTTGCCATTTTCCACAATTCCGGAAAAGTATTCAACAATAATGAAGTGTTGAACAAATGACATAAAGGGTAGCAGAGATATGATGACCCGACTTTCAGTAATTTGCTCGGAAAACCATCCGACCCTTCGCCTTTATTCGGCAGTTTTTGAAGCAGTTCCTCGATTTCGCTTGGTTCAATCAAGCTACACCACGGAGAATCACCAGCAATAGGTGTCGAATTAACTTTGTCACTGAAAATTGACGTAAAAAAGTCATTTAAATCTTCGGCTGATATATCACTATTCCTCAGTGGGGCTTTATTCGTGCCTTTGTACTGCTTAACAATGTTCCAGATACTTCGTGTATCATCAAGTGACCGTTTACTCCAGGCTCGCTTTGCTGCATCTATTTCTAGTTTTGCTTTGATCTTATAATGCTCATACAATTCGTAATTACCAGCTCTAAAGGCGTCCCAGCGTTTTTGAATGATATACTTTGTCAAAGGCGTCATCCACGGCTTATCCCGGTCTGTCAAAACGACTGTGTTTTTTGGAATTTCTCGTAAGGCCGGTTGCAGGAGTTCATAAAACTTTGAAGTCTTGATATCGATATTCTGCTCACTGGAGTATAGCTCATGCCAATCAACGTTTGCCATCGTATTCAAGAAATTACTAAGATAATCTTTTCTGTAGTCAAATAAAGTCACGAAACGCTGAACTGGGTCTTGGGAACATGCGGATCCCCTTACAAATACAACATTGTGATCAGAAGATGACAGTGGGGGATAGATTATTGGCTCAGTGAATGTTTCCAAAATGCTACCTTCGACGAGAACTAAATCCAATATAGCATCAATTCTTGTTGGGGAGGTAACCACATTTTGCAAGTCATGAAAGTCAGTTAGGAAACTCACGTTCAATCTGTTAAAATCTCCACATAATATACTTTTAACATTGACAGCTATGTTCTGAACATCATCGATTGATTCTGATAAGAAATCAATTATTCCACGATTTTCATCTGCACTAAGAGCAGGAGGAACATAAACAGCACAAAGAAAAATTTTACTATTCAAAAGAAACTGGGCACAATTTATAGCCTTGGGTTTAGCTCTGACGCAATCAATTACTTGTATTTCATATGTATTCAGAACCCATACCATCACTCCTCCACCACGTTGATTCATTCGATCATCTCTCATCAAAGAATATCCAGATATATAGAATAAACTGTCATCGTAGTCAGGATTTAGCCATGATTCAGTTATAACCACAACAGTAGGGCGTAGGATGCTAATATGTACACACAACTCGTCAAATTTATGAAAAATAGATCGCGCATTCGTCAATAAAATGCTGGGTGTAGGATTCACATATGATTTATGGCTGTTTTCCAAAACAAATTGACTGGGCTTGCCGGAAAATAAACGCTGAGTGTTTAAAAGCCCTACCGAAAATTTTTCAACTGCGACTTATCCACCACAACAACACCACGTGAAATAACGACGTCTTCTCCCCTCTCTCTCCTAGCCTTAAGTTCCATTTTAAGTTCTTTCATTCGGTTCTGTTCCAAAGGGGTGAGATCAGGATTGACGTACACATCTCGAAATCTTGTATTGCGCAAATTTTTAGCTTTCTCCACTATTAACCGCTTTTCAAACGTTTTGTGAAATTCTACCTTGAGCAATCGCTTGCCATCATCTCTTTGACGACCAATTCTTCGAACATTTTTTATATTCAGATCTGGTAACTGTACTGAAGAAAATAGTTCCCGACATTTATTCTTATCATGCTCAATCCGTTCATCTAAAGTACCTTTATTCTTTTCGCTTAACCCTTTAACAATAATATTCTTCTTGCGAGACTGAATTTGCTGGAATTCTCGCAAAGCACAATCAAACAAATGCTTTGAAGCTTCACCAAAACCATCCACCTCATTCTTTAACGATTTAACTTTTGTATCTAGTAGAAGAACCTCAGATCTTACGGAGGTCAATGACTCTTCCATAGATGTAACGCGGGTTGCCAGCATCACAATAGAGTTATTTACATCATTGACTTTGGCTTCAAAAAAGGACATCAATTCATCCTTGGTAGCTTCCAAAAGTTGCTTCATATCATTATAAGATACAAAAGATTCTGATTTGCTTTTACTTTTTCCTCTAGTCATAGGAGATTGGCTCATGATACCGACACAAAACTATACGTCGCAGTCTCGACCTCCTGACCATTCGATGCTAATCTAACACCTGAAGTGATACACCACCGAATCACTGATAGACTTCGATTAATTAACCATTCAATGACCTTAGATTGAAATCAACAATCTTGCAGACCGTGGAGAACAGTTCAGTCGAGTTTCCGGTTATGCAGATTGACAAACGTTATGATACCCAAGAAGAGAAAACACAAAAAGCGATTCAGGATTAGGATAGGGATCCCACGTTGTTGAAATTAGCACAGCTCGAAAGCCCGTAACGCGACGAATCTGACAATATAAATTTCGGCGACAAACTACGGCAATGAAAGACGCGATGTAGCAAAAAGTATATCCACAGGAATCACGATCAGCAGACACAGAACATCGAAGATAATAGAGATAAGAGATTCGAAGAATTCAGATCATTGCCCACAAGTTTTCTCCATAATGTTGACCCTTCCGATCATTATTAAAGAAAGTAGCAGACGTACGAAAATTAATCCACAGAATTAAATATTTTGTTTATCTGCTTCGGTTTGCTAGAAGTGTGATTAATATGACATTGACGGCAGATAGAGGAACCTATTAGGTGGGCAAGAAGGAATTCCTAATACCTTACAGAGATAGGAAAAAAAGTCGTGCGTCGCTTGCGGATTAATGTGAGTTCCAGCAAAGTGCTTCGATTGCCGAAATTCCTTCAGATTCGAAGAATTCAGATCATTGCGCACAAGTTTTCTCCATAATGTTGACCCTTCCGATCATTAATAAAGAAAGTAGCAGGCGTACGAAAATTAATCCACACAATAAAATATTTTGTTTATCTGCTTCGGTTTGCTAGAAGTGCGATTAATACGAAATGGACGGCACATTGAGGAACCTATTAGGTGGGCAAGAAGGAATTCCTAATACCTTACAGAGATAGGAAAAAAAGTCGTGCGTCGCTTGCGGATTAATGTGAGTTCCAGCGAAGTGCTTCGATTGCCAAAATTCCTTCAGATTCGAAGAATTCAGTTCATTGCCCACAAGTTTTCTCCATAATGTTGACCCTTCCGATCATTATTAAAGAAAGTAGCAGGCGTACGAAAATTAGTTCACTTGATGATCCTCTCCTCGGCATTGCTCACTGTATAGTGCATACATTGAATCGAAGCCAAGACAGGGATGTGTGTTTTGGTGTGTGCGAAGTAATATCACAGCACGCACGCATCTCTCACTGGCTCTGGTGTCCTTTGCTGAAAGCTTATTGTTTGCCATTTCCAATAGCAAGCGATACATGAATTATCCATTCGAGGAGCAAGTTGTGTGATGTGATGTGCCATTTCGATATTAAGGTTACATACAATTCTTCCTTTCTAGGAAACCGAAGCGCGCGCAAATGAATCTAATTCTGTGAATTAATCACTTGATGTTTCTCTCCTCGGCATTGCTCACTGTATAGTGCATGCACTGAATCGAAGCCAGGCATTGATGTATGTTTTGGTGTGCGACGTGATATTTAATAGAATTCAGAAGGTTAGTATGAAGAAAAATGAAAGTGAGTCGGGCGGTCACAGGGCGCTTGAATTCAAGCTTGGGTAAAACTATTTTTCAGAAAGATACAATTGTTGTGAATCGCATTTTGTAGAAAATCAAAGAGCGATATTCTTATAAATATGGAATGTCTGGGTGATTTCGAAAAGGCTTCATCCACGTGAGTAGCAATGCGCATATGCTTGTATCCTGAAAAGAGAAATTGAAGCGGAAAATATTTGATCAGAATTCGTAGATTTGGTGTGAAAATATTTAAAAACAATTGATGGGATGCGAAAATATTTCATTCCGTTATCTACTACTGTTTACTCGTATATTCTTACAAGTACAGCACTTCAATATTGCATGAAGAATTTCAAATTTAATTCAATTCCATCATTACATTATGATACGAAAGCATTGGTCCTTCCACAGAAGAAGTCAAGACTGTAAAATATGAGCTTCATTTATCTGTTGGTCGACATCACCCGTTCATCTCCATACAGCAACGACATATTTTTTAAGCGAGTCAATATTTTAATATTGTGTTGATTCTATCATCATAACATGAAAATGGAATAGTTATCATAGGATGCAAACACAAGAAGTTGCATTTCACTTCAATTGCTGGAATTCCAGGAATATTTTGTCAAGTACCCAAATAATCGATGATTTCTTAAAGATTTTTTTTCTTAACAGATGACAATGCACGGCTGATCTTAACTGTGATAGAATTATTAACAGATTTTTGAGTTGCTGTGGGATATTTTCTATGAGTTAAAATATGACATATTGTAATTTCTGATCTACCTAAAGGGGCCCCTTCGCAGTCTCAAAAGGGTCTCCTCACGATCTTAAAGGGGCCCCTTCGCAGTCTCAAAAGTGTCTCCTCACGATCTTAAAGGGGCTTCTTCGCAGTCTCAAAAGGGTCCCCTCACGATCTTAAAAGGGTCTCCTCACGATCTTAAAAGGTGCTTTCGCAGTCTCAAAAGGGTCTCCTCACGATCTTAAAGGGGCTTGTTCGCAGTCTCAAAAGGGTCTCCTCACGATCTTAAAAGGTGCTTTCGCAGTCTCAAAAGGGTCTCCTCACGATCTTAAAGGGGCTCATTCGCAGTCTCAAAAGGGTCTACTCACAATCTCAAAAGGGGCTCCTGCGCAGTCTCAAAGGGCCCCTCACTATCTTAAAAGGGTCTCCTCACAATCTTAAAGGGGCTTCTTCGCAGTCTCAAAGCCCCCTCACGATCTTAAAGGCCCGAGTAAAAAAATATGCTATGCTTAATAGGTAGTTTAGTAAGCACCATACATAAACTGCCAAGTTTTATAATAATTGCCTAGTGTGGTGCTGCGTAGGCAACCAATGTTCTGCCTAGTAAGCACCATAGATAAACTGCCAAGTTTTATGATAATTGCCTAGTATGGTGCTGCGTAGGCTGTCAATGTTCTGCCAAGCATAAGCACTATAAATAAACTGCGAAGTTTAATATTAATTGCTTTGAATGGGACTGTTTGGCCCAGCAAGCTGTGTGCTAAATATGACAACATCATTGAGATCAGTGCGCTTCCCGCAGTTGCTGCCGATGAAATTTACAAAACAATTAATAATGAAACTTTTCATGTATTAACATAGCAACAGTTAGGACTTATACACAATATACAACTGGATAGTGGAAAAAATTGATTCACATCAGATAAGAGCATGCATGCAGTTGTTCCAATTCTACGATGCGCTGAAATAAATAACTAGATAAAAGTAAACATTCATAGAAAAAGTAAGAGAAACATACTTCCTTAATTTGAGGATAGCCCGAAAGCGAGAGATGTTGTCGACTTCCAATTTATATTGTTTTTGCGAGGCCTTTCGATTAGTCACTACAAGAAGCTGTCTTCGGCTATCTTAGCCTCCTAGTGACTGAAAGGCCTCGCTAAAGAATAAAAATGAGAAGTCGAATGCATGGACTTTCCTCAAATTTGGATAAAAATGTCTGGCCCTCTAAGTCTCTTCAGTGAAATACTTCCTTAAGTTTATTAAGAAAGCAGTTCTGAAGTCTTTTAAAGGACCCCAAGCTGCATTACTTATAGCAGTTTCGCCGTCGTCGTGGACAGTTTAGCAAGGTTTTCGTCTGGTCTAACAAATGACTCAACGCATGTAGAGAACATGTTTTCAGAACTTCATCAAAATTCTGATCAAAAGTTTTTGAAAAATATATAACAATTTTCAATATTAATAATTACAGTAATGTCTATCATCTCACATGAAAGCAAAATATCGACGGCACGAAACATAAATATAGGAAGATGGTGTCTGCCTCGATACATTTGTTTGAATAAAATTTGGATATGTAAAGACAAAGGAGAGAAGGAAGGGTACAGCAGAAGATTTTGCTCTTACGTTTTCCATAAATATATTGGAATACATATCTGGGTCGCCTTAAAAAAAATAGTGGTGAACTTTGACAGATGATACAGTGAAGAGACCATGTCAACGGTTAAAAGCTTCTTATCGAACAATGTTTGCAACAATATTTTAGCAGTCCGCAAGTGCATATCGAGATGCACTGATAGTGGAAGTCTCCTTGTAGAAGGCAGAGGCTACATACCTTTAACACTGAACATTGTTTTGTCAGCACTTGGTTGTCGATGAGAATCTCCTCCCTAACGTAGCGGCTTTTCGATAGGAAATATCGTCTTGTGAAGATCAGTCGCATGAGCCTCGAGCCGAACATGGGGATATCCGCATCTAAAATTGAGATAAGCAACATAAACATAGGGTTACTACACGATAAAGCTTCATTTTTTGCACACGTACACCAAATTTGGGAACCTCCACTAACGTATTATAAAGCAGACAATTGAAGAATTAGTAATTATTAAAAAGTAGGCTATACTCAAACTCAGCAAACGCTAAACCATCCCTCTGCAGTTTAGAGACGAAAATCTCATCTCTCGAACTTTGAGATGACAACTCTCACCCTCGCCGCTTGCTGCAAGGTTGGGCAAAAACTTGGGGTCAAAACCCAAAACCCAAGTTTAAATAAATGAATGAAATCAAGTAGACGAAGTGCATTCTTTGTATTTTGTGCTGACATAAAGATTCTTCTATAGGCCAAAATTCCTATTGGGCCCATGAGAAGTGTGGTATTAGTGGGAAACGATTTATTATTGCAATAATTAATGTAATTAGTAGCCTAAGTACATGTATTACGTCATAAAGTATTCTTTAATTTAACCTACACTGATATACTGACTAATTGAAGATCTTTGATTTATTCGTTTTTTTGGCGCCCATTTGTATATAACTTGAAATATAAAATTCATTCTTCTTTTTTGACGATTTATTTACTGACCATGGCCACGTCGGCAGAACGGAGAGGCACCTTCAGACTCAAATGTCAGAACACATCCCAAAATGGACTCAAAGAGGCGAGAGGCCAAGATCACAAAACCTCCTAATTCTTCTGTAGCCAGACACTTACTCTCTTGCCCTTCTAAAGATCAAGTTTTCCAGCAGTATGCTCAGTCTCGAATTTCTTTATTTAATTTTAGTATTTTGAAAAAGTCCTTCCACAATTATGAATTACCTGTTCTAGAAAGTGTTTGTATAAAATTCTTAAACCCATCACTTTGTGTACAAAAGGAAGGATTTTTTCAATTTACGTCTACTTTGACTTTTTACAGATATCTATGAACACAGAGGTCATGCATGCTTAATTCTCTTTTCAATGAATGTTAACTCCAATTTCTATGCATCCTCTAAAACAATAATCACAACTGCTGCATGAAATTGAATACAGGTTGAATACAGGTTGAATACAGGTTATTCGCGTAGTCCGTCCCAAAATGGTTTTATTATTTTAATCAATTCGCATGTTAACCACGACAGAGATGCGACGTGGCCATGGTCAGTAAATAAATCGTCAAAAAAGAAGAATGAATTTTATATTTCAAGATCTTTGATTTAGTTATGATTGAGCTACACATTGCTCATAGCAAAGCAATTGTTTTTCATTTTATCATTCAGAAATATAAACAAGCTTAATAAATATTATAGGTGCGCAGTAAGTGAATGGTTAAACATATTTAGAATGCGAAATCGGAATGAATCTATTTTTGGATAAATGTCGTCTATTGCAAAAAGTTAAGGGTGAGAAGACAACTGCGAAGATGTAAAATATGCGGAATATATAAAAATTCAATATGCACAAATGCAGCAAAAGACATGTAAACTTACAGTAGATACAATATGTATGAACTTTCAATGCGCGGTATTGTCAAGCCCAGAATGAAATAGCTAATAATCACAAGCATTTCACTTTTGAAATATTCTGTGAATTCAGTGGAAATTTGATAAAATATCAGAACTTTATGCTCTTATCCTGTACCTCTCCTAAGATTTAAATCAAAATATTAATTTTTGTAGCTTGCTCTGTATTCAGCATCAATAGAAAACCCAAGTATTGTATCACTTACCCTAGGTCGACCCAAAACCGTAGGTCCAACCTTGCTTGCTGTCACTTCAGCACGTGTGTCAAATGCAATGATTAGAACCTACCATAGGAAGCGGTCGGGGAATCAAAGGCGTTAATCTTCTTTATTGACAAATCAGTTGTCACTCACTCAGTATAATACCATGATACGATGATTAGAGCTGCAAATTTTCAATTATAGCTCTAGTTTACTTAAATCATCCTTAGTCAAAGATAGAAAGCAAAATGACTATATTAGGCATTTTTCTTTGCTGATGCAACTTGGGATTATATTTTTAGTTATCGCTGTTCGCATGATATATTTTTTGTCTAACTTAAATGAAGTTAAAAAATGTGATTTCAGCATTGAATTTATGTTTTGAGTTGATCAGACCTTTTGTCTCTTATTATCTCCTAAATTGATATATGCAAAGGTTTCAAAGCAACTTCCACCTTAACAATCATTAGGGCTCTATACTTTGATGAAATAGGAACCATGAGATTTGTACAAATACTGAAAGATAGACCGAAATACCCTTTTGAGACTAGTACCTAATAAGGATGGCCGACATACAAGCACATGTAATTCACTTAATGCGTTCTCCAAGTGAAATACAACGACGCGAATCCAGTAATGGTCAAAAGACCGTTCCAGGACACCATAAAATTCAAAAAAATAGTATCTTTAAAAACGACATAAATTCATGAATTTGAACCCTTTTTCAGGTTTTTAAGACCTAAATACATGAATTTAGTCCATTCAAAAAGTACCATTTTTTCAAAAAATGGCATTTTTAAAAACGACATAAATTCATGAATTTTGGTCATTTTTCAGGTTATGAAGACCTAAATTCATAAATCGGCTAAAGCGCTAAAGCGCTAAAGCGCTAAAGCCAGAGGAGCTTCGCTCCGATTTGGGCGTTTTTAAAAATACCCAATTTTCAAATTTTTCAAAATCTCAAATTTGAGAATTACAATCGGGCGAAGCCCTAGAACCTTCGGTTCGATTTTCACCCTTAAAATCATGACCGTTCCAGGACACCGAAAATCATAAAAGTTGAGAATCTCAAAATTTGTGATTATGACATTTTGCTCCCAAAATCATGACCGTTCCAGGACACCGAAAATCATAAAAGTTGAGAATTTCAAATTCATGAGTTTAGACGTTTTTCAGGTTTTTAAAATATATTATGTGACTAATAATATTTCTTTAAAAATGGAAGAAACAAAAATGGAAGGAACTTCAGAAATGAATGAAACAAAAGTGGAAGGAACCTCAAGAATATATCCTTCGTTATCTCAATTAAAAATAAGTGAATTAAATATTGAAAAACACAAAGATAGAGTACGTTATATGAAAGATAAGGAATCCCAATTATTATTAAGATTAGAGCATTATAAAAAATTAAGAAAGAGATGGAGTAAAGTTAAGAATGTAACACAAGGAATTGGCATATTCTTAACAATAAGTTTAGGTGCTTTAACAATTGTTATATCATCTGGCGTTCTTACAATTCCACTAGTTGCTGCAGCTTTGTGATACAATTAGATTTTAGTTGTACGTTAGGGAAGTTGTTTTAATTCAAGCACGTCAGCACAATCACATGACGCCAAAGCATCTGGCAGCTGTTTTCAATTCTCTCTCTCTCCTGTCATTGTTCCGTGTGCGCTAGAAAGCAAAGTTCTCATTTGAAATGTCTTCCGTCAGCAAACTAGAGAGAGAATTTTGTTGCTTCGTGGATCAAGTTGTGCCTCTTATTTCACCAGACCATATGGATTTCTTCAAAACGATAACAGCAAATTTTATCAATGAATCACTAAGAAAAAAACAGAAGACGAGTGGAAACGAAGAAGATAAAAAGAGAGAAGTGTTTGAAATAATCCGAGATTCATTCAAGGATGTTGACAGCAGCAATTTACCTGTATTTCTCGAGAAAAAGGATATTATAAGTACATCATCGTGCATATCTTCATTGAATAAACTCATTGGTTTTGAGAAAATTACACATCGGAATCTTCTACGCTGCTATGTTTTACAAGGAGAAGTGCTTCAGCGACTGAAGTTATTGTCTAAAATGAATTATACAAAATTCGTGAAAGAGTTAAATGAGACCCACAAAATAAAGTTTTCACGCTCATATGTGACATTACTGATCAAATTATTCAAATTATCAAAGAACTATCCAAACTTAGCCAATTCTTCTCTATCAATTTACTTTGTGATGAAGAATTTTGCTCATCTTGAAGATTATATTGATCGTGAAAAAGAGGAGGAACAGCAAAGAATAGCAGAATCCATATTTGATTCACCCAATGTGCAACAAACTGAACAACAACATGCGCAACATACTGGACTCACGCAGGAATTAGAAGACTTGCAAACGTGAAATTCTACTTCATAAGTAACAAGTAGTAACATTTATTGCAACTTATTTGACTGGAGACTGAAAAATGACAATGCCATTTTCAAATTGGATTTCTGTTTTCATCTTAATGTTGGACTCTACTTCATAAGTAACAAGTAGTAACATTTATTGCAACTTATTTGACTGGAGACTGAAAAATGACAATGCCATTTTCAAATTGGATTTCTGTTTTCATCTAAATGTTGGACTCTACTTCATAAGTAACAAGTAGTAACATTTATTGCAACTTATTTGACTGGAGACTGAAAAATGACATTTTCAAATTGGATTTTTGTTTCATTTAAAATGACTGACCTGATCGAGTTTTTTAAATTATATGGAACAGACACAACAACGAATTTCGACCTAAAGAAAATCGCACATCAATTGGGAATAAAGAATTTTTATGTCCTAATGAGAGACGAATTACAATTGATCAAAAATAAGCCAACTGTAAATTTCATAACGAATCTTCACACTTCAGACCAAAACGGCGTACATTGGTCAGCAGGTATCTTTAGTAAAAACGGAGATAATTATTATTTTGACTCATACGGGCTTCCACCTACGAATGAAGTAAGAGCAATACTTGGCAATGGAATTTATAATACATTTCAAATTCAAAAACCGGGAACAACTTATTGTGGTCAATTATGTTTATACGTTTTGTACAAATTACAAAAAGGAGTACCATTTTTAGATATAATGTTAGAGTTAAACAATGATAATTAAAGCTCGGTTTTCTGTAATTCGTTTTCATAGAATCTACCTTTGATATCCTCATTATCTAAATCTATAATTTCATAAGTAAACGGATAAGTTTGATTTATTTTAGAAACTTCAAATATCTCTTTAGTCCAATAGCCTACGAAGCCCTTTTCAAATTTGTTCTTATATTTAAATATTCGCACTCTATCTCCAATCTTAAATTTCGGCTTACGTTTCTGCAAATTCGGATTACTCTCATTCAAATTATTATTCTCGAATATTTTCTTTCGTATTAAATCAGGGTCGTCAGAAGCATTCTTTGGGGTTTCTTCAATACCTGAATGAACTTTATTATTGTACTCTTCTACAACTCCTGGTAATATCCTCAACCATTTCTGATTTCCTTGCTGAGTAAACTTTTTGAAAATTTTATTTTTTAACGTCCGATTGAATCTTTCTATCACTACAGCTTTTCCTGCGTTTTCAGTTGAATAAACAGTTTCAAATAGTGGCTGAACGTTTCGGTTATAAAATTCCGATCCTTTGTCAACAAACAATTTTTTTGGTTTTCTATTACTTTCTTTAAAGATTTCTTCAAACGCATATTTAACTGATAGACCACTTTTATTTTTTAAAGGTTTTACCCAAGCGTATCGTGTATATAAATCTATAACGGTCAATGCGTATTTGTAGTCAGACTTTGTCTTAGAACCTTCGGTTCGGTCCCTTTCATTCGGCATATGAATAAGATCAGCACTCCAAATATCATCTTTATTAAATACTTTTACTTTTAATAAATATTTAGGCTTTCTATATTCTTTATGAATTTCAGATGCATAAACGTCTGAATTATGATTTCGAGCGTTGCTCTCAGACAGCTTTGCTGTCGTTTCATTTAAACCCTGGCCGAATAATATTTTAGCTTGTAAAGCTTTCTTAACAAACATTCTTTCAATTTTTTCTCTAAATGTAGGATTTTGAATACTATCTAATTCTTGAATCATCTTCTTATCAGCTGCATGTCGAGAACTTAGATCATGATTTCGATAAGCTAAATCATGCCTGTAAGCGGCGGCATCTACTCTATTTATTGGTTCTTCACCTGGTTTCGGATTATTATTCTCATCTAGTCTTATATCTAATCGAGTTCCTGGACCAGTATATGAATGACCAGGAAGATGTTTTTCTTTCGAATATTTACTCCAAATAAAGCCAGGAAAGTTTTCTAATGTTTTTTGTATATCACCACCGAAGTGGTATGGAACTTTGTTCTTGTCACCTCCAATATGCTGACAGTTTGAGTTTTTATTTTTGTTTAATAGATAATTCAATAAATCTAAATTAGAAAGTTTTAATTTAGTTAAATTTTCGGAATTTTTAGTATTCATTTTAAAAGATAAAAAAAATTAAGAAGATAAAAAAAATTGTTTTACCGAAAAGAACCAAAGGTCCTGAGGTTATTACCTTATCATACTAGGACTTAGATATATTCCAGAACCATCCTTAGTTTCTTTAATTTCAATTAAATCATCAACATTGTGGAGAATATTTTTAAGAACTCGTTTTCCTTCATCAACTAACTTTAATTTACTAATAAAATTATCTACTACTCCTTCGCCCCTAGCAACTTTCTCTAACTCTCTATTATGACGTTTTTGTTCTTCTAATGCTGCCTTCTCTGATTTATTTTTATTTACTGCTTGGACAATACCAGCTGTCCCACCTGCAACACTTCCTGCAGCTGCTATGCCTCCTATTATTAGTGGAATTAATGGGAGAATACCGCCATTCTTTTCTTCTTGTAATTGAATATTCTCTATCATTGGTTTACTTATGTAATACTTTTTTTTATTAATAGTAATAGTTTTAGGGGTATTTTTGTCAACAATATTACGTAATTTTAATTCAACAGTTTTATTATTAATATTACTTTTCGCTTGCGACATTTTTAATAAAAAAATTTTAAGTTATCAAAAATTTAAATCTATTCTAGTTACCAAAAAATTTTAAGTTACCAAAAATTTTAATCTATTCTAGTTATGAAAAAATTTTAATTAACCTATCGGAGCAAAGCTCCTCTGGCTTTAGCGCTTTAGCCGATCCTAACCATCTTTCCATTAAGAATTTCAATAGAATATTTTGCATCTTCTAGCAATAAACCATAAGCCATCAATGAAGTTGTGGAATCTTTCTTTTCAATATTAATTGTTACATCACAACCATTTTTAATAATATCTTCAGATTGTGCACTTAAATCGAAACAGAAAATTGGATATAAATGTCTCCAATCTCCAGGAGTTAATTGTGGTTCAACTCCAAATTCTATACAAAGATTTCTATAAGCATCATATCCTTCCATAAATTGATTATTGGTATCATCGAATCTTAATGGATCAATTGGATATCGAGTTTGATTTAATGAAACTTGTAAACTTCGAATTGTATTAATATGGAAGATATTATTGTTCTTATCAAAACTTGGAGAATTATTTCTTTGAAATGTTAGTAATAAATATCTTGGTGTATTCGCAGTTCTAGTAAAATGCCAGTTAAATCTTTGTTCGGAAAAAGTTACTGAACTAGCAGTTCTCTTTAGAAAATTAACTGGAATTGGTTTGTTAGTATTTAATCTTTTTGCAATAGCTGTTTCAACCTCTAAACTAGGAGTAATATGCTTAATCCACCATTCAAGTCTATCAATTTTTAAATATGCTTTTTTCCCAGTCTTACCAAAAAAGATTAATTCATTATTTGCTGTACGATGAATTATTAATTTAAATTTTAATTGATATGATATTTTATCATAATCTAAATATCCGAATAATGGAGACAATGACCAATTTACTGTCTGTTTACTTTTTTTGTTAAATTCACGTCTTTCTTTATATGCTTCATTATTTGTTTTATTTAAATGTTTTGCAATATTTTCTACATCTTTCGCAATTCCTGCGGCATCTGTTCCAGCGTGAGTTAAATCCTCAATAATTATACCATCATTAGTATCAGGAAACCAACCTTCGATTTCATTCTTTTTATTATTTTCACCAATTATTACAAATCTAAGCATTGTATCAATTACACCTGGAGAATCACTTATTGTTTCTATATTTTGAGTTGCAACATCTAAACGCATTTGTGTAAATAAACTTGGGAAAAAATTATTCTCTAGTGTAATATTATCGGTATCTGGTAATGGTGTTGTAAAATTAGCATCAGAATATAGAGAATATTCACAGTGCAAAAATGAATCAGGTAAATATAAATAACTCTGCTGATTATCAACTTCAAAGATTAAATCTCCTCCAGTGTTTACTCTACTGGAAGATCCGGGATTCATAGCAATTCTTATATAGTCATTCTTTTTTTGATTGTAACTGGTGAACGGAGGATCATCTAATCTAAATTTATTTTCGATAAGCGAAGACATTTTTATAAGAAATAATTTGACTTTTTGTTTTTCTCACAGATAGAAAAAAATTTTTTATTAAATATAATTTTAGAATTTTACTAAATATAATTTTAGAATTTTACTAAATATAATTTTAGAATTTTGCTAGACCAGCTCCGCTATGAATGCCATTACCTCTTATTTCTTCAATTGTTTTTTCATTATGTTTACTATCAGACGGAGCTCCGCTCCTCAAGGTTTACCCAACAGCAATGTTAGCAATTTTGTTTTTTGTTTCATCTGAAAGTTTTTTTAATTTTTTTAGTTCTTCAGAATCATTCTTGAGTTTACGAATAGCTTCTAGTTGTTTTAATTCGTTTTGTGATTTAACAGCATTTGATATTGCACTAGCTGTACTACCTATAGCAGCTGCTCCTTTTGCAGCAGATGTAATCAAATCTTTATTATTTTTAATTAAATTAACGATACTACCAATACCAGAAAAGATGCCATCCCCTTCTTTTTGGACGGCACCTGCGGTGCCTAGGAACTTTTCTGTTCCGACTGTTTCTCTATTATCATAATGATAAACAGGATTCATACGTGGTTCATGAGAAATTTTTTGATTTGAAGCAAAATGTTTAAGATTGTGTTTATAAATTATAGGCATTTTTTAGGAATAAATTTGACTTTTTGGGAAAAATATAAATACGGGCGAAGCGCGAAGCGCGAAGCCCTGGAAGACATCTCCGTTGACCCATGAACCGATGTCCATTATAAAAAAATGTTTATTTTTTGTTCTTAACTTTTACAGATTGCGTTTTTGGTTTAACTTTATCAGGAACCAAACCTGCATCAATCATTCTTTTTATTCTATGATTTTCTTTCATAATATTTCTTTCTTTTATTAACTCTTCTAATTGTTTAATTCTTTTAAAATTATTAGCTCTAATTTTATCCATTTTTTAAAATTATATACTTTTATATACTTTTATATTTTTAAAATTATATTTATATTTTTGTATTTTTTAAATTATATTTATATTTTTTATGATTCTTATTTTTTATAGGTAAAAAATATTTAAATTAATATTTACAATACTCGTTTAAGATTTACGTTTGTGAATGGACAACAACTTCGAGATAACTTTAATAATTGACTGTTGCACTTTATCTATTGCGTCAAGCAGCGTGTGATGTACTTTAATTTCTCTTCTATTAACTTGCATTTTCTGCTGATTAATCTTCAACGCCGTTTTAAGAGCATTTAACTTAATTTTAAGAACATCTAATTGTCTTTTAACAGCATCTAACTGTTCTTTATTTTCTTTAGAGTTTTCTTGTAAATTTTTCTTTAATTCATTTTCTAAATTGATTTTAAGAGTTTTCATTTTATCAACTTTTTCATTAAGTGAGTTTACTTCATTTATTATTCTATTCATCTTTTTCATTTGTTGAGTAATTTTAGAACTCAATTCATCAACACTTTTTTGGAATGTAGTTTGCAACTGCTTTAAATTTTTTTTAATTCTTTCAGGTAGTTTTTCTATTTCATCTTCTAATTGTTCTTTTAACATTTTTATCTGATGTTTATTTTTAATGACTGCAGATTTCAAATTTAAAGAAAGTAATATTAAAATTTTCGATTGTTCTGAAATCTTTTTAAAAAGTTTTGCTATATCTGCTTCTAGCTCTCTATCCTTTTTATCAAGTTTTAATAATTTTTCGTTTAATGATTAGTCATTAAGTTTAAGCAACTTTAATTCATTCATCAGTGGAAGCAAAACATCGTTTATATATTTTTCCTTTAAGTCATTGATTTGTGTATCAACATATTGTTTATTTGTTAACTCTGTATTTTGTTGCGGAAGAATAGAAAGATGCAATGGACCAGATAAAACGTCTCCAGTTTTCATAATATAATTTTCTATCTCTATTTCTAATTCACGATTATTCGGGATATATGCACCTCCACCAACATTTGGTAACATCATTTTTAAACAATAAAAATAAAATTTTTTCTGATTATAAAAAATACATAAATTATAAAAATACATAAATTATAAAAATACATAAATTATAAAAAATAAAATTTTTCCTAATAAAAATAAAAAAATGGAAATGACTCAAATTTGTCAAGTTTGCAATATGCGTTTTTTAAATCAAACACTATTATATTCTCATATGAAAAACACACCATGTGGTATGCATATGAATCAATTACAACCTAATAATATACAACCTAATAATATACAACCTAATAATATACAACCTAATAATATTCAGAATAATATTCAACCTAATAATAGTATTCAGTATAATAATATTCAATCAGAGCAACCATTACAAAGATTAAAGCATTTATTTATTTCAGATAAAGAACAAAATCTTTATACTGCTAGAATAAATACACCTAGGCAAAATACTGCTAGAATAAATACACCTAGGCAAAATACTGCTAGAATAAATACACCTAGGCAAAATACACCTAGGCAAAATAATAATAATTATTTAGCACAAAATAATAATGTAGCACAAAATAATCCTTTTGTTCAAAATAATCCTTTTGTTCAAAATAATAATGTAGCACAAAATAATTATATTGATAAAAATCAATTTGTTGAAAGTAATAACAAAAAAATATGTTCCGGATGTAATAAAAATATAACATCAAAAAATTTTGCACGTCATTTAAAATTATGTGAACAAACAGAAGAGGTTAAAAAAGAAAAAAAAGATAAATTAAAAGATCAGTTATGTCGTAATTGTAATAAATATTTTACAAATCAAGGAATTACTAATCATTATAATTCTTGTATAAGTTCTACAAGACAATGTACAAGTTGTCAAATTACTAAACCTAAGACAGAGTTTTATGATAGTAAATATCAGTGTAAGGATTGTTTAAAAGAAAAAGTTAAATGTAGAGGTTGTCAAAAAATTATATTAAAGAAAAATTTTCAGCGACATGTAACACTATGTCCAAAACTTAATCAACATAATAATCAACATAATAATAATTTATGTCAAAATAATAATTTATGTTAAAATAATAATTTATATTAGTATTTCAACTAAAATAGTTGTATTTCAACTAAAATAGTTGTATTTCAACTAAAATAGTTGTATTTCAACTAAAATAGTTGTATTTCAACTAAAATAATCTTATATATATTAAAATATTATTTTTTATAAAGAATAAAATATTATTTTATTAAAATATTCTTAAGCATTCCGGAAGAGAGGAGAGGTATAAAAATACTTCTTTTGAGTATAGGAACAAAAAGTCCGACACATTCCGGAGGTTCTACAGAGGTTAAAAACACTCATAAGAGTGTAAGAATGCGAGTCCGGAATCAACAAATAATAACTCCTAAATTTTTTATTTAAAAAATAATAAATGAATAAAAGCGAAAATTTGGAAGATTTATATTCACCGGTTATAATTAAAAGTAATAAAAGTAATAAAAGTAATCTAAGTCGTCATAAATCTCTTAATGCAATAAACGAAATAATAAATAATTATATGAATAACACTGAGTTTCAAGATACACTAACCCCTCAAGATCCGAATCTCAAAGATATTAATAATATTGTAGAAAATCCTATATATAATACTAAATATAATAATAATATAGATAAAAATATATATAATAATATAGATAAAAATATATATAATAATATAGATAAAAAATATTTAGAGACACTACCCCCTAATTCATCTCTTAATAAAAAAATACCACAATCAGATCTTACACGTCTTTGGAATTTTTTAAAATTTCATTGTATAAAAATATTGTTAGCATGTATTTTAATATTTTTTATTTATCATCTTGTTATATGTATTGGAAATCAATGGGGTTACTTTCTAACAGAGGAACAAAAGAGAATAATTTTTTATAATCAAGAAAAAAAACTTTTGAAGGATGGAAGACTGAGGAAGATAAGATTAAGGATAAAACTAATAATAAAAATATTAAACAAGGTAAAATGTATCAAGAAAATTTACATTTCATTGTTTACGGTAAAACTGGAAGTGGTAAGACTACGTTTATTAAAAAATATATAAACCAATATTATAAGGATGAAACAAAAGTACATATTTTTTGTATGCATACTTCTGAATGGCCAACTTTTACAAACGTCTATAATGATAAACAATTAGATGAGTTACAAGATATGGAAAGTTTTGCTGGTACACCTGAAAATAAATCTTTATTAATTTTAGATGATGTTGCAAGTTTATCAAAACAAAAAAATATGTCAGAAATATTTACAAAAGGAAGACATCAAAATATTCAAATAGTTGTATTAGCTCATAAAGCTTGTGATGTAGATAATAAGATTAGAGAAAACATTCAAACATTTTTTACAACTACACAAAATAATGCAGCATTCTTTAATGATATTAATAAAAATTATAAAATGAATATGCCTTTATCATATTATACACATCATAAATATGGAATAATACGTGTTGACACCATAAGTGAACATATGCAAGTATATGATAAAGATTTAAATATATTAGTAGATACCGAACATGAAATCTATAATAACTCTCAAGATTTTGATATTAGAATATATGCAAATACAAAACATTTATCAAATCAAGTTATAGAACAAATAATTATCTTTTTAGAATCCGAAGCAAAAGTACCATTAAAAATTATTCCTGATACATTTTATTTTTATTTTGATCATTATTTAAATGCAAAATTTGGTATACCAATACCTAAGAGATTACAAGATAATGAAACATTAAACTATTTGAAAATTGCAATCAATGATGTTAGAAACGGATTAAGAAAAGCAACCCCAATAATATCTGATGTTAAATCTACATTTTCTGATGCTAAATCTACATTTGATGAAGCCAAAAAAACATATAATGATATAAAACCATTAATAAATGGTGTAAGTGAAATACTTAATAATTAAACAAATTTATCATAATCAAACCGAAGGTTCTAGGGCTTCGCGCTTCGCACGATTTTGCAGATATATTAGAATTTTTCCATTATATATATTTAGAATTTTTTTCTCTAAAAAATTAAAACAAAAATTTTTTTTAAAAAAAAACTAAAACACAAATTTTTTCTTTAAAAAATAAAAAATGAAAACATTTTATTGTGTCTTATGTAAAAAAAAGTTACAAACAAAAAGAAGTTATCAATCTCATCTACAAAGTAAAATGCATTTACAAAATGTAGAACGAGTTGATGAAGGAAATATATTAAAATTAAATAGTTATAAAAACTATCTAGAAACATTGCCTACTGATATAAAAGTTAAAAAAATGTTTGATGATTATTCACATTCGGAATATAAAAAATTTTTTAATAGTGAAGATGAAGCCGTAACAGATATAAAATATTTATTTAGCGATACTGATGAATTTAACGAAATAGATGAATTTGATGAAGCCGTAACAGATATAAAATATTTATTTAATGAATCGGTTGAATCGGTTGAATATAATGAAACCGATAAAACTTTTTCTGATATTCTAACCAACTTTTATAATATATTTAAGAAATCTTTCAAATGTTATATGAATGTAGAAGTACTTTATACAAAAAATGGACCTGATGGAATTCCTGAAGAAATAATACAAGGACATTTTACAAATTCGCAAGAAATTCATAATGTAAATGATATACAACCCATATTTGAATCGATGATACTTAAATTAGAAAATTGTATAATTGAAGCCCAGTTACGTGAATCTGGTTGGAGATTTGTTAAAATAATATCTAAGAAAATAGTAATTGATAAATATAAAAATAATACTGGTGGTAGTTATGTTCCTTTACCTTTCAGTTCACCTCAATTAATCAACATAAAAAATGAAGATGATTATTGTTTTCTGTGGAGTATTATAGCACATTTACATCCTGCAAAATATCATAAAGAAAGACTAAGTCATTACAATAAAGAAGAATACATAAGTGAATTTGATCTTTCTGATGGCTTAGATGAATTTCCATATGATTATAATAGGTTACTAAAGTTTCATAAAAAGAATAAAAATTTAATTGAAGTAAATGTTTTTGAATTAAATGTGAATTATGTTTCTATTGGTAAAATTATTCCACTTTACTCAGATTCAAAAAAATTTTATTTGAATAATAAAAATTTTTGCCAATCAGAAATAGTATATAATGATAGAGGTAATTACATGCATCATAATATTTTTTACCAAGGAAATATAATATGTACTGAAAAATTTGAACTTGTTAAAACACTAACACCAATAATGATTAATCATAATAATTATAAAGGACGTGCTGATGATTATAATTACAAATATTCATCTTTATCTTCAGAATACCAACAAAAATTAGAAAATTTAAATGAAAGTTTACAAAAATGTAAAATAGATTATCAACAACAAACACAAATGTTACTACAAGAATATCACCATAAATATCAAAATAAGATAGAAACAATTCAAAAATTAAATGAAGAAAATAATAAAGAATTAAATGAAGAAAATAATGAAGAAAATGAAACCAAACAAAAAATAAATGAATCTTTAAAAAAATGTCTACAACAATATAAAGAACAATATGATAAAGAATATATTTATCAGCTACAAATATTAAATCAAAATTATTATCAAAATACATTTAATCTTACAAAAGAAATTAATGAAACACATGAAATATATAAAGATGAATTTGTAAAATTAGAACAGTCAAAACAACTAGCACAAGCGAATATATTATATTATCAGGGTCATTTTATATTGTGTAAAGATGTTTCTATATTTACAAAAACTTCAGATAATAAAAATTTTCCTTGTCTTCAATGTATGACAAGTTTTAGAACTTTAGAAGAAATGAATAGACATTTGGAGAATTGTCAACAAAACGAAGCAGTTCAAAATACTTTTCCAAAAGATGATTATTTAGAATATAATAAATGGTATTTTAAAAATAAAGTACCCTTTACTATTTATTGTGATTTTGAAGCATATAATGTTAATATGACACAAAATCGAACGGAAAGTTCCAGGGCTTCACCCGATTCTGAAAATTATAATTCTGAAAATTATAATTCTGAAAATTATAATTCTGAAAATTATAATTCTGAAAAAAGTGCGCGTGGAAAAAGTGCGCCTGGAAAAAGTTCAACTGAACAAAGTAAAGAAAAATATTTATTTGAACAAAAACCATTATGTTGGGGAATGTACATTCATTCGAATTATCCTGAATTATTTAAATCAGAATATTTACAATACTATGGTGAAGACAGTTCAGAAATGTTTACAAAGAAAGTAGAAGAATTACAAGGACGTTTTTCACAATTGCTTGAAACAAATAAACCAATGATACCATTAACGGATGAAGAAAGAAAAGAATTTTATGATGAAATAAATTGTTATTACTGTGGAAAAGGTTTTACAAATAAATATAAAACTGGCAGAGGTAGATATATTGATAAAGTAAAAGATCATGATCATCTAAATGGATTATATAGAGGTGCAGCACATAATTCTTGTAATCCTAATGCTAACAAATTTAAATATAACTTTGTTCCTTTATATTTCTATAATGGTTCTAAATATGATTTCCATCTAGTAATGAAAGATTTATTTTCATCTGAAAAATTACAACAACAAAAAATAAATGTACTATGTAAACAAGAAGAAGAATATTTTTCAATGCAATTAGGTTGTATTAGAATTTTAGATGCATTTAGATTTTTTACTCCTTATTCATTAGATGTTATGGGAAAAACTTTGAAATCTGAACAATGTAAAATATTAAGTAAATATAATTTAAAACCTTTAAAAGGAATATTTCCGTATGAGTACATAACTGGAGATTTTAATTCTGTGAATAAAATTATGGAAGAAGAACAACTTCCTCCAATAAATAAATTTAAATCAACATTAAAACAATCACAATTATCTGACGAAGACTATGCAGAAGCTGAAAAAAATTGGAGAGAGTTAAATTGTAAAACAATGTATGATTATACAATGAAATATCTACAGATAGATGTATTAATACTAGCTGATCTTTTTGAAAACTTTCGTGATATGTGTTTAGAATATTACGGAATAGATCCATGTTATTGTTATTCTACACCAGGTTTAACATGGCTAGCAGGATTAAAACATACTGGTGTTCAAGCCGATGGCTCTAGGACAAAGTCCGTTAAACTTAAACATTATAAAGAAAATACATATGATAAATTATTATTTTTTGAATCTGGAATTAGAGGTGGTGTTTCATCAGTTTTAGGTAATAGATATGTTAAATGTTATAATAAGAAAGTAAATCCACAAGAATATGGAATAATGAAACCTTTATCTCCAGAAGAAAAAGAAAAAATATTAGAAATTTTTCGAACGAAACGAGAAGGAGTAGAACGTGAAAATGCAATTGATGAATTCATGAGAGAAAACTATTTGTTATATTATGATTTTAATAGCTTATATTCTTCTTGCATGATACAAGAATTACCAACAGGTGAAATGACATGGTGTAATAATCTTGTTTATCAAAGAACATATGATGGTGAAAATAATTTTGGTTATGTATATGAAGTTGATTTAGTATATCCTGATTATATAAAAGACGCATCAAAATATTATCCTTTCTGTCCAGAAAACAAAATTCCCAATATAGTAGATTTTTCAGATTATCAAAAATCTATAATTCCGAAAAAATACAGACCGACAAAAAAACTTATGTTAACACAAAGTAATAAAGGAAAGTATGTTGTTGAAGGAAGAATGTTAGATTGGTATTTAGATCATGGAATGATTCTCACCAAAATACATCGAAAACTAGAGTATAGAAAATCTAAATGGTTAAAAAATTATATAGAGTTCAATATTGAAAAACGTAAAATAGCTAAAAGAAATAAAGATGATTTTGGAAACGTTTTCTTCAAATTAATGAATAATGCATTTTATGGTAAGACTTTAGAAAATGTACGTAATAGACAAAATATTGAAATAGTTTATGATAGAGATAGATTTCAAAATTTAACAAGGAAACCTACATATAAAAGAACTACTAGATTCAGTGATGAACTTTGTGCTGTTCATCTAAGAAGAAGCATTGTAAAACATGATAAGTTTAATTTCATTGGTTTCACTATATTAGAATTAGCTAAACTATTTATGTATAGTTTTATATATGATTATTTAGCACCTGCTTATGGCAAAAACTATAAATTACACTTTACAGATACCGATTCTATTTTCTTAGAATTAACAGTACCATATGGTTCTTCACTTGATAAAGAAATTAATAAAATAAAAGATATTATTCATCCTTCTGATTTATGTAAAGTAAAAGATGAATTAGAAGGAAATGAAGATTTCATAACAGAAGCTATATTTTTAAAATCTAAATGTTACTGTTATGATACAACTAATAATATTAGGACATCGGAGATGTCTTCCAGGGCTTCGCCCGTTAAAACACATAAAACATTAAAAGGAATTTCAAAGGCATCAGTGGCTAATCAAATAACATTTCAAGATTATAAAAATGCATTATTTAATAATGAAATAAAAACAGCATATAATTATAGACTTAATTCAAAGAAACATAAAATGTATTTAAAAGAAGAACATAAATTAGCATTAGATCCATTTGATGATAAAAGAAAAATTTTACCTGATGGAATAACTACTGAACCTTTTTAATTTTCTAATTTCTATTTTCTAAATTTAAAAATATAACAATATAAAATATTATAAAAATAAAATATTATAAAATAAAATAATAATAAAAAATTATCATATAAAAATGGATAAAGTTAGAGCTGATAATTTTAAAAGAATAAAACAATTAGACGAATTAATAAAACAAAGAAATATTATGAAAGAAAATCATCTTCAACATAGAATGACAAAAGCTGGTATTCAATCTGATATGTTTGATAAATTAAAAATAACTGAAGAAGTAAAAACTGATTATGAAAAAACTGTCGAACCATTTAAAACTCTTGAAAAGGAACTTAATGAAAAACGTGTTGATATAGCGGATCCTGTACTTAAAACACTATTAGATGACTATGGTTTATTAGAGGCAAACATAGATAAAAAATTACCAAAATCTATGTTATTCGAACATTCTACTTTCTTTTTAGATAAAAAATTATTTGCAAGATTTTATCTTGGTGGTAAAGAAATATTTCCACAACCTTTACGAGGATTAATTTTTACTCCAGATAAAAAACCTATTAGTTTAGATAGAAATTTTGTTGATCTTTTAAGAGGAGCAGATTTAAAAAATTATGCTGTAGAAGATCTAATAAAATATAAAACTATATTAGATAGAGTTGGCACAGTAAAAACTCTTAGACGTTATAAACAATTAGAAAATTTATTATCAACGGGAGTTAAAGTAGGGAAAGGTTTATCTGAAAAACAGAAAACAAAAAAACAGAAAACAGAAACAACCATATTTTTACCAGATGATCCACAAGAATTACTAAATAGATTAAATATTTTAATATCTGCAATAAAAGAAGGACATAATTCTAGTTTCAATGAAATTCATGCTATATTGAAAAGACTGTTAGAAAAGAAGATTCTAAATGAAAAGGATTATAAAAGTGTAGCTGAAATATGTTGTTTCTAATTTTTTATAAAAAAATATTTCATAAAAAAATATTTATTTAATTTTTTAGTTTAAAAATGTGTTCAGCAGATTTAGACAAAATTAATAATCATTTACAAAATTTAACAGAGATTTTGGGTGCATCAAAATTTAGTACGACGTTAAAAATTATAACAACTACTTCATCACACACTTGTAATTTAGAACCCATTCTACATTTAGAACAAAATAAAAATTATCAAATTGCATTGACTAGTTTCTCCACATTTAACACTATTCAAAACGTTATCAAAGATGTGAATGATCAATTTAGATATTCTACTGATAAAGGTAAAACATGGAAAATACTAACTTTTCTTCCTGGTTCTTACGAAGTTGAAACAATATCAAATGAAATTAAGAGACATTTAGGTATACCATTTAAAGATAAGAAACAATTACATTTTGCAGTTGAACCGGCAGTTAATAAATTTTCTCTTACTTTAGACGAAAATCATCAAGTTGATTTTAATCATGATAGATCATTGTCAAAGCTATTAGGATTTAATAAACAAACCTATAGTCAAGGTTATCATTTAGGTGAGAAGATTCCAAAAATAACTGAAATAAATTCAATTGTTGTACATTGTGACATTATTGAAGGAGGATATATAAATGGTAAATTATCAAATTTAATATTCAGTTTTCCAGCTTTTACTGTACCCATTGGTTATAGATTAAATGTATTTCCACAAACATTAATATATTTCCCTATTACAAGAAAAACTATTAACAACATTGGCATTAGAATCACTGATGAAAAAGGACAAGAAATAAATTTTGGAGGTGAAGAGATTATGATAGATCTTTTGGTTCGGGAGGTATAAACTCCCGTTCGGTAGGTATAAACTCCCGTTCGAGAGGTATAAACTCCCACGCGAAGCTAGAGAAGTTTAATTTTCTTCTTCTTCTTTAAAAACAAAAATAAAATAAAAATAAAACTTTTTTATTAAAAAATGAGTGAACTACCTCCATTTAAAAAAAAAAACTTAAATTTAATCATCATCCAAATTTATCTAATAAAGTTTTGTCAGTTATTTGTGGAAGATCAGGTTGTGGAAAAACGTATCTATTGTTTAAAATTTTAACGACTCCAAATTTTTTGGATTATAACAATCTTATAATTTATACAACAACGGCAGAACAACCCGTCTATCAATTTTTAAAATATGGATTTGAAAATAATCTTAAAAAAACAGCAATTGCTTCATTATTCAAAGAATATGAAAAATCTGAAGATGAAGAAGAAATAAATTTGTGGTGTGAAGAAGCAGCAAAAAATAATCAGTTAGTAGAATCTAATAAAAATAACCATATAAAGATACAATTAATAGATGATAGTGGTAATATGCAAGATCCTAGTAAACTAGATAAAACAATGAAACATTGTGTAATTTTTGATGATTGTGTTAATGATAGAAATCAGTCAGTTCAGAGAAATTATTTTACAAGAGGTAGACATAATAACTGTAGTGTATTTTATTTGACACAAAGTATGTATTCATTAGATGGAAGTGTTATTAGAAAGAATGCAAATATATTTATACTATTTGAAATAAATGCAAGAAACTTAAGTGATTTGTTAAGAGATTTATGTATAAGAGATAAAGATGAATTTAAACAATCGTGTAATAATGCTTGGTCAAAAGATTATGGATTTATCACAATTAATATTGATAAAAAAATTCATGAAAGAGTTATCGAACAATTGTTTACCGAGTAATAAAAATATACAAATATAATGTTTTAATATTTTTTTTTATTATCAGCTTTAATTTTGTCTATTTTTTTAAAATATAATATTTGAATTTTGTGGTAACATTGGTATACAGCAAAAACATTTTACTGAACAAATTATTTTTTTATTGCTTTGTTGTTTAACATCTTTTCGTTTAAAGTTTTCTCGTTTAAAGTTTTCTCGTATTAAGTTTTGTTTAATAAAGTTTTGTCTAATAAAGTTTTTAGCTCTTCTAAAAAAATTTTATCATCACTAAAAGTTTTACCATCACTAGAAATTTTACCATCCTTTTTATTTTTATCATTAACTTTTTCTGTCTGTGATTGAAATGATATTTGATTTACTTCATTAACTATTTGATCAAATTTTTCAATCTCATCTAACGTAATAACATTATCATCACATACTCTTTGAAAGTAGTAATGTAGTTTATCATAGACTTCTTTAATATGTAAATGCTTAGTTTTTAATGATTTTCGTTTCTTAGTTATTAAAGATTTATCTAACATTGTAACAAGTGAAGTTGCAAAAACACCCGTACCTGTTAAAGCTGTAGCAACTAGTGGAATTGTAAGAACGCCAGATGATATAACAATTGTTAAAGCACCTAAACTTATTGTTAAGAATATGCCAATTCCTTGTGTTACATTCTTAACTTTACTCCATCTCTTTCTTAATTTTTTATAATGCTCTAATCTTAATAATAATTGGGATTCCTTATCTTTCATATAACGTACTCTATCTTTGTGTTTTTCAATATTTAATTCACTTATTTTTAATTGAGATAACGAAGGATATATTCTTGAGGTTCCTTCCACTTTTGTTTCATTCATTTCTGAAGTTCCTTCCATTTTTGTTTCTTCCATTTTTAAAGAAATATTATTAGTCACATAATATATTTTAAAAACCTGAAAAACGTCTAAACTCATGAATTTGAAATTCTCAACTTTTATGATTTTCGGTGTCCTGGAACGGTCATGATTTTGGGAGCAAAATGTCATAATCACAAATTTTGAGATTCTCAACTTTTATGATTTTCGGTGTCCTGGAACGGTCATGATTTTAAGGGTGAAAATCGAACCGAAGGTTCTAGGGCTTCGCCCGATTGTAATTCTCAAATTTGAGATTTTGAAAAATTTGAAAATTGGGTATTTTTAAAAACGCCCAAATCGGAGCGAAGCTCCTCTGGCTTTAGCGCTTTAGCGCTTTAGCGCTTTAGCCGATTTATGAATTTAGGTCTTCATAACCTGAAAAATGACCAAAATTCATGAATTTATGTCGTTTTTAAAAATGCCATTTTTTGAAAAAATGGTACTTTTTGAATGGACTAAATTCATGTATTTAGGTCTTAAAAACCTGAAAAAGGGTTCAAATTCATGAATTTATGTCGTTTTTAAAGATACTATTTTTTTGAATTTTATGGTGTCCTGGAACGGTCTTTTGACCATTACTGAATCCTCAGTTTTAGGAAATAGAAACTGTTGTTGTACGGTATATTCGAATGTACCACACCAATCATCGCGGCAGATCGTTCTCTAAGTAACGTCCATGGTAGATCATGGTCACTCTCATGCACTATTGTTTAGCTATAGGGTTTTTTAACGTGCAACTGGACACAATTTCTGCAGTTCTAAATTCAAATGTGCAGTTGCTTTTCTTGGTTGTGCAGTTGAAAACTTGTAATCAGGAAAACATGTGAATTAGTAAAAACGTAACAGAAAGTGGAGTGGATGTCAAGATATGAATGACAATTGCATCACTTACGTTAAGATTGCATCACAACTATTAAGACATGACAAAGTGTATTTGTTGAAAATTGAAGTTTGAAAAACGATTGAACTTTATGATTGCTCCTAAACTGTGAGTCTTGAATATTAGTTGCATTGTGCTATAGGTGCACATTTGGAGAGATCTGTTCGCCCTATACTTCAGTTCTCACTTTTTTTGTCTGGAGGCCAAGGTGATGCGAGCGTTGCTAATGCCACTGCTTGCATGAATTGGAAATTGCAAAACTAATATAAGGCCTATGCACATGCAGTTCTGGCAGAGAACATACATGTACATGTACATGTGTTTTAAGTAGAGAAACTAACTGCTAGCTAGTCATGAAACAAATTTCGTAGGAGACCGAGTCATGGACAAAGAAGAGAAATTTTTCAAATGTACATGTACATGTATGCCATGACTTGCAAGTTTTGCATGTTGCATGCGAATCATCCAGCTCATAGGTGTTAAAAACGGCTCTAGTAGCGGGCCGCATAATGGATATGATTACCTTTGTGATCAGCTAATTCTGTAGTAGGCTACTACAGAAATCAGAATCATTAAAATGATAAAAGGCCTGCTGTGAGGAGCAGGCCTCTGCAACTTCTTTTTTTAACAAAAGATGAAACCAAAGGCAGATGCTGAATGTGCACATTTGTTATCAAAAACGATGCTTAACCAAAATTTTAACCTGTGGTTGTTTTTACGATTTCCAAAATATTCTGTTTTCATTGAAACATACTATATGCTTAGGGCTTTTCCGCAAGTTTAGAACAGTGATAAATATAGTTTTAAGAAATATAAACCATGCACAGAAATTGAACCCACAACTCTGCACCGGAGTAAGATTTCGGAATGATCAAATACTTGCATAAAAACCGTGGAAAACATTGCCAAAGTGGCCAGTCTTAGCAAAGGAAATCTGCGATCTATAATGAAACCTACTTTTAAAGCATTTTACAAAAGTTAGTTAAATACACATTAAATTGGGAATGCATTGATAGAAAATTCTATCAATACAAATAATATAAATGAGTCAGGGCTGAAACCGGCCGGAGTAATCAAAGCCAGCAGGGGTTGACAACGTACGATGTCAATCAAAATTGATCGCATGCCACTAACTTCAGACTGCTCTACCATCGACCGTCAAGAGCACAGGCAGTAGGCGCTACTATCATTACTCGTACATGACACATGACGTTTGCATTGAAATCCAATCATTCATTTTGATTCCTCGAGATTATTTCCAGTTAATCGAGATATGAAATAATCATTTGATAGATAGGCTAAGGAATACACAGGCTAATTCTTACAAAATTCACACAGTTGACCAAACGGCAGGAGATCATAGTCATTATAGCAGCACGGAAAAAAAATCAAGATCCCCTTTCTTTTGAGGTCGATTTCTACTGGCGCTAAAATTATGCGGAAGTTGACGCCCTTCGGCGTCCCGCGATTTTAAAAGTCGATAGAAACAATGTGGACCTTAGCAGAATGGTGGAGTTTGATTTTTTATTTGCTGCTATAAAAATTCTTGTAGGCTAGAATATAGGATTCTGACAATTTTATTTGAGATAAGCTATGTGTAATTACAAGCAAAAGTTAGTATTTTTTGCTATTTAAGAATCAGTTAGCAACATTTATGTCAGATAGAGCACGTTTAGGTGGGTCTTTAAATATGTTGCACTATGCTCCTATAATCCTGTTTTCCTTTTGATTGACTAAACGATTTCCTCTAGTGGGAATGCATAGTTAATGGTCAACAGAAGCCCATTAAAATTAACCGGAAGGCCGTGCCCGCGGCCTGCTCCATCCCGGTGATGCTTAATCACAGGAGAAAGAGAACATACGTGGTTCGATGCTTTGAAACTGATTTTTTCATCGCATCAAACTCAATTTTGTCATGCTAAAAAGTTATTTCTGATCTGATTTGGTCAATGGTTTATAAAGATGATAAGCTCCTGAAACTCACAGTCCATCCCGAAGATGATGCCAATCAGTTGCATTGCTTCAAATGTTAGAGTTTATTTAAGATGCAATTATGCTGATAATGTTATTCAAGTGAAAGGATTTCTATTTTCCCTCGAAATTGATGTTCATGTTGGCTCATGGTTGAGAAGAAGAACAGAGAAGAAGTGTCAATTGTCCTGACGTAGCAGTGTGAAGCAAAGATTGATCAAGCGCACTCAAATGAATACCTCCCTAAAGCTTACTCCGCGGCAAGCTACCGGAAGCGAAAATCCTGAAGCTTGTTATTTGGGGGGGACTTACTGTAAAATTCGATGCCATAAGAAATTAAGGGCTACTGAACGTTGTTTGTACAAAAAGTCAAGAATGATTGAAAGTTTATCATGTCGGCACCTCTCTTATATTAAGAGATTTATCTGCAGTTTTTCAAGATCTGATCAAATTTTGTCGAATAAATATCACTAACGAATTACAATCTCCAAATATTCATTAGTGAGAGAGGATCGAGGAGTTCATTGAGTTCCGTTGGTAGCTTATCTCTCATGGCGCATCAGCAACATACTGCGCCAATTGCGGGAGCAAAACTCAGGTACCGAGCGTTTAATGCTATAATCGCATTTACACATTTATCTAGGTGGCTTCACTGCGCACGGCCTAAGTTAAGCTCACATGCACTATTTCAAGAGAATGCATAATGTCCTACTGTCTTAAGGAAAATACAGAGCAAGGAATTTGGTAAAATTGTAATTAAACAACCGACATGCAGATGTGCATGTACCGACGTTATTACATAACAAATAATTTTCTGAAGGAAATGAAAAAAATGATCTCAAGTTTAACTATGACTGAAAGAATTAGCGAATCCTATGCTCAGAAGACTCCCTGCCTGGGGGAAGCATAATGCAATTGCAGGATATGATTGTTGGCATTTGAAACGGGCACACTTCACCTCATTTCGGTAACTATGCTGTTGGAGTGTCAGCGATGAACTCGAATGGTCGTGTCATTCTGCAGTCGACATGTCTATACTTAATAAGATTAGCTTCTTGATCGGTCAAACCTAAATCACCATTCTATTCAGCGCTTACTTCATAATTAGTTATTCTTGATATAAATCATCAATTAAAAGAATGATCAGGTAAGGAATAAAAGGTGGATTAAGCATCAGCATATTGAGCTCTCGAGTATTCTTCAAAATAATTTCAAAAGACTTTGAAACTTGATATTTTACCACGATATAATTTGAGAAAATGATATTTAAAAACTCTTGATTTTGCGAAATTTTTAATGCTTTTTTCATATTGTCATTTTTCAATTTGATCATGAGACATTTTACCACATTTACATATTTGTTCGATAATTTCTGTTTGAAAGATGTTAATCCATAAAATTGTTATTCACTATCTGATGAGTGCGGAAACTCGATTATCCCCAGGTTTTCAAATTCGTCTAAAATCTGCAAAAATATATCAATCGCCACCAAGCTTCGGGTAGACGTAGGCCTACTTAAGCATATTTTCTACCTACATCAAAACTTTATGCAGATCGGACAAGTACTTTTTGCATTATAGACGATAACGTGAGGCGCAGCGATGTCAACCGCTTCATTTGACTTCGTCTATTCGACGCATTATTGTTGCTCGTGTGTACATTGTTCTCTCTCGATCTCCCTCTTCTTCTCATCCACTACTGCCATTTAAAATCTTCACATGACCACTGCCTTGCCACAACCTTTTCTAGTTGAAAAAATGTTAGTGTAAGGGATCTGGCGTGGTCATCATCGCTTCACGAGTTGTCGGGGAATGACTTTGTTGACCTCATCGTGCGCCTAATATCTGGCCTGCAGAGACAGCATACAGTTCAAACATAATGCTGCTATTTCTTAATAGGGATAAGACTTAGCAAATCTGAATGAATGTCAGTAAACAGATGAATAAGTCACACGATCACTAAACTAATAGCACTTTAAGTTTTTGTGCTCCTGATTAAATTTAACAGGTTATCAGCAACTTTCAAAACATGCAATTTTCCTAAATTTTTGAATCCTACATTTTCACTTATCGTATTATTTTTATTGCATAAAATGATTGAGATTGATCATATTTTCTCACCTTGGTCTGGAATCTTGTCATGTAAAAGAGAATTCGATCTTGATAGCCGTCCCTTTTCCGCGCACGTGATAAAGAAGGTTCGATTCCGCATCTTGTTTGACAGGATTTGTAGGATATGATCTCTTCCTCACTTGTTTGACGGAAATGCAATCCTTCACGACGCTACAAAGTCAGGTGAAACTTGAAGACAGCAATTGTAAATTAAGTTCACACTGGCTTTCCGTTGAAAGGTCATTGAGTAATTGCAAAGCGAATATTAACCGAAACAGTCCATCAGTAAATGACTTTGTTTCACGCTGCTAATGCCGAATTGCGAGTTTCGACTAGACACCCAAGTGTTGTCAGCTTAAAGCGTGGCGCATTAATACGTTTGGCCAAGACTGCAGTAAGAACAGACGTCGTTGATCCATCCACGGTAGCATAGCAACTTTGCATGAATAGACTTCTGCGTCACGACTGCTGACCCACTCATCTCCTATCCTCCTATATTGTACGCATATGCCAGACTTTAGAAAACTCAGATGGTTTAACAATAACATTGTTGGTGAAATTATGAAATACAATGAAACCCGGACTGAAGAGGGATGGATCTTGACTTCTTATCTTGATGCCTAAATTGACAACTGCCATGATAGTCGATTGTCAATCAAGAAAGTACATAATTTATTTCTACATACAGTACGAGGAAAATCATAGGTACTACATGGACTACATACTTTCGATAAGCTGCTTTCACAAGTGTAATATCATTCCGAATACTAAGCTCTACGCATGATCATTTTAATGTTTATACCAGAGCTTTAAATAGTTCTAAAATCATTTTGATGAAACCAAAGAAACACATGCTCACACATCACTTTTGATGAAACACATCACTTTTCCTACGCTATCACGTAGGCCTTTTTCAGCAACGCAACTGTAATTGTGGGCTATCATCTATTCTCGCGTTTAATATGCATTGATCTGGTGTACAGTAAAATACACCCAAGTTACGTGTGACGAAAATATTTAATTGTCTGGGATTAGCAATGAAGCATTTAACATTTTTATGACAATGGCCCAGATTGGCTTTGTATATCTACTAATCTGCCTCACCAAACGAATCAAGCAAAGCAGCAAGAGCTTATTAGCCATTCAAAATTATTATGCCGCTTTTGTCTGATCATTTAGCGCCGTGAGAAGCCCTTCAAGCTGATGACTCTTGATAAGAACAGAAAAAATTTGCTTGCTTAACCAATTTAGTAGGCGCTTGATATGGACTTACTAGGCATATTGTAATCATGCTTTGCTTATTCAATTTAGTAGGTGCTTGATATGTGCCTAGTAGGCATATCGTGGTTTTGCGTGTTATTATGTCGCCTACTAAGTTTACCGCGCGCGTACCATGACGCTTAGCAAGCAAAACATACTTTTTTTACTCGGGGGGGGGGTCCTGCGCAGTCTCAAAAGGGTCTCCTCACGATCTTAAAGGGGCTCCTGCGCAGTCTCAAAGGGTCCCTCACTATCTTAAAAGGGTCTCCTCACGATCTTAAAGGGGCTTCTTCGCAGTCTGAAAAGGGTCTCCTCACGATCTTAACGGGGCTTCTTTGCAGTCTCAAAAGGGTCTCCTAACATTCTTAAAGCGATCCCCTTCGCAGTCTCAAAAGGACCCCCTCACGATCTTAAAGTGCCACTGCACAATCTCAAAAGGGCAACTCATAATCTCAAAGGGGTGCCTTCGCAGTCTCAAATGGGTCTCCTCACGATCTTAAAGGGGTGCCTTCGCAGTCTCAAAAGGGTCTCCTCACGATCTTAAAGGAGCCTCTTCGCAGTCTCAAAAGGGTCTCCTCACGATCTTAAAGTGCCACTGCACAATCTCAAAAGGGCACCTCATAATCATAAAGGGGTGTCTTCGCAGTCTCAAAAGGGTCTCCTCACGATCTCAAAGGGGCTCCTGCGCAGTCTCAAAGGTCCCCCTCACGATCTTAAACGGGTCTCCTCACGATCTTAAAGGGGCTCCTGCGCAGTCTCAAAGGGCCCCTCACTATCTTAAAAGGGTCTCCTCACGATCTTAAAGGGGCTTCTTCGCAGTCTCAAAAGGGTCTCCTCACGATCTTAAAGGGGCTTCTTTGCAGTCTCAAAAGGGTCTCCTAACATTCTTAAGGCGATCCCCTTCGCAGTCTCAAAGGGCCCCCTCACGATCTTAAAGTGCCACTGCACAATCTCAAAAGGGCACCTCATAATTTTAAATGGGTGCCTTCGCAGTCTCAAAAGGGTCTCCTCACGATCTTAAAGGGGTGCCTTTGCAGTCTCAAAAGGGTCTCCTCACGATCTTAAAAGGGCTTCTTCGCAGTCTCAAAAGGGCCCCTCACGATGTTAATGTGCCACTGCACAATCTCAAAAGGGCACCTCATAATTTTAAATGGGTGCCTTCGCAGTCTCAAAAGGGTCTCCTCACGATCTTAAAGGGGTGCCTTTGCAGTCTCAAAAGGGTCTCCTCACGATCTTAAAAGGGCTTCTTCGCAGTCTCAAATGGGTCTCCTCACGATCTTAAAGGGGCTTCTTCGCAGTCTCAAAAGGGTCTCCTTACGATCTTAAAGGGGCTTCTTCGCAGTCTCAAAAGGCCCCCTCACGATCTTAAAGTACCACTGCACAATCTCAAAAGGGCACCTCATAATCGTAAAGGGGTGCCTTCGCAGTCTAAAAAGGGTCTCCTCACGATCTTAAAGGGGCCCCTTCACAGTCTCAAAGGGTACCTCACTATCTTAAAAGGGTCTCCTCACGATCTTAAAGGGGCTTCTTCGCAGTCTCAAAGGGTCTCCTCACGATCTTAAAGGGGTGCCTTCGCAGTCTAAAAAGGGTCTCCTCACGATCTTAAAAGGTGCCTTCGCAGTCTCAAAAGGGTCCCTCACGATCTTGAAGTGCCACTGCACAATCTCAAAAGGGTCCCTCACGATCTTAAAGTGCCACTGTCCAATCTCAAAGGGGTCCCTCACGATCTTAAAAGGCCATTTCAAAATCTAAAATAGTTCAAAATCCAAAATCATTTGTTCCATGACAAAACATTTTCTCACTTAGTGTATTGTAAAAAAACCGGAAATCAGGTTAAAACCGGAAGAGTGACAGCCCTGAATTCTGGTGTCGCGGTTATTACACTGGGTCAGCCGGGACATTTGCACATATCGTCGTTAAAAAGAGTCATCCTATTCAGTGAAATGGTTTTCAAAAATTTCAATGCTGCCGGTCGAACAAGATGATTCGAACATCTAGCTGTCATGGCTATTCATCAAATCAAGTTAACCATACTTCCACATAGCTAAAATTCTGTTAGTATCAAAAGTATACCAAATGAGACACCTACAAAGGAACCATACATTTTACGGTAGCATTGATAAAGAATCAATAATATGCCAAATAAGTGCATTAAATTTGAGGCGAGATTGCATGTGCATGTTATTCGACAAGAACCTTTCGCCTTACAGCTGCGTTTTCGGCAGAGACTGTGTTAAGGAAGTCAGCGATCCCCTTTAAAATCCAAGTAAATGATTCGCTGTACGCTATCTATTGTGAGATGAAGGCCAACAGGTTGTGGGAGGTCAACAACGCTAAACTGCAATGATAAAACCAGGGATCACAGTACCTAGACGGTACCTAGAAAGCCTTAATTTCGGGCGAATATTTGCAGCGATTTTGTTTTTTTCATGATTTTAGGTTGATTTGCAAATTAACTGATTTGATAGATAATCAGCACCGAAGCCTGAGCCGCGGTATTTCCTGTTGTCTCCGGCTCAGACCTGCTACCACGGCTCCGGAATCCTATATGACAGTTGACTGAATTGGCTTTAGAAAAGTCAATTCGTTCATAATAGCTTATCCTACTCAACTTAAAAGAATATGAAGATGCAGATACAATAGTAAGATAGCAGCAACGACATTATTACACTTGAACTATTTGATATTTCTCATATACTTTCATACTTTCTAGATATAACACATCGTATTCTAGCAAATTATATACACATATTTCAAGAATAACAACATCAAGTAGATAGCATTAATACTTTGAATTAACTTTTTTTCATTCAATCCTATCATTGAGATAGATTGCACGTGTAATAAGCATGCTTTTCACACGAACCACACTTCATACTCATTGAGAGCCCATAAAATGCATCATTTGATGTGGAAAAACAAGCGTTAAATACCACATAGCTTCTTTAATATTTTTTCTGACAAAAATGTCAGAATTGCATATCTAAACCTGATGCAATTTTCATGAACTTTAGTAATGGGAAGAAGACAGTTCCAGGACAAGACAAATTCAGAAAAATTGGTATCTTTAAAAACGACTAAATTCATGAATTTGAACCCTTTTTCAGGTTTTTAAGACCTAAATTCATGAATTTAGACCGTTCCAGGACAAGACAAATTCAGAAAAATTGGTATTTTTAAAAACGACTAAATTCATGAATTTTGGTCATTTTTCAGGTTATGAAGACCTAAATTCATAAATTTAGGCGTTTTTAAAAATACCCAATTTTTCAAATTTTTTAAAACCTCAAATTTGAGAATCACAATTTTTCTCTTGAAAATCATGACCGTTCCAGGACACCGAAAATCACAAAAGTTAAGAATCTCAAATTTGTGATTATGATTATTTTCTTGCTAAAATCATGACCGTTCCAGGACACAACATCAAAAAAATTGGTAATTTTAGGAGTAGTTAAAATAACCCCAATTATTCCTAAATTTATGAATTTTAAATCATTTTTATGTCTAAACCAGGTTAAGAACCCTCTAATTCATATTTAAAATAAGTCTAGGGGAAAAATATTTCTTTAAAAATGAATGAAACAAAAGTGGAAGAAACCTCAGAAATGGAAGAAGCCTCGACGGGGGTGAAAATGGAAGGAACCGCAAGAATATATCCTTCGTTATCTCAATTAAAAGCAAGTGAAATGGACATTGAAAAAATGAATAATGAAAAACACAAAGATAGAGTTAGGTATATGAAAAGAAATAATGTTATGAACAAGCGATGAAGGATGTTCACTAGTACTAACTAATAACATTAACACTTTCACTTAATGTTGTTGCGCTGCTTGCTGTTGCGCTGCTTGTTGTTGCGCTGCCTGCTGTTGCGCTGCTTGCTGTTGCGCTGCTTGCTGTTGCGCTGCTTGCTGTTGCGCTGCTTGCTGTTGCGCTGCTTGCTGTTGCGCTGCTTGTTGCTGCGCTGCTTGTTCTTCGTTAATTTGATTTATAACTTGTTCATAAGTTGGCGGCCCTGTTGTATCGACGTTGTTCGATGATATTTTTGCTAGTTCAATAATTTGTTCGTCCCGTTCTTGTGATAAGGTTCTATTTAAAGAAAATATTACTGTCTGCCGTTGTTCAATTAAGTTTAATATTTTCTTATCAATTGTATAATTGATGTGCGAGTCTCCGATATATTCAAAAATTCTTCTCATATCCAAGTGTAAGAATATTTTACTTCGTGCTTGCAGATGTATGATTTCCCTTGTTAACTTCTGAATTCTTCTCCGCTTTGTCTCCAATCGAACAGATCTTTCAGTAGATCCAACCATTGTGATGATAAAATTTAAACTAGGATTGTAATGTGTCGCGTTTTATGAATTGTGTGTGTGTTTAAATAGTAAGTGAAAATTATGAATAGTGATCTAAGCAAAGCGGCATTGTAGGTGAATGAAGTTTGCTTGACAACATACGGGTATGACGTGACGGGTATGATTAAATGTACTTGAATGACAATGGGGAAATTGCACCGCATTGTAAATCATTTCATCGACCAAAATGCAAACCAGATCGGAAACCAAAACCAGAACTTTTCCGGTTTTGGTTCGACAGTCGATCTCGACTGTCGATACTGCGATATTGTATTGAATGATTGCTATAACAACAGAATATTCCCTCAAAGCAGAGAATGAATTAATGGATTGCTTTTATGTTATTAACGCTATGTTATGAATGCACAACCCGCATGATCCCCTAACCAATCATGCGGTTTGAGAAATGTGGTAACAGATGTTGCTATTGTCTTAATACAGATAAAACAATCAATATCCTCTTAATGAGAGTTCATAATAATAAAATGGAACATAGTTAAACAATACATTTTATTCCATTTAAAATGAGCAACATAAATGAGTTCTTAAAATTATATGGAACGCAACAACTACAAATTTTGATCTAAAGAAAATCGCAAATCAACTAGGAATAAAAAATTTTTATGTCCTAATGAGAGATGAATTACTATTGATAAAAGATGTGCGAAGCACTAGCTCTGCTAATAAACCGATCCCTTACAATGACACTTTTTAATTTAGATTAAATTAAATCATTTCAAAATCGAATAAGTAGTAAGGAAAGTCATCATTATGGGACAGTTTTAAATCAATACCCCCCCTTCTGACTTCTAGGGGTCCCTATAAGAAATTTGTTTATTTATAAGATGTCTAGCATTACCAAGTTCTTAAAATTATATCGAACGCAAACAACTACAAATTTCGATCCAAAGGAAATTGCTAATCAATTGGGAATAAAGAATTTTCACATATTGATGAGAGACGAACTACAATTCCTAAAAAATAAGCCATCAGGAACCTTCAGTTCCCAGAACAAAGTTCCAACAATAAATTTCATAACAAATCTTCACACATCAGATCAAAAAGGAGTACATTGGTCTGCGGGTCAAAGAAGTATAAACGGTTCTAATCATTATTTCGTCCGCCCAGAGGCTGAGAACTATTGGTTCGACTCTTATGGACTTCCTCCAACAAATGAAGTCAAAGAACTACTTGGAAATGGAACTTATGATACATTTCAAATTCAAAACCCGGGAACTACTTATTGTGGTCAATTATGTCTTTATGTTTTATTTAAATTACAAAAGGGAGTACCATTTCTTGATATTATGTTAGAATTGAATAATAATAATGATAATAATAGTGATAATTAAAAATCGCTTCGTTGTAATTCATTTTGATAAAATCGGCCTCTGATATCTTCATCATCTAAATCTATGATTTCGTAAGTAATCGGATAAGTTTGATTTATTTTACAAACTTCAAATATCTCTTTAGTCCAATAGCTAACGAAACCTTTTTCAAATTTATTCTTATACTTAAATATTCTAACTCTATCTCCAATCTTAAATTTCGGCTTAAGTTTCTGCAAATTCGGATTACTCTCATTCGAATAATTATTTCGAATATTTTCTTTCGCATCAAATCAGGCTCATCAGAAGCCTTCTTTGGAGTTTCTTCAATACCTGAATGAAATTTATTGTTATACTCTTCTACAACTCCTGGTAATATCTTCAACCATTTCTGATTTCTTTGCTCAGTAAATTTCTTGAATAATTTATTTTTTAATGATCTATTGAACCTCTCTATTACTACAGCCTTTCCTGCATTTTCAGTTGAATAGACAGTTTCAAATAGTAGCGTAACATTTCTATTGTAAAACTCAGACCCTTTGTCAACAAACAATTTCTTTGGCTTTTTGTTAGTTTCTTTAAAGATTTCTTCAAACGCGTATTTAACTGACAGACCACTTTTATTTTTTAAAGGCTTCACCCAAGCGTATCGTGTTTATAAATCTATAGCGGTCAATGCGTATTTATAATCAGAATCATTCGGCATATGAATAAGATCAGCACTCCAAATATCATCTTTATTAAATACTTTTACTTTCAATAAATATTTAGGCCTTCTATATTCTTTATGAATTTCGGAGGCTTAAGTTTCAGAGTTATGAGTTTTGTCTAAACCCTGACCGAATAATATTTTAGCTTGTAAAGCTTTCTTAACAAACATTCTTTCAATTATTTCTCTAAATTTAGGATTTTGAATACTATCTAATTCTTGAATCATCTTCTTATGAACTGCATGACGAGATTTTAGGTCATGATTTCGATAAGCTAAATCATGTCTGTAAGCTGCGGCATCTACTCTATTTATTGGTTCTTCACCTGGTTTCGGATTATTATTCTCATGTAGTCTTATATCTAATCGAGTTCCTGGACCGGTATATGAATGACCAGGAAGATGTTTTTCTTTTGAATATTTACTCCAAATAAATCCAGGAAGGTTTTCTAATGCTTTTTGTATGTCACCTCCGGAATGCTGACAATTTGAGGTTTCATGTGCTTTTAAGAGATAGTTCAATAAATCAAAATTAGAAATTTTTAATTTAATTAAATTTTTGGAATTTGTAGAATTCATTTTAAAAGATGAAATAAATGTTCTACCTTATCATACTAGGGCTTAAATATATTCCAGAACCATCTTTTGTTTCTTTAATTTCAATTAAATCATCAACATTGTGGAGATTATTTTTAAGAACTCTTTTTCCTTCATCAACTAAATTTAATTTACTAATAAAATTATCTACTATTCCTTCACCTCTAGCAACTTTCTCTAACTCCCTATTATGACGTTTTTGTTCTTCTAATGCTGCTTTCTCTGATTTATTTTTATTTACTGCTTGGACAATCCCAGCTGTCCCACCTGCAACACTTCCTGCTGATGCTATGCCACCTATTATTAGAGTAATTAATGAGAGAATTCCACCATTCTTTTCTTCTTGTAATTTAATATTCTCCATCATTGGTTTACTTAAGTAATATTTCTTTTTGTTAATCGAAATAGTTTTAGGTGTTATGAGAAAATTTCAAGTTAGGAAAAATTTTAATCTATTCTAGTTATGAAAAAATTTTAAGTTATCAAAAATTTTGATCTATTCAAGTCATGAATAAATTTTAAATTAGGAATTTTAAATCTATTCTAGTTATGAAAAAATTTTAAGTTACCAAAAATTTTATTACTAATTACTAAAAAAAATTTAAGTTTCCAAAAATTTTAATTAACCAATCCTAGCCATCTTTCCATTAAGAATTTCAATAGAATATTTTACATCTTCTAGCAATAAACCATAAGCCATCAATGAAGTTGTGGAATCTTTTTTTTTCAATATTAATTGTTACATCACAACCAGTCTTGATAATATCTTCAGATTGTGCACTTAAATCGAAACAGAAAACAGGATATAAATGTCTCCAATCTCCAGGAGTTAATTGTGGTTCAACTCCAAATTCTATACAAAGATTTCGATAAGCATCATATCCTTCCATAAATTGATTAATGGTATCATCGAATCTTAATGGATCAATTGGATATCGGGTTTGATTTAATGAAACTTGTAAACTTCGAATTGTATCAATATGAAAAAGATTATTGTTCCTATCAAAACGTGGAGAATTATTTCTTTGAAATGTTAGTAATAAATATCTTGGAGTATTCGCAGTTCTAGTAAAATGCCAGTCGAATCTTTGTTCGGAAAAAGTTACTGAACTAGCAGTACGCTTTAGAAAATTAACTGGAATTGGTTTGTTAGTATTTAATCTTTTTGCAATAGCTGTTTCAACCTCTAAACTAGGAGTAATATGCTTAATCCACCATTCAAGTCTATCAATTTTTAAATATGCTTTTTCCAGTCTTATCAAAAAAGATTAATTCATTATTTGCTGTACGATGAATTATTAACTTAGATTTTAATTGATATGATATTTTATCATAATCTAAATATCCGAATAATGGAGACAATGACCAATTTACTGTCTGTTTACTTTTCTTGTTAAATTCACGTCTTTCTTTATATGCACTATTGTTTGTTTTATTTAAATGTTTTGCAATATTTTCTACATCTTTCGCAATTCCTGCTGCATCTGTTCCATCGTGAGTTAAATCATCAACAATTATGCCATCATTAGTATCAGGAAACCAACCTTTGATTTCATGCTTTTTATTATTTTTACCAATTGCTACAAATCTAAGCATTGTATCAATTACACCTGGAGAATCACTTATTGTTTCTATATTTTGAGTTGCAACATCCAAGCGCATTTGTGTAAATAATTTTGGAAAAAAAATCATTCTCTAATGCAATATTATCGTTATCTGGTAATGGTGTTGTAAAATTGGCATCACTATATAAAGAATATTCACAGTGTGAAAATGAATCAGGTAGATATATATAACTTTGTTGATTATCAACTTCAAAGATTAAATCTCCTCCAGTATTTATTCTACTAGAAGATCCGGGATTCATAGCAATTCTTATATAGTCATTCTTTTTTGATTATAACTGACGAACGGAGGATCGTCTAATCTAAATTTATTTTCGATAAGAGAAGACATTTTTATAAAAAATAATTTGACTTTTATTTTTTCTCACACCCAGAAAAAATTTTACTAAAAATTTTACTAAAAAAATTTTATTAAAAAATGTAATTAAAAAAGTTTTACTAAAATATATTTTAGAATTTTGCTAGACCATTACCTCTTATTTCTTCAATTGAACGAACCGTAGGTTCTATGGCTACGCCTGATTTCTTCTTGTGTTTGCCATCAGACGGAGCTCCGCTCCTCAAGGTTTCACCCCCCCACAGCTATGTTAGCAATTTTGTTTTTTGTTTCCTCTGAAAGTTTTCTTAATTTTTTTAGCTCTTCAGAATCATTCCTAAGTTTACGAATAGCTTCTAGTTGCTTTAATTCGTTTTGAGACTTAACAGCATTTGATACTGCACTAGCTGTACTACCTATAGCAGCTGCTCCTTTTGCAGCAGATGTAATCAAATCTTTATTATTTTTAATTAAGTTAACGATACTTCCAATACCCGAAAAGATGCCAGCCCCTTCTTTTTGAATTGTTTCTACACTGTCATAATGGTAAACAGATTTCATAGATAGTTCATGAGCAATTTTTTGATTTGAAGCAAAATGTTTAAGATTGTGTTTATAAATTATAGGCATTTTTTAGGATTAAATTTGACTTTTGGGAAAAATATCTACGTTAAGATTTACGTGTGTGAATGTGCAACAACTTCGTGATAACTTTATTAATTTTCCGTTGCACTTTATCTATTGCGTCAAGTAGCGTGTGATGTATTTTAATTTCTTTTCCATTAACTTGCATTTTCTCCTATTTAATCTTCAACGCCGTTTTAAGAGCATTCAATTTAACTTTAAGAACATCTAGCTGTTTTTTAACAGCATCTAACTGTTCTTTATTTCCTTTAGAGTTTTCTTGTAAATTTTTCTTTAATTCATTTTGTAAATTGATTTTGAGAGTTTTCATTTTATCAACTTTTTGATTAAGTGACTTTACTTCATTGATTATTCCATTCATCTTTTTCATTTGTTGAGTAATTTTAGAACTTAATTCATCAACACTTTTTTGGAATGTAGTTTGTGACAGCTTTAAATTTTTTTTTAAATTCTTTCAGGTAGTTTTTCTATTTCATCTTCTAATTGTTCTTCCAATAGTTGTATCTGATGTCTATTTCTAATGACTGCAGATTTTAACTTCATAGAAAATAATATTAAATTTTTTGATTGTTCAGAATTTTTTTTAAAAAGTTTTGCTATATCTGCTTCTAGCTCCCTATCCTTTTTATCAAGTTTTAATAATTTTTCGTTTCATGATTTGTCATTAAGTTTAAGCAACTTTAATTCATTCATCAGTGGAAGCAAAACATCGTTTATATATTTTTCTTTTAAGTCATTGATTTGTGTATCAACATATTGTTTATTTGTTTTCTCTGTATTTTGTTGCGGAAGAATAGAAAGATGCAATGGACTAGATAAAACGTCTCCAGTTTTCATGATATAATTTTCTATTTCTAATTTACGATTATTCGGGATATATGCATCTCCACCAGCATTTGGTAACATCATTTTTTAAACAATAAAAAAAGTATTTTTTTTAAATAATGAGAAAAAAAATAAAATTTTTTCTAATAAAAATAAAAAAATAAAATTTTTTCTATTAAAAAAATGGAAAATCCAAATTTAAAAAAAATATATTCGCCCGCATCATCCTGTTCTTCTTATTCGACGAGATCAACGGGATTTGAAAATAAATGTTTTGATAATAATAATAATCCGTGTATAGATGCTAATATTTTATTTGAATTACAAGCCAAAATATTTAGAGAACAGACTAAAAGTTTACCTTCTATAGAAACCAATTATTGTATATTTCCAGGAGATCTATTTATAAAATTTATGGATATTGTAAGTAAGTATAATGATGTTGCATATGTCGAACTAAAAAAAGAAAATATGGTTATAATAGGTCATAATAATGTTTATAGTTTTATTAGAGCAGTGTTGCCAATTAGTAATACTGATTGGATAGAAACTAAAATAATTAATTATATCAATATTAGAGAATTAGTAAAAAAATTAAAATCTTTTTCAAAAGAAAAAATTAGATTACTTCTTGATGAAGATAGCCAATACAATATTCATATAGAGAGCAAAAGACATAATGAAGAATTATTATGTCAAGTATATTATAGAGATACAATTTATAAACAAGAAAGTTCTGATATGCCACAAAGATATGATGATGATACTTATATAGGATTATATTCAAACTTAAATATTAATTTATTAAAATCTTACATAAATGGTCTAGCTCAACAAGAGAAAATTTATATGTGGACAACGCCTTATACTATTAACAATGACCATAATCATAATCATAATAATTTTAAAGAATCTGATAATAATAATTTTAAAGAATCTTATAATAATGATTATGATAATAATGATTATGATAATATAGATGATGATTCTGAAACATCTGAAAGAGGTGTAAATGGTAACAAAGATTATAAAAATATTAGTAATTATAAAAATGTAAGTGAAGAAAAATTTATATCTCATACTGATGTACATGATATTAATACTACATATAATCAAAATTTATCAAAAATTTTATTTTCATACAATTAAAAATAATAATGATGGTATAGTTGAAGATACTGTTAAACAACTATGTGTAGGTCAAAAAAATTTAAATTAGGATTTACATCTAATCAATCTAAAATTTTATCATCTTTAATAAAAGCTAAAAATGATTCAGATTATGGTGGTGTTATTAAATTTTCCAAAAGAGATCAAAGACCAATATTTTTCTCTATTATATTATTATCAAATAATAAATATAATTTAGAATCAGATATTCCCATCAGGGAATGGCATCCTATACCAAAAAGTGTAATTTATGATGTTGAAGAATCAATTTATGATGATGAAGAATCAATTTATGATGATGATGAAGAATCAATAGTTAGTGAAGATAGATTTAAATTATCTTTTGATAAAACGTTATATGATAAAACATTATATGATAAAACTTAATATGATAAAACTTAATGTGATAAAGAAAATAAAATAACTAAAGAACGTGAAATATATAATAATATAAAATAAATCTCAAGACCTTGATATTAGAATGTTTATATCTAAAATTGAAACACAAATTTTTTCTTTAAAAAATAAAAAAAATGGAAAATACCAAGTTTTATTGTGTCTTATGTGAAAGACAGCTGCAAACAAAAAGAAGTTATCAATCTCATTTAAATAGTAAAATGCATTTACAAAATGTAGATCGAGTTGATGAAGGAAATATATTAAAATTAAATAATTATATCAACTATCTAGAAACATTACCTACTATTCATAAAATCGAAAATTTATAAAATCTTAAATTTATAAGATTCATAAACTCCAAAATTTATAAGATTCATAAAATCTAAAATTTATAGGATTCATAAACTCCAAAATTTATAAGATTCATAAAATCTAAAATTTATAAAATCTTAAATTTATAAAATCTTGAATTTATAAGATTCATAAAATCTTAAATGTATAAAATCTAAAATTTATAAAATCTAAAATTATAAAATCTTAAATTTATAAGATTCATAAAATTTATAATTTATGAGATTCATAAAATACAAAATTTATAAAAAAAATCTTAAATTTATAAAATCTTGAATTTATAAGATTCATGAAATCTTAAATGTACAAAATCCAAAATTTACAAAACCCAAGATTTATATGATTCATAAAATCTAAAATTTATAAAATCTTAAATTTATAAGATTCATAATATCTAAAATTTATAAAATCTAAAATTGATAAAATCCATAATTTATATAATCCAAAATTTATAATAATCATAAAATCTAAAATTTATAAAATCTAAAACTTTTAAAATCTAAATTTTGTGAAATCCAAAATTTATAAAATCTAAAATTAATAAAATAAAAGATATCATTCATCCTTCTGATCTATGTAAAATAAAAGATGAATTAGAAGGAAATGAAGATTTCATAACAGAAGCTATATTTCAAAAATCTAAATGTTATTGTTACAACACAACTAATGATATTAAAACACATAAAACATTAAAAGGAATTTCAAAGGCATCAGTGGCTAATCAAATAACATTTAGAGATTATAAAAATGATTTATTTAATAATGAAATAAAAACAGCATGTAATTATATACTTAATTCAAAGAAACATAAAATGTATTTAAAAGAAGAACATAAATTAGCATTAGATCCATTTGATGATAAAAGAAAAATTTTACCTGATGGAATAACCACTTTACCTTTTAAATTTTCTAATTTTTAAATTTCTAAGGATTAAGAAAAAAATAAATTATTCGATCACTCCGCGAAAATATCTTCTATAACTCTATCATGAATTTTTTTATCAATATTAATTGTAATGAAGCCATAATCTTTTGACCAAGCATTGTTACACGATTGTTTAAATTCATCTTTATTTCTTACGCATAAATCTTTTAACAAATCACTTAAGTTTCTTGCATTTATTTCAAATAGTATAAATATATTTGCATTCTTTCTAATAACAAACACTTCCGTCTAATGAATACATACTTTGTGTTGAATAAAAAACACTACAGTTGTTATGTCTACCTCTTGTGAAATAATTTCTCTGAACTCACTGATTTATGTCATTAACACAATCATCAAAAATTACACAATGTTTCATTGTTTTATCTAGTTTACTAGGATCTTGCATATTACCACTATCATCTATTAATTGTATCTTTATATGCCTATTTTTATTGGATTGAACTAACTGATTATTTTTTGCTGCTTCTTCACACCACGAACTTATTTCTTCTTCATCTTCAGATTTTTCATATTCTTTGAATAATGAAGTAATTGCTGTTTTTTTAAGATTATTTTCAAATCCATATTTTAAAAATTGATAGACGGGTTGTTCTGCTGTTGTTGTATAAATTATAAGATTGTTATAATCCAAAAAATTTGGAGTCGTTAAAATTTTAAATAGTAGATACGTTTTTCCACAACCTGATCTTCCGCAAATAACTGACAAAACTTTATTAGATAAATTTGGATGATGATTAAATTTGAGTTTTTTTTTATCAATGGGGGCACTTCACTCATTTTTTAATAAAAAAATTTTATTTTTAATTTTTTTATTTTTAAAGAAGAAGAAGAAAATTAAACTTCTCTAGCTTCGCGTGGGAATTTATACCTCTCGAACGGGAGTTTATACCTCCCGAACCAAAAGATCTATCATAATCTCTTCTCCTCCAAAATTTATTTCTTGTCCTTTTTCATCAGTGATTCTAATGTTAATGTTGTTAATAGTTTTTCTTGTAATAGGAAAATATATTAATGTTTGTGGAAATAAATTTAATCTGTAACCAATGGGTACAGTAAAAGCTGGAAAACTGAATATTAAATTTGACAATTTACCATTTATATATCCTCCTTCAATAATGTCACAATGTACAACAATTGAATTTATTTCAGTTATTTTTGGAATCTTCTCACCTAAATGATAACCTTGACTATAGGTTTGTTTATTAAGTCCTAATAGCTTTGACAATGATCTATCATGATTAAAATCAACTTCATGATTTTCGTCTAAAGTAAGAGAAAATTTATTAACTGCCGGTTCAACTGCAAAATGTAATTGTTTCTTATCTTTAAATGGTATACCTAAATGTCTCTTAATTTCATTTGATATTGATTCAACTTCGTAAGAACCAGGAAGAAAAGTTAGTACTTTCCACGTTTTGCCTTTATCAGTAGAATATCTAAATTGATCATTCACATCTTTGATAACGTTTTGAATAGTGTTAAATGTAGAGAAACTAGTCAATGCAATTTGATAATTTTTATTTTGTTCCAAATGTAGAATGGGTTCAAAAATTACAAGTGTGTGATGAAGTAGTTGTTATAATTTTTAAAGTCGTACTAAATTTTGATGAACCCAAAATCTCTGTCAAATTTTCTAAATGATTATTAATTTTGTCAAAATCTACTGATGATAATTCTCTCGAAGACATTTTTTAACGAAAAAATTTAAATAAATATTGTAGATAAAAATCGTAGATAAAAATCATAGATAAAAATCATAAATAAAAATCATAGATAAAAATTAGAAACAACATATTTCAACTATACTTTTATAAATCTCTTCATTTAGAATCTTCTTTTCTAACAGTCTTTTCAATATAGCATGAATTTCATTGAAACTAGAATTATGTCCCTCTTTTATTGCAGATATTAAAATATTTAATCTATTTAGTAATTCTTTTGGATCATCTGGTAAGAATACAGTTGTTTTGGTTTTAAAAACCTTTCCCTACTTTAACTCCCGTTGATAATAAATTTTGTAATTGTTTATAACGTATAAGAGATTTTGCTGCACCAACTCTATCTAACATAGCTTTATATTTTATGTGATCTCCTACAGCATAATTTTTTAAATCTGCTCCTCTTAAAAGATCAACAAAATTTCTATCTAAACTAAAAGGAGATTTATCTGGTGAAAAAATTAAACCTCGAAAAGGTTGTGGAAATATTTCTTTTTGTCCGAGATAAAATCTAGGTATTGTTTTTCCATCTATAAATGAAATAGAATGTTCAAATTGCATAGATCTTGGTAATTTGTTATTAATGTCTGATTCTAGTAATCCATAGTCATCTAATATAGTTTTGTGCTCTGGATCTGTTATATCAATTTGTTTATCATTATTTGTAAAATGGTTTAAATGGTTTCATAGTTTTCTCAAAATCAGATTTTACTTGCTCGGTTTGCTGCATTTTTTCAAAATATCAGATTGAATACCAGCTTTTATCATTCTATGTTGAAGATGATTTTCTTTCATAATATTTCTTTGTTTTATTAACTCTTCTAATTGTTTTATTCTTTTAAAATTATCAGCTCTAATTTTATCCATTTTTAAAATATAATATTTGAATTTTGTGGTAACATTGGAATACAGCAAAAACATTTTACTGAACAAATTATTTTTTTATTGCTTTGTTGTCTGACATCTTTCCGTTTTAAGTTTTGTTTAATAAAGTTTTGCTTAAATTTTCGCTTAAGGATTTTAGCTCTTCTAAAAAAATTTTGTAATTTTCTTCATTAGAAATTTTACCATCACTAGAAATTTTGCCATCCTCTGTATTCTTATCATCAACTTTTTCTGACTGTAATTGAAATGATATTTGATTTACTTCATTAGCTATTTGATCAAATTTTTCAATCTCATCTAACGTAATAGCATTATCATCACATACTCTTTGAAAGTAGTAATGCAATTTGTCATAGACTTCTTTAATATGTAAATGCCTAGTTATTAATGATTTTCGTTTCTTAGTTATTAAAGATTTTTCTAACATTGTAACAAGTGAAGTTGCAAAATCATCCGTACCTGTTAAAGCTGTAGCAACTACTGGAATTACTAAAACACCTAAAGATATAACAATTGTTAAAGCACCCAAACTTATTGTTAAGAATATGCCAATTCCTTGTGTTTCATTCTCAACTTTAGTCCATCTCTTTCTTAATTTTTTTTAATGCTCTAATCTTAATAATAATTGAGATTCCTTATCTTTCATATAACGTACTCTATCTTTATGTTTTTCTTTATTCATTTTTTCAATGTCCATTAAAGTAGAACTACGTTCATATGATAATGAAGGATATATTCTTGCGGTTTCTTCCACTTTTGTTTCTTCCATTTTTAAAGAAATATTTTTAGACACATGATTTTAGTTATCTCATATTTTAAAACCTGAAAAATGGATAAAATTCATGAATTTAGTCGTCTTTAAAAATACCAATTTTTCTGAATTTGTCTTGTCCTGGAACGGTCTAAATTCATGAATTTAGGTCTTAAAAACCTGAAAAAGGGTTCAAATTCATGAATTTAGTCGTTTTTAAAGATACCAATTTTTCTGAATTTGTCTTGTCCTGGAACGGTCTTCTTCCCATTACTAACTTTTGCCATAATGCTGCCCAGACCATAATCAACCAATAAAAAGTGAAAAGCAAAATCTTGCAATTTATTCCAACCTTAAGTCTATTTTGCTTAGCCTAGTTAATGAAATGTCTCTGCTACTTTTAGAGCGTAGAACGAGCCGCCGAGTGCTGACATTGCTGTTTTTTGTATTGATGATTTCCATGATTAACTCTCAACCCTATCAGGCCTGGTGAGGGGCGCCCTAGTTTACTTTTTAATCCCACAGCTGAACGTCTTTGTGTGACTCAAAAGCGTTGTTGCACTCAAAATTCACACAGCAATCTCACTCGCTAGTGCGAACTCAATTGATGTGTTCATTTATTGTCCAACAGTTCTAGAGAATTTGATGTACACCTCATAGTCTGGCAGCCAGCACGAGCTTCTGCAGGGAACGAGGCCGACAATGAGACTTTCACAGAATGATGTACATTTCATAGTCCGGCAACCAGCACGAGTTTCTGCAGGGAACGAGGCCGACAATGAGACTTTCACAGAATGATGTACATCTCATAGTCCGAGAGCCAGCACGAGTTTCTGCAGGGAACGAGGCCGACAATGAGACTTTCACAGAATGATGTACATCGCATAGTCCGGCAACCAGCACGAGTTTCTGCAGGGAACGAGGCCGACAATGAGACTTTCACAGAATGATGTACACCTCATTGTCCGGCAGCCAGCACGAGTTTCTGCAGGGAACGAGGCCGACAATGAGACTTTCACAGAATGATGTACACCTCATAGTCCGGCAGCCAGCACGAGTTTCTGCAGGGAACGAGGCCGACAATGAGACTTTCACAGAATGATGTACACCCTTGCCTTCTACGAATATGCATGTCTGCCGACTTCCAGATAGTTCTTCTTCTTGTCAGACGCGATCAGAGAAAAAACTGATGAAAAAACGTTGAAAGTACTAAGTCTAGAGTCAAAATTTTGTCACTGCCTAGTATGTTCATGGACCCCTGTGTATGAAGTTAGACACATTCAAATTTGGCAAACCTCTTAATATCGGCAAACACGAACATTTTGAGCAATTAACCCATGTTTAACCACATTCTTGCATACGTTGCCGATCAGGAACATGATAATAACAGATACAGATCATACGAAATGTGACTCCAGACTCAATACCTTCCAATTGAAAACTTCGAATAATAGAAAATTCCATTGATCGTGTCTGACAAGAAGAGGAACAAGAAGGCTCTCGCTGGCTGCAGGACTATGAGTTGCACATCATTCTGTGAAAGTCTCATTGTCGGCCTCGTTCCCTGCAGAAACTCGTGTTGACTGCCGAACTATGAGGTGTACATCATTCTGTGAAAGTCTCACTTTCGGTCTCGTTCCCTGCAGAAACTCGTGTTGGCTGCCGGACTATGAGGTGTACATGATTCTGTGAAGGTCTCATTGTCGGCCTCGTTCCCTGCAGAAACTCGTGCTAGCTGCCGGACTATGAGGTGTACATCATTCTGTGAAAGTCTCATCTTCGGCCTCGTTCCCTGCAGAAACTCGTGCTGACTGCCGGACTATGAGGTGTCCTTCATTCTGTGAAAGTCTCATTGTCGGCCTCGTTCCCTGCAGAAACTCGTGCTGGCTCTCGGACTATGAGATGTACATCATTCTGTGAAGGTCTCACTTTCGGCCACGTTCCCTGCAGAAAACTCGTGCTGGCTGCAGGACTATGAGGTGTACATCATTCTGTGAAAGTCTCATTGTCGGCCTCGTTCCCTGCAGAATCTCGCTCTGGCTGCAGGACTATGAGGTGTACATCATTCTGTGAAGGTCTCACTTTCGGCCCCGTTCCCTGCAGAAACTCGTGCTGGCTGCAGGACTATGAGTTGTACATCATTCTGTGAAAGTCTCATTGTCGGCCTCGTTCCCTGCAGAAACTCGTGCTGACTGCCGGACTATGAGGTGTACATTAACCCTTTAGGGCACAGATCTCCATTCTACTGAGGAATCTTATTTTCTTCTCGTGGATAGTTGTTATAGGGTCCCATTAAGACGTATCTCAAGGATTTTGAAAAATATATATCGGGAATATTATTTTTGGGGGTGGTACATTTTTGTACCACTATACCCTAGTGAAATTTTCGCTCTCGACAGATAGTTTTTTTGCAATTGTTGTTGCGCTCTTTAATGCAAGTACATACGTAGGCATGGTTAAAATTGTATTTTGATATTGTGCAATATATACTAAACCCCTCATGTTATTGTGTAATTCAGAGCACTACACTTGTTGGAGAAATGGCTGTTTTTCACATACAACTAAAAAAGATGATCAATCGATGATTGATGATTAGCAATATACATTATCATTCCTGTGTTGTGTCCAAATTTAGGCCTATCAGGCAATAGGGGAATGAAACTATTCATGATAACATGAGTAGCAGTTCCTCTGACTATTCAGACATAGAGCAACGTCACAGATCCTGCAGAATACATTACTTCGGCAGTCGTTTTCGTTTGAAGAACAGAACGCACATCGTGCTCTATTGCTTTTGACAATTGGAAGGTGAGGAATGCCATTGGATGATGGTTGGAGCAACTTTCTTTTCTTCGACTTTGCCGATTCGAACCTTGGTTTGGATCTTGATGAGAATTGTCCTACAAGACCATGAACAATCTTCAAGCGAAAGTCCTTCGATGACATGGAAGGGACGTCTTTCATCTGCTTGTACACTATGTAGGCATTTGAAATGGCGGTGTCAATTTGATCGAAGAATAGTCTGAGGTAGTATTTGTACCGGCTTCGGTGGTCGATTTCATAGCATCCTTTCCTTTGATCAGAGATGTCCACACCTCCCATGTAGCAATTGTACATGGCTATCATTATCGGGATGTCAACCTCTGCCTTTTGCGCCGATCCTTTGACTTTTCGCTGTTTAGAGGTCGCTCCATGAGGCGTCAAGTAATTCGATACACCGCACACGCACCGTCGATCCTTCCATTGGATAAATGCCACCTTCCCATTGCTTTGGACAGTGCCAAATGGTTCCCCAGACTTCATCGCTGCGTCAGTTTTCAATTGGGGCAAGTGCTTCTTGTTCTTTCTGATGGTTGCAACCGACTTGATGCCATATTCATGTAATTTCTCCATCAAGGGAACCGAAGAGAAAAAATTGTCAAACGCTAGAACATATACTTTATCTCTAATGTTTTGTGACAGTTGCAGAACCACCGATTCGCCAGGTGTATGTGAAGAGTCGGAGAATTCATCATGTTTTTTTCCGGTGTACAGATGAGATTTGAAGACATAGCCTGTCTTTGCCGAAGCTCTGACCAACATTTTGAATCCCCAGCGCACTGATGGTTTGTTCTTGATGTATTGCTTCATGATGTTATGACCTTTAAAGTTTATCATTCGCTCGTCAATTGAATGGGATTTTGAAGGGCTGATGGCATCCTGAAAGTGCATGTTGAAATGATCTAAAACCGCCTGAATCTTGTAGGCACGTTCATTAGGGTGGCGTCCCAATTGTTAGAGAAGTGCAGATTCTTTCTAATTGCTTCGAATCTTGCCAGGGTCATTATATTATTCACAAATGGAACATCAACTGCTTTGTCAGTGGACCAATAATCCCTCATTTCAGGAAGAACATACAGGCCCATTAGAACACAAATACCCACAAAGGCCTTCATTTCTTCTTCTTCAACAGAAAAAACGTTCCCATTTTGTTTCGCGTATTCGTGTGACTGGGGAATTAGTATGTCACCAAAAAGTTGATTCAACCCAGAAACTTTGAGAAATACTTCATATGGGCAGTTCAGTTCAAGGATGTCAGACCGAATAATGTCATATTCAATTGTTTTTGAGAACGATGGATTGGGTTGAAGACTAGCTTTGGTCTTCCATGAGTTACAGAAGAGGGTTTCTCTTGGTCCTGTCATAGTTGAAGTAGTAGGTCATTCATCAGATTCAGGTGCTTGTGAAGTCGATATGACGGTTTCGTCCAATCCGGCGTCATAGTCCGCTTCAAGGAAAGACATATCCTCTTCATCAACATGGGCAGGCTCTTCATCGGAATCATCGGCGAAAAGCAATTGCATTGCCTGTCGACCAGCAGATCGTTTGGTGATGAAAATTCTTTCCGCCATCCCCTGAAATAAGAAGTCAAATTTGAAACAGCAGCTACTTGTAATCATTTTCTGATTCTGTACATTATTTAGAAGATTCAATGTATTACTTAATGTCACAGAAAGAAAACATCTACGCTATAAATAATAATTGAGGAACAAGCACCACAGAAACGGACATAGCCTAGTGGAACAACTTCGGAATAACGATGCTAATAGTGTGTGGTCGATTCCCTGAAGAAAAAATTTTGCCAAAAACTACATTGGTGGAGCGTCATAGACGCAAAAGTGTATCTAGGCTTTTTGGATGTATGTCAAGTACCTAGCAATACATTTTTCAGAATATGTACTAGCATTCGTGAATATTTCATTATTTTGCATAATTTTCCTCTAAGGCTTAGTGGTATATATTTGTACCACCTACGTGTTCTTTTTCAATTTTGCCCAAACAAACAAATTATCAGCTCATGTCTTGACCAATTATGTTTTTTCAGGTTATCATCTTATCAAAATTGTGGTAGAAAAGTTACTAGAACATGAAAGAGACAGATGACATGAACACTTACCCGATGCAATTCCCAAAAAGTCGATAATGAAGAAAATGTCCAATTTCATCGTCTGTATCCACTAGAAAATAATTAATTTTGTAAAACAAACTCGTCACAGCTTTTTTTCAATGCATTTTCTACCAAGTTGTTAGATATGGTAAATGACAACGGAAAACAAGAGCCGAAACACGATCACAAGAGAATCCTTGTTGGTGGTATAGAAAAGTACCGCTAAACCCTAAAGGGTTAAAGTCTCTAGAATTACTGCTGTGTAATGCCATATTGCCCACGTTTGGCATTGTTTTAGGTACTATAAGAAGTAATCATAGAAATCATCAATACAAAAATCAGCAGCAATCTGCGCTCGTTCTGCGTTCTGAAGGCCGTAGAGACATCGCATTAACCGTGCTACATTACAAAATTTGAATTGCATTTTATTTTCTTGCCTTCTTCCTTTTAATTTCCGTGCCTACTGATGCAGCCGAAACAACGAAATATTGCAAATATATTAAACCATACAGAAGCTCGTTTTCGGTTCACTTTTAATTTTGACCACTTATTTCATTGAGATTTGACGATATGATCTCAATGAAAGTTCATCTGTTGAAACAGCAGCTGTCACTGTCCAATGATCAATGTCTAGACTCGAAGATAGAACTGAAATGTAGTCATAATAATTAATTATATTATATTCCTCTACAGCATAAATACAACAGTAGAAGGTGGATCACAAAGCTTTCATCCGGTGTGCTCTCCGTGACTTCTCTCTGAAAAGACAAAAATTATCAAACATTGACTGATTTCCACACGAGAGGTACTGCATTATTCTACTGGCGGTCTAGTGACACCAATGAATTAGACAGGTCGTCTCTTCTTCTGTTTGACTAGAAGTGAAACATACGAACATGTAGCGCTAATGAAATGGGAAAATTTGCTGACATAATACCTCAGCAATCGGACAATCAGCAGCCACTTCAACATTCAACACTCCAAATTGTGCGAAGTTTCAGTGTCTGTTGTCAATCGGATCACACAGCAAAGAGACACAGACAATGTCAAGCTCTACAGAGAAGTTTGTGAACGTTTTTTCGTGCGCTTGCTAACTTTTAAATAATGATCCGAAGGACCAACATTAATGAGAAAACCTTTGCGCAATGATCTGAAGATCGTGGCGATCGGAGCATTGTGAAGGAATTCACAGAAATCCGCAAGCGACGCACGACTGCTTTTTCTATGTAAGGTATTAAAAATTTCTTTTTGTCCGCTTAGCAAGTTCCTCCATGTGCAATCGTTTTGAATCAGTCTTTGCTTCTAACAAAGTGATGCACTTAAACAATCTAATTTTGTGAGTGACACAGTTACTGAAAAAGCATTTTGTGTTTTTTTCAAGAAAAACATTTTGTGTTGATTTAGAAGCTTCTTCAAGAAAAGATTTATCTTTGAGAAAATCGGACTAATGTGGACTGCAGCACACACAAATTGGAAACTTTCACTTCAATTTGTTGTTATAGTTGTATCATTCTTGTACTAGCAAAGATAAACGTTATTTACAAGCCGATCTCCGTCCCTCTTTTGCTTCTTCTAACTGATTGTGCTTCATTTGATTGCCATATTGTTTCGTTATTGATTTCATCTGCGCTTGTAGTTAATGTAAATTGTCTCCATTTCAGCAAAAAGATGTTTTGAAGCAGTGCTTCGCTCTCATTGCATGTTGTCTATGAGGCTGCTCAGCCTGTATCAGGACTTCTTTCTGTCACTGATTGCCGTTCATAACAAAGGGAAATAAATTGCAGCCATATTTATTGTAAATAACGAATATTAGTGGAGAATTGCACAACTCACATCTTGATTGATATAGAAAATTACCTCTCATAATTAGTTGAAGTTGTTTTTCCCTGGATGAACAGCGATGTCAGTTACACAGTAGATTGTTGAGTTTGGAATATTAGGACCTTTACACCAGCAGCGACAATCGGGTCCTACGTAAGCATCATCTCCATAGCTTGTGCAGTTTGTTGCATTCGTGCAATGGCCTGAAGAAGAAGAAGATAAACTTCGATTTGTGGTTTGCGTCATTTATTTTAACAATAATAATCTTTTTTTGGTGTACAATGAGCAATCGGCACACCAAAGATATTTAATTGTTTAAAAAGGCTGGATGAGAAATAGATGCCTTAATTTGAACCCATTTTCGTACAGTCCTTATCGTGGCAAAAAAGCATTACGGCAATGGTGCTGTTTTGTCGGCTGTACGATGAGCGATGAGACAAAAAGTCTTAGAAATGGCATATGATATAAATGATAATTCACTGATATCATATGGCAAGTTTGAAGAATATTCATTCAGGAGTTTCTGTGTAAAAATTTGTTGAAGATGAGAGCAGTAATACAACAATTGGGGTGTGATTGATAAACACGCAACTCCCTCTGTAGAATTCATACGACTACTAACAATTTCAATGAGAATCTGAATGCTACACTGAGGAATTGGCTATTGATAAGACTCAACCATGTCAACAGCGCTCTTCGAGTTATTCATGAGGCTGAAACTACAAAATGGATCTACGTATTGCAAATTATTAACAGGTATTTTAGGGCTAACTGGAAACGATCATCGCATGTTTGGCAATGTCAAAGATGCTGTCAATGTGCATTGCATAACATGCGTACACTGTAAATCGCTCAATACCAATCACATACGAAGGATGCATACCAAAACATTTTTTGGTATATTTCTGTATATATTTGTATGTTTTTCGTATGCATACGAAGCCCATACCAGCACAATGTTAAAAGAAAGCATGAATCATGTCCAAAGTATGTTGATTTAAGGCCTTTTGTCAATAAAGATCACACTTATGTTACTACTGTTTTGTAAGTAGTGAGACAATGACATTCAAGATTCATTCTTTCAATACTAAATTCGATTTTAATACATGCAAGTCAAAGGCATTTCATAAATAATCAATAAGTATTCAACTATCAACAATTATGCATTTTGCAATTTTGAAATTATGCATATTATCAATCCGAAATAAAAATACATTATAATTCATCAATGCAAAAATAGTTTTTTTTTGAGATATGTAAGTCAACATGATTGCACGAAAGATATCGTTTGAATGAATTGATGTCTGTCAACTTGTCTGATCAATTAGAGCTAACTAAGTGTCCTGTTCAAGACAAGCCTCCTGTTGATAGAAAAGTAGCAACGATATACCCGTGGAGCACAAAATTCCCAATAAATCTAATCTAGTTAAATATCAAACTATGAAAAAGAAATATTCACGACTATTATTACTGAAAAAAGTTATTTGATAGCAGCATGCAATATATGTATTTTTTGCTATGTGACTTAAAGCTATAATGTACATACCAGAGGCATACCACAGGCATGCGAATGAGGATGAATTTGCATTGCGTCTCGTATATAAAACATACCAAAACTCGCATTTCAGTGTAAAATAGCCAATGACAGATAGAATAGTTCGCATCGCTTCATATCAATCACATACGAAAGTAAGTGAGATGTGGTATGAAAAACATACCAGATCTCTGTAAGCATACAAGAATCTCCCATCAGATGTTAGTTTCAAGTTGCATGTGATTTTGGTATATGTTTGTATGTAGTTTTCGTATCCAGCGATTTACAGTGTGGTATGTTGTTCGCTTTTATTTGCTTAAGCAAATTTTATATCAAATTTTCTGATAGCTCTTATCTATTTTTTCTGTTGTATCATGTAATTACTTACCGCGAAATTACATATATACGAAAGATTATTGCCAAGCTTGGCAATCGCGTCTCGCGTGGCCACGCCGTTGAACATGTGCAACCATAGCCAGGCTCTGTGCTTTATTGCAAAGAAACAATTAAACTGCATGATCACAAGTAAAGACGCGGCTCATTTTTCTGTTCAGAAAAGTCATTTAGTCATGCATTTGGTGACTTGTAAGTGAACTTTACTCTGATTTCATCTAAAAGTGAAACAATTGGTTTTCATTTGTATTATTCCTATATAACATACAATTGAAAGAATTGTATTAGCAGTACTCTTATTTGGAACTGCGTTTTGCAAAGCATCTGAAAAAGTAGAATGATAGACTATTATTTGTTGAAATTTGGACGTTGTTTTTGACATACACAAACATTTTTTGATGTATTATCAAAATGCGTTTTAGTCCTTTAATCAGTAAAAAGAGGCAATGAAAAGGAATAGTTGTTGCTCGCTTACAAATATTTTCAAATTCATGCAATATCAACTGATTTTCACTGGCTTCGTTGCACACAAGGTAAAAAACACGTCAATTTTGATAAATTTATCAATTGCCAGGTTACTTGTCTAAACGTCAATTTCCTATCTAGCTCTTCAAAATATTAAATATCTTTGCGGTTCACGCATTACAAAAGAAGCATTGCAGGCAGCATAGAACATTGGATCAGCGAGACGAGAAGTCAAGTTCAAGGCCTCCTGGCGTCAAACATCCATCATCGTCAAAGAGGAAGAAAAGTTTGCAACTCATCAGTGGAAATGGATCAAATTTCGCCTTTTCAGACGATGGAAAGGACGGACGACAGATTTGTGAAATTTCACTTCTTATGACATCAAATATCTCTAGTTTACTACGAATTTGGACAAACTTGACATCTTCTGCCACTTCTCTATCATTAGCTGCATATCTTGATTTTCACCTAAAATCCCAAATTGACCCTTTCGCGACGAATTGGAACTCACAACATTGCTGGAAGTCACCATGACGTGTTCTGCACGCGTAATCAACCCTGGCCACACTGTGGTATTTTTCCGAACACGCACCACTGGGGGGGAGACAATTTCGCCCCAACCCTGCTGATCTCCCAAACTATTGCACCAATTTGACAAACCACACATCAATCGAAAGGGCATTTAAAGGGGATTCAGAATAACAGCATTTTATTTCTAAGGTCATCCCTGGGCTGAGGTGAAAGTCAAAGGCTAAAATTCGCCTTGTTTAAAACATTTCCATTAGATTTCCATTTGAAATGAAAATGACAACAAAAACTAATAATTCATGCACTAATCGAAAGGTCTGGTCAAGTAGTAGTGTGATGGTTAGTAATCGTTATGAGATTGCACCAATTGTTGTCATTAGATGAGGTCAAAGGTCAAATACATGTCATTCTAACTTGTAGTTCAACTTAGATCGCGCTAAAATTCATTTTCTGAAATACGCTTTGTTGTCTCACACAGATGTACATTCCTATTTTCCATATTTCATCTGTTAAAAATCTTCAATATGCGTAATTAGATGCAGCACTAAAACCACGAGAATAATAAACATCATTTTTAAAATTTGAATTTCAAATCTCAAACATGCATGCATAATAAACAGATAATTTTGAATTGTGAATATTATTGATAGAAAGAATACTTTTATGCCATCTCATCTTATTCCATCACGAATTGATGTCGCAATACGCACATTAGAAGTGAGTAGACCGAAGTCAGTCAAAATATTCCAAACATTCAAATCCTAAAATAGTTCCCACACCAAAAAAAGTATAATGTCCAATTCATTCTGTCAAGCGTTGCACGATACGTAGAAAGTAAGCTATTAGAAGTCTGGTGGCCATAGATTGCTTGGTTTGATCTATATTCAAAAACTTCACCTGGGAGGAATGGGTTGAAATATTCTTCAATGATGTCTTTCAAACCGTGGCAATTTGAGCAATTCATGCATGACGAGATCCAACGCAAGCTCGTGTACTGAAGCTCTTGAGCACATATAAGCATTTGACGAAGTGAAGGATACTTTCTTATAGGAACAACATATACACTCAGCAAAAGAGAAAACAGGACACCCGTATCTCTCACTCTTGCAATCTTGACTTTCAGCGGTAGCACTTGATTATTGTTCAATTGCGATCTGTGCCGTGAATGACAGCTGACTAATTAGCATCAAGACAGGCGCATCGAGTCTCTTATCAACTCGTTTGTCATTGATAGATAAATTTGCAGGCATTGTTGCAAATCAAACATTAATGAAAGAAAGATGAGACATATGACAACTTCTGAGCGATGGTAAACCATCGGAATGCTTAAGTCAGGTTGGTCCCACCGCTATGTGGCAAGGTTCTTTAAGAGGTCTCCGAATACTATACGCAACCTGTGGCTTAAAACAGCAGCGACAGGCACTGTAGAGCATGCTGGAAAATTAGTGAAGCGTCGACAAACGACTATGAGGGCGGACAGAAGGTTGGTGAGGTTGGTCAGGGGGAATCCAACACTTCCGGCTACCCTGCTGCGTATTCAATGAGGAGAAAGGAGTAAATGGGGCAGCAAATTATCCGCACAAAGCATAAGAAATCGTCTGAAGGAGAATGGATTGCGCTGTCGGCGAATGCGTAGAAAACCCCGACTCAGTCCTGCTCATGTGGCTAATCGTGAACGCTGGGCCATGCAGCGGATTCATTGGAGGGTTCAGCAATAGCAGCGGGTCATCTTTACAGATGCGAGCCGATGGACGCATGCGCGTGCAATCCACGACAAGAGCTTCTCAACCAGCATGTCCAAATCTCCGAAAGTCAAGGGCCTTCTCTGCATGTTTGGGCAGGGATTTCCCTCCGTGGCAAGACGGATTTAGTGTTTCTGAGAAACAATGTGACAGTATCAACATATGAAGCGGTTATTGAAGAGCAAGTAATTCCATTCATGAACAGAGCATACGGTGGAACTACCAATTGCATTCTACAAGATGATAATGCCCCGGCCCACAGAGCAGCTTCAGTGCAACTTCGGAAGGATCAACTGCAAGTTCGTACTCTCAAGTGCCATCCCGCTCTCCAGATATGAATCCTATAGAACATGTCTGGAGTTACTTGAAGAGACAGATACAGAACAATGCTCATCCTCCACAGAGCATTCATCAGTTACAACAATCAATGGTGGACTGCTGGAATAATATGCCTCAGACGTTTATTCGACAATTGATTTGTGGTATGTCGCGAAGAGTGAGCAGCCTCTTGCAAGCCCGTGGGGGCTATAAAAAGTATTGATTTTTTCCAAATAAATGTAACTTGGTTGAGAACTTTGCTTTCATTTTTTTATTTTTGACTACATGTACAAAATCCTGTAAGTTGTAACAGTTGATTAAGATAGAGACTAGAACCACAATACCGGTAAGCAATTAACGCGAATTCATTGTCTCTGACACGACAATGAGCTGTCGTCATTTACCTCGACATGGTCTAGCTGACTGATGCCACGCTCACGTGATTATGCAATCAATCAAACATGCTGCTAAGAGAGAGAGAATGAAAACCGAGGTGTCCTGTTTTCTCTTTTGCTGAGTGTATAAGTAAATGGTACACACCTGCTATTTAAGGCTAGGATGCGTATCTGTACAAGAAAAGAAGATTAATTATGGAGACTAATGTGCGACTATTATTAACTATCTGGCAATAAGGCACGCGTAAAACTGAAGCTGGGCACATTATCAATTCAAAGACTTACTATTGCATTTGTACATCAAATTCACGATTTTGATGTCATAGAAGCTTAGGCCAATTCTTTGACCAATTCTGCGCTGTTTAGTTGGGTCCAAGGTTTCAATTGTGATTGATCCGTTGATTGAGTAGGCCTAAATAAATAAAAACAATTAGATCGATAAAGCGCATAGAAATGGATTGCACCTTTCGAAAGAAAGTTAAATTTCATGTTTTCAACAATAGTGCACAAGAATGGCACGTATTTTCACTCAGATACATTTATCATTGGGTTAGAATCAGTCGCACATCTAATTCTGAGCTTTTCATTTCTTACTTCCCCGACTGTGCCGAGATTTTGATTCAATTGTCATTTAACTCAACTTCTGATGAACAATACATTTCTGTGATGAAACGGGTCAGTTTACAGAATCAATGACACATCAAAGAGCTTTTCTTATTAACAACAGAATTCTGTTGGCTGAATAATAATATCTTTATCGCTCATGCATTGCTGTGACTTTCTTCAAATGATCACCATGATAACTTCAGATAATTGCAATCAAGTTTTGGGGATGAAGGAAACCCATAGAAATCCATCACTTGAGATGTGTTTATTTAATTGACTGAATGAGAATCATTGAAATGCATCGAATTTCATTCACATTGAAAAAGGCGGTACGCTTTGGATGAGCTTTGCCAATGCAAAAAACATTACAGAATGGCAGCTACAGAATCCAGCACTTTGTCTGATTGCACTTGACCAGGACTACTTCGGATAATTAAATCAATCAATCAAATCAAAAAAAATGCACGGGGGACTTTGAAAAAAAATCTGCAACTGTTAATGTTTTTAAAATTTCATTTTATTCCATTCCACCATTCCCTGATCGTCAAACTCAGTCTGGAGGCGAACTTCTTCGCAAGTGTGGTGTATTACGATGAACCGATTTCTATGTCATTTCAGAGATTAAGCCTCATCGCTTCTGAGATTATTAATTAAGCAAGAAATAACGAAAACAATTGAGGATTTTGGAATGTGGAGACCTCTAAAATGTTTGTCCCACGTTGTTGTTTGTTGACGGGGAAGATTATTGATTTATAAAATCGGCTGACAATTCTTAGACAACAGATGGCCAATGCCCATTTACATGAGCTTTAAACGTGATTTAACGTATTGTTGCTCTACCGTTAAAATTTGAGGCTGCTCTGCTCCTTTCAGTCAGCTCGGCCGAATTCTTCACGCCATAAGAAAGAGAGCGCAAGGAACCATTTTTATTTCTATCTGAAAACCAACATTGAACAAGACCTCAACCACCTGAACTATGACACGTCTAGCAAAAATCGCAAGGTTTATGTCATTAACTTTTGATTTGGAAGTCTATGCTTCCAATTTTGTATTTTGCTTTCCAATAAATTCATTCCCATGAGTAGCCTGTCCTAGACCAGGCAAAACCGGTCGGGAATAATTGCTGACTTTTCTTTCGGGTCAAAACTGTATTAGTTATTTTCATTCATTTTGATTTCAATCGTTATTTTGATATATATATATATATAAATACGAAATGTGCTCTCCTGCCCCACTTGTACATGAAGGGACCAGGGCCTACAGCAATCGTCGGACCAGGCATTTGGAGGTGCTCTGACTGTCATATATCTTCATTCATATCAGTACATATCACAGCACAATCATATTCCGCAAAAGCTAACTCTAAATACGAAAATTGATGGCCTACAGCAATCGTCGGACCAGGCATTTGGAGGTTCTCTGACAGCCATAGCACTTCTTTCACATCAGTACATCTCAATGCACAATCATATTCCGCAAAAGCTGACTCTAAATACGAAAATTGAGGGCCTACAGCAATGGACGGACCATGCATTTGGAGGTGCTCTGACTGTCATATATCTTCATTCATATCAGTACATATCACAGCACGATCATATTCCGCAAAAGCTAACTCTAAATACGAAAATTGAAGGGACCAGGGCCTACAGCAATCGTCGGACCAGGCATTTGGAGGCGCTGACAGCCATAGAACTTCTTTCACAACAGTACATATCAATGCACAATCATATTCCGCAAAAGCTCATACGTGGGGCAGGAGAGTCAGTGGGGCAGGAGCGTACAGTTGTGGGGCAGGGGCGTACATTTCATATTCGTCCGTGGGGCAGGAGAGTACAATTCGGTGGGGCAGGAGCGCACATTTCTTATCTATATATATATATATCAAAATAATGAAAGTAGACAAGGCCAATAAAAAAGATGTTATTTCTGATAAATAATAATAAATAATCATAAATCTTTCAGAAATAGCATATTTTTTATTGGCCTTGTCTACTTTCATTATTTTGAACTAATCGGCCAATGGGGAATTTTATTATATATATATATATATCTTTAATAACATCTTTAATAACTTATATATATATAAGTTCATTAACAGGCTTCGTAGCAATGTTCAGTTTCCGATGGAACAAGAAGAGCAAAATTCTCTCATTTTTCTTGACACCAAGATCATTCGGAATGACAATTCTTTTGATACAGTTTGGTATTTGAAAGAGACGAATACTGGAGTATAAACTCCCAATTGCCCTTACGCTCCAAAGCACTATCGCTTGGCAGCCATGAAATCCTTGTTTTACCGTGTCAGGGCAGTTTCTTCTTCTTCGGAGTGTTATCATGAGTCCGTGGAGATCATCCGTTCTATTTTTCGGGAGAACGGGTTCTCCGACGGAGTCATTGATGGCGTCCAGGTAAAAGTCGAAGAAAATTACAGAGATCAAAGTTCAAGCGACAAAAATGAAAATGAAAGCGATACTACAACCGTGAATTGGAGTTTCCCTTTCATTGCTGACAAAGAAAGCAATCTAAATCGCCACATCAGAGACATAAATACCGTAAATCCTCGAAGTTAAACCGCCCACAAAGTTAAACCGAACGTCAGGCAAAACTTCGCGGTTCTTTTATGTTAAACCGCATCCCTTTAAGTTTAACCGCACCTCAAAACCGCACCTCCCACCATTTATCGTGTTCAAAGGAGCGGTCAAAGATGCAAATCGTCTTAATGAAGCGTACCGCCCACGAGCGTTCATCACCACGACAGCGAACGGATGGATGAATGACAGCACTTCTCAAGAATACGTCGATCGAACTTTGGTCCTTCTTTTCAAACCACGCCTCCTCATTTGGGACTCATTCCGGGGACACATCAGTGACGGGACAAAGAAACACCTTGGCAAGAAATTGGTATCGACTGCTGTTATTCCAGGAGGATGCACGTCACGCATTCAAATCGCTGATGTTGTGTTCAACAAAACGTTCAAGGCGTCCATCACCGACCAGTACAACGAGTGGCTCTCTGACAAAAACCAACACTCTTGGACACCAGCTGGAAATATCCGAGCTCCATCACGTGAGACTGCTGTTCAGTGGGTTCTCAAAGCGTGGGAAAATGTTCCTCAAGAAATGATTCTTCACGACCTCAAATCATGTGGAGTGACGAACAGCTTGGATGGCGACGAAGATGACTTGATTCATTGTTTTAAGAAGCGCCAACCCAACGAATCTGGGCTTCAGATGCTCAAAGAGGAGGACACGAATGAGGAAACGGAAGAGAACGACGAAGATGATATCAAAGATCCAGAATTGAAGGACAGCGAAGATGCCGCAGTGATTATGGACTTTGAGTGAGTGCCTTATTTGACTGTTTTCGTTTCTGTTATTCAATAAATACAGATTGGGCAGATGGCCAAATCTGCTGTTAACCTATTGATGCTAATTTTCTTAAATGGGATTTTTACTGGAAAGACACTTTTAAGTTTAACGGCATCCCTCTAAGTTAAACCGCAGCATGCGGTTTAACTTGGAAGACCCGCTCTGAAACTGACTCCAAGATGCGGTTTAACTTCGAGGATTTACGGCAGATTTCTACCAGAGACTGTACGTGTGAGGGTTATTTTTACAACCCTGAAAACTTCTCAATTTTTTCCCAACAAAGATAAAATAAATGGGGAATTAAAATCAAATATTGTATACAAGTATAGTTGTGAACATTGTGACAAATGTTACATTGGCAGTTCCATTCGTCATTTCATTACTCGCATTAATGAACATCTCAAAGCGTATCCTACTCCGACCGAAGTCAGTATGCACGTCCATCCACCAAAGAAAGACGGCTTTTCGATTATCTCTACGGTTAATAATAACCCTCGTCTTTTGGAATCCTTTCGTATTAAGAGCACCAGTAGCCTACTGATGCATGATGCACTGATGAATGATCGAGGAGGTTCTAATCCACTGGCATTGAATTTTTAAATACAGTCCGTTTCATAAAAATTGGATCATCCTAAAATTTGACTAAATAAAACATAAGTATGATACAGAAAGCATTTTTCATGTTATTTCATGTCCCTAATATATTTAAATGTCCTTATATAATCTGATAAGCTATGATACAGTAACGGTTCTTAAGAAGCTAATATTTTGTGGCCCTACCCTTATTGTCAATGACACTACCAATTCGTCTAGGTATTGATTCGATGATATTGTTGATTTTTGACTGATCTAACTTTCTCCACTCTCTTTTTAACAGTGACGTAAGTTGTGATACGCCATCTGTAGGTAGCAGTGAACGACGAACGTTACGTTTTAGAATACTCCATACATTTTCTATGGGATTCAGATCAGGAGAACGAGCTGGTCAAGATAATGTCCTAAGCCCTAATTGAGACTTGCATAAGTTGACTCTACTGCTCCTGTGACACGTAGCATTATCATCCATAAATAACCAAGTCGATGGATTTCGTCAGTGACAATGACTCATTGCCGTGTGAGACGTCTTTTTGTATGCTGATCTGATAATTCGATGTGAGAGGGCCTCTTACAGCTCTTGAAATTCGACTCAATAAGTCTTCTACGAATAGTGGACTTAGAAATAGACGAGTCTAGTGCAGCCATCTCAGTTAACGAGAGACTTGGATCAACTTTAACAAATCTCAAAATTAGGCGGTCTCTACGTTTGGATGTTCTGCGTGGACGGCCAGAGCCCTCTTTACGACAGAGTCGAAAATCATCATTATGCCATCGATGCACATTTGTGTAAGGGACATTTAGTCGCTTGCTTGTAGCGCGCAAAGAAAACCCTAGTTCTAGCAAGGCTGACACTTTGCCTTTTGTGAATGCGATCTCGTTATTATTCATTTGTGCTTTGTATTGTTTTCAACCGGTAAGAGATAGATTTCTAGCTGAAAGCTATCAAGAGTTCTGCCAACACCACCGCAACGAAGTCAGGAAGCTATGGAACATGAAGTCCAGTTAATCACATGCAGCAGTTACATTATTGTTGATGAATAATGGTGCTATACTGGCTCTGATTGACCGATTCTCTTTATTTTTGTTTTGCTTGATAGCTTTTGGCTTGTAGAACAACATATTACATAACAAAGGAAACAAATGTAACTTTATAAGAGTGAGGTATGATTTTGTGTAACATTGCTAAGTGAAGATCAAATTATCTACTACTTTTTTATCTATAACAGGAAAACAACTCAATATTCATGCTTGAAATTTCCGACAATGATATTAGTAAGCACAACTGACATATCTTCCAAATTTCAGAGAAATTCGTTCAAATTTGGCGGAGTTAGACAAAGTTGAAGTTATGGCGATGTTTAAGGGTGATCCATTTTTTATGAAACAATCTGTAGCTCGTTTGTTCACGTCATCATGTACATAGCAGTCTTTGTAAATTTGTTATTTCATCAGATTTTGTTGTTAATTGTCCTGTTGTCATATCATTCCATGCCATCACTTGTAAATTTTACTCATTATCATCTTGTCATATAAAAGCTTGATTTTATGTTAATTCTATTAGCACCTGATGAAGGCATTGGAATAAATGAAGAAATATATTGTGAATTGATTGTTTTATTTTATTTTAATATAGTCTGGGCACAAGCTTTTCAAAAAATTTATATATATGAAATTAAAATTGAAAACACGACTTTTACTTATAAGCATAAGAGCTTTCTTTTCTTCAGATGCCTTATAAGTAATGAGATTTAGATAACATGCTATTTACAAAATTTGAAATATACATCATAAAGTTAGTCATTAGAAATAACATGGAAATTTGTAACATATCTTCAAAGTCATAGGATTATGTACACCATAGATTTCTGTTGAGGGTAAGATAATTAGGTCGAATTGAATGATGGATCAAAGGATTCTATGAAATATCTTTCTTTGTTTTTTCTCTCTACATCACAATCAGAAAACATCTTATAAAAAGGGAAAATAGAAAAAGATTTTCGTCCACATACATCTAAATGTTCACTTAAACTTATCTGTCTATAATTAGGGTTGTTAATCTGTTGTTTGTGAATTCTTGTTCTGCACCTTATTGTATTTTTAGTCTCGCCAATGTAATATTGCTTACATATATGTATATACATATATATATATATATATATATATAAATATATATATATATATATATATATATATATATATATATATATATATATATATATATATATATTCTTTTGCTGTGTGACTTAATAAAGCTCTACATAATAATAATAATAATAATAATAATATATTTGTCATCAAAATAGGCAAATACAAATTAGATCGTGAATACAAATTACTGTGACAAATAGAAGGCCCATAAGGGCAACAAATTCAACGAAGTAATGAGGAAGGCTCAAAAAGGAAAAATCATTACCAAATATCAGTTCTCTTGAAATACTGTTCAACACTTTTCTTGAAAGAATACACATTCGGTGCTTGGACTTCGGCATCGGTGAGTTGATTCCAATGAAATACGATATCTGATGTAAAGAAGAATCGACGGTAATCACGGGTGACACGAGGTGGTATTATTTTCTGAATATAACGACGAGAATGATAGTTGGTTGAAAATTCGAAGAAAAGTTCTGGATTTAACGACATCATATCATTCAACAATTTGTAAAGAAAAATTAGTTGATAACGTAGTCGTCGTGCGGACAGACTTAACAATGACAGTTTCGACAAACGATCTTTATAACAAAAGTAATGCAAATGAGGAAAACAGCGAGTAAAGCGCCTGTGGACATTTTCAATTTGATCCACCAAATAACGTCGATATGGAGACCATACTATGGAATTAAACTCGAGAGTTGATCTGACATAGCTCTTGTATATAGGGATAATAACTTCAATGTCACGGGAGATGAAAGAACGCAGAATGGCTCCAAGAGTTTTGTTGGCCTTATTAACAATATTTTCTATATGATGACAAAAGCTGATTGGAGAGGATACATATACACCAAGATCTTTAATACAGTCAACATTTTCAAGCTTGATATTATTAACAGTATACTCCAAAACTCACAACTTTACATTTTGCTGCATTTAGTGGCAAGCCACTGCTGCTTGACCAATTAAAATGTTATTTAAATCACCCTGAGGACCATGACAATCTTGTAAATGTGTATTTGATTTTGGATTGAAACTGTAGGCCAATTTCATATCATCAGCATAAGCAGAGAAAAAGGAATATTTTACAAAAGAGCTAATACTGTTACAAAATAGCAGAAATAGTATTGGGCCAAGGACTGAGCCCTGAACAATGCCGCTTGTAACTTCACATGGTGATGAAAACGAACCTCTGATACGTACAAATTGCGTTCTGCGTTTTAAGTAGTTCTCAATCCATGAAAGGAGATTTCCGGACATGCAATCATTTAGTCTGTACAATAATACTTTGTGCGGTACGCTATCAAAAGCACGAGAAAAATCAAGAAAAGCAACATCAACACAGAAACCCTTGTCTAGCTTAGACGTCAAAAAATCGAAAAATTCCACAATCAATCCACAATAATCATGCGAGAGACGTACGAATGAGGACGCCTTTCCATCGGGTCTCATATGTAAAACATACCAATAACTCGTATTTCATTGTAAAACAGCCAATCAGATAGAATAGCTCGTATCGCTACATACCAATCACACACGAAATGAAGCGAGCCTTGGTATGAAAAGCATACCATATATTAATTATGATCAATAATTAAGGTGTAACTTGTAGTCTGCTGCAGTTATGACATTTTGGATATCATATTCGTTTTCTGCGTCATAATCTTACCTCTAATCAACATTTTAAACATTTTAATATTCCATATCGTGTAATCGATCATTGATCAATCAATCAGATCGATATTGATCAATGGCTCATCCGAAACGTATAATCGGCTGTAGTTATGATACTTTGGATATCATATTCGTTTTCTGCCAGGTTAATTTGCATATTATATTACACTATTATGACATCACAGACGTACAAATCTACTAAATCATCACTGCGAATTAATCAGATCAATACTGATCAAAAAAAGTCAATTATTTTTTGAAGAGCTCGTTGTACGATTTTTTTTTGAAATCATATTCCTTTTCAGCACAAAATTTTGATGTAGAATCAATTTTCAGATTTTTCGGACAATTTTTTAAGGTTAAAGTCAATTTCCAAGTACCGTGATCGCTACATACCAATCACATGCGAAAGTAAGTGAGTCTTGGTATGAAAAGCATACCAGAGATCTCTGTAAACATACGAGAATCTCGTATCAAATGTTAGTTTCAAATTGTATATGAATTTGGTATATGCTTGCAATACAAATTTTGTATGTAATTTTCGCATCCAGCGATTCACAGTGTGCTTGTAAGTTGATATTGCCTCATTTTTTCATGTCTGTAGGTGAAGATTGCTATTGATTATGGTGAATTTGCGTCAGATTTTGTTTTCATTATGCTGCTGGTATGGGCATTGGTATTTGAAATTAGAAGGCTTCACCTTATTTCGGTAAACAAACCTGAACCCCATGCGGGAAAGTTGTGATTTTTTGATATTGTTAATTCAAAGTGATAATCCAGTACCTGTACTTTGCAACGACTGTGATCAATTAGGATCTCTGTGTATCAACAACAAAGTCATAAACTGTCAGAGGACAGTATGAAAGCTCTTGATGCTTGCAATTGCTTCGAAAACTACGTGGACCCCAGCGGAATCGGAGGGCTAAAACGACGATGGAAGAGAATCACACAATGGAGAACTGGAAATCAGATCACTAACTGAACGTGCTGTTCATGAAGCTGATTCAATAATTATTAATAATAATTAATCAATAAGACGAAAATTGAAGTTAAATACATGGGTGAAAAAACCGCATAGAGGCCTGTGAAGGAATGTTGACTTTTAAAAAGAATTTGCTTCATGAGACTGAATTTAGTCTCATGAAGCAAATTAACTTGTTGAAAGTTAATTAAAAGGATTATGACTTGCATGTTTTCGAATAGGAAAGACCATTGTTGAAGTTCCACTAAATTTTGAGGATGTGCAAGGTTCTGATTTGATCTGGCCTGTTAAACATACTGGTCAGTTCAGCTATCACATCATGCACAGTAGAGAGAGATCGAGATTGAGAGAAAGAGAGAGGAGAAGATGGAAGAGTAGGAGAAGAAAAAGAAGAAGATAGAGAGAGTACTAGAGGAGAAATCACATGATGCAATAAATAAGCTAAAGACAAATGCATGTGGGGTAACTGTGATCAATCAAAATTGATTAAAAATACGAAATGGATAAGTGTACAAACGGATGATGCTGATCAATTCATTTGAACACTCGAGAAAGCCACACAGTGACGTCAGTGGTACGTGCGAAATGTGACGACCTGAGTATGTACGGAGTGTGACGTCATGGGGATATACGGGAGGCATCCTCGACCGTCCGAACATTACAGTACGTCCCTGTGACATCACATGGCCGTCATCGTCGTCACTGGGATGATTTGCTGAAGCAGCCGATATTATAGGCTACGTGTAAGCTACGCGTAATTACACATGACCTTAAGCATCCGTCGCTATGCGTGACATTGCTGCAACATCTGTCGGCAGTCCTGTTATAGAGACTTTGCGTCTCATGTGGCTGCATGTATCAGCGGCTAAACAATGTGATAGGACCTCAATTTCATGCTCAGGGAAGACAGAATATGCTTAGCGGTTCATCTGTGGTTCAAGTGGCAACGCAGACAACCGCAGACGACGCGCAAACTATAAACGCTCACCCGCGCGTATTTATAAACATTCCCGACCATGTTTTAACGGCATCAGATCAAATGATTTCGGACTCTTAGTGCATCGCGTATGTATGCGGGTAGAAGAATAGAATGTCTTTAAACATGGATCTTTGTGGTGTTCCGTAATTACGCGTGGCATGTCACCTAGTGTAGCAAACGCGAACCTGAGACACTTTTATGTGCAACAATCAAACAAAAAGGAGAAGACTCCCCTGGATTAGATGGCAAAACTGTATTCGACCGAAACTGGAACGAGAAGATGGACGCTAGAGCAGTGTTATTCAACTGATAAGATTGAACAGCAATAAATACATGGATTATTTGTAGACTTATAAATGGCAGTAATGTCAGTCGCCGAACCCATTTGAGTGAAGAACTTTGTCCAATCAGCCATATACCGCATCTTCAAGCACGTCTGGTTAAATTATTCTTCAAATGTCTGCCAAGACTGTGTTCAATGCATGCAGGCCTACTATTATCAAGTATTACTTTTTTTATGATTGAGGTAGTAAACACAATTGGCAGAATTTCCGGGACTAAGATAAAAAGGCTAAGCTTATCAAGTAGCAATTATATGTATAGTGGTTGGATAGCCACTTGTTAGTAGTGATCCAATCCCAACGCGAAGTGCAAATGTGAATGTTCACCTTTTGACCTTTGGGTTCCGTCCTCCGTCATGAAATATGTGATGTGACTACTTATGGTTTTATAAGTATAGCTAAAAGACGGAAAAATGTGAAATCGTGATGTATTGCGAACATTGTGACGTGGCCGGGTATGTAATGAGACAACGAGCAAACCCACGTGCAGGAGGAGTGACCTTATGTTGACCTGATCTTGACCTGATCTCTCCGGGAGAGAGGGTGGACTCAACCGAGTACGTGTTGAGAGAAGGGTGAGACTACAAGCAGAGGGGGGATTTTGTCCAGGATGGGGCATGTTTTGTGTCATGTCGTGTTTTGTGTCTTGTCCACCGCAACCAATGATCTTTGACTGTTGGATGTAATGGGATACTATGTGATTAGGTGCATCTGCTGGTGAGAAGAGAAAAGGAAGGGTCTTTCGCCTCTCTCTCTCTCATCAGGTGACTCCTAAAAAACAGGTTAGACCAAGGTTGATTTTTCGATAGGTTGTATCACCTCAGTTGCTAGAGTGAGTGGAAAGCTAGAATTTGGCCTGAAGATCAAGCCATCGTAGAAGGCCTAAACTTTAAAGGCTTGTATCTTTGCTTTGTAGGAGTCAGATAGACTTCGTTCAAAGTTTGTTGGAGAGGTCAGGATCCTCCTGATGTGACAGACTACTTATAAACGTGCTAAAATTATAATATTTGCGTCCTAAATATTGATGCAACAAGAAGATTTTAGTGTCAAATACCTGTATCTTGAGCTTTTAAATATGAAGCAACACCATGTCTCTCTCATGATTGAGATGAATGTAGTAGGAAGTGTGCTTGTTTAATTTTCAGATGTAAACTTGCACAACTCAGGCATCTATTTTTGAATGTAAGAAGGCATGCCATATCTAAGCAGGAATATGAACCAACGTTTAATAAATGGATCTGATGCTGTGTATTCAAATGTGTGCACAGTTAGACGCATTCAACATAGGTTTACATGAAAGCAGTTATTTGAGTGACAAACCTCTACTGCTGTTGTGATGAGTCATTACAATTTGACGAAAAGGAAATCGATTTGAACTGTATGTGTGTGAACTCAAAACATTGAGAAATATCTTAGTCTTAATGTGATGTTCTTCTACGTTATGTCTAATGTTCGATTCGGTTGCACCACATAATGAGATTTAAGTGCGCGCGCTTCGGTTTCCAAGAAAGGAAGGGTTATATGTAGCCTTAATATCGAAATTGCACATCACAGAATTAGACCACTTGCTCATTCTACAATGGATAATTCGTGTATCTCTTGCAATTGGAAGTGGCAAAAAATAAGCTGTCAGCAGAGGACACCACAGCCAGTGAGAGATGCTTGCGTGCTGTGATATCACTTCGCACACAACAAAACACACATCGATGTCTTACCAACATTCGATTCAGTGTATGCGCTATGCAAAAGACGATGGTGAAAACATCAAGTGAACTGATTTTCGTACGCCTGCCACTTTTTTTAAATATGATCGAAAGGGCCAACATCATTGAGAAAGCTTCTGCGCAATGATCTGTATTATTCGAGTCTGAAGGGATTTTGTCAGTCGAAGCACTTTGGTTGAAATCACATTAATCCGCAAGTGACGCACGACTTTTCTTTCTATCTCTGAAAAGTATTAGGAATTCCTTTTTGCCCACATAATGAGTTCCTCGATGTGCCGTCGATTTCGTATTAATCGCACTTCTATCCATTGAGTAGATGTATTTGGTAGAGTAGTAACTCCGCATATATTAAATCCCCACTTTGTATACACTTTCGATTTTATTAAATGAATTCGAGGGAATATAGTTGCCAATTGTTGTCAAATGTGAAATATGCAAATTTTAGCTGTGTTTAAAAATTTGCCACAGAATGCAGTTATCATGACTGTAATGCAGAAGGAATTATGGTATTTTGCAGATTCTCAGTGTCATAACAGCCTTGGAGAGATAATGTTTGTTAAATAAACAATTCGATGGGTTCTTAGTATTTTCATCATCAACCTCAGGAGCAATTCCTTAAGTGTGCTCATATCACAGGCAACCTGCCACTGGCCGGAGCAAGATCACATAATCATGGACAATGATTTCAATGAACTTTGAAAGATGTAAATGGATCTCGAGTTTTTTCATGAAGACTTCCAACGCTCAATGTTCACAATACATCTCGCCTTCACATTTATGCGTCTTTTAGCACTACTTAAACCACTAGTCACCACATCACGTATTTAATGACGATGGACGGAAACCAAAGGTCAAAAGGTGCACATTTGCACTTCGCGTTGGGATGGGATCATAATTATTGTTCTACATGCGTGGCTAGTTCAGAGCTTGCATTCTTAACAAGTGTTGAATGAATGAAGCTAGGCATAATTTTAAAGAAGGCGCTTGGTACAAATTTCATCCTATTCACATAATGACACCATGTGCCCCAAAGTACATGTACTTCCATTTCTTGGGGAGATCTCAAGAACTTACCGTAGAGTCATAATGCATGATACTATCCACATCGTACGGTTTTCCATACGTATTCATTTTATAGGCGTTTCTAAAATTTTTTTCTTCTCCTGGCATTATGTTCTGTGCCAAAATCCTCACGTGTTGACTAGCGTTTGGTCTTTCATGCTCATGAAAAAGTCCTATTGCGTGTCCGAATTCATGCGCAGCTGCCCCCTGAAAATGATTTATATGAGCCATAATCAGATGCAGACATGAAATCATAGTCAGGCATAAACGTACTGCAGAGCAATTGCCGCCAAGAGTCATGTTTTGTTCTCCGCTTCCAATGGAATATTTTCCAACATAGCTATTGCACCTGTAGTGTAAAATATACATGTAGAGAGACATTATTGCAAATTTATTGACTAGTGAAAAGTCTGCGCCTTCCGGACACGCGGCATTATCGGACAGAAAGGGTGGAGGTCAACAAAATTTCGTTAAGTGTCGATGGATGCACATGGTTCGGAACATGTCGCTTTATTTCAAAATTTACTTTAAAAAATCTCGACCAGGGATTGAAAATAACTTAATTTTTTCGAGACGAGGAAGGGGGAATATGTCTTCTGAAAAATGAATACCAACTGTTTGCCAAAGTTTCAAAATTTTCATTTTGTATGAGAAATGACTTTGAATAATTTCGAGTGTTCGTAATCCGTACAAGGTGTTTCATTGAACGATATGTTTTGTCCAACACCGTCTCCTGATGCGCTTTTCCCGTTTTGAAAGATGCATGAGAAGCAGCATCTCGTCGTGTCACATTTCTTTCCTATCCCGTGTGCAATTGAACTTTCCTTTTGAACGCTGCTGACAAGTCATTAGTGTTTCGTCGTTTTCCCTCTTTCCTCATTCGTCGGTCGATAATTGTGCGTGTTCTTCCATTCTAAATCCCGCGGCTCTTGTCACTCTCATCGCCGGCATGAATGTGCCTCTCTGCTATTGCTTAATCTATTTGAAGGTCACGCTCAGCCAGGGAAGCAGGCATGTGTGCCATCGTGGTCACCGGATGTCAGTGGTCTTGTGTCGATGTGGGCTAATAGTCACTTTTCTATTAATGCTGGCGCTATTTCTCCTTGCATCAGTGAGCACTTGGTTACTTGTTGCAATATTTGGACTCTACATCCGGATGTCATGCGCGAAATTGTGATTTGGGCTTTCGAAAATACCACTGTCAAACGCCTTCCACCACATCTACTTTTTCTTTTGCCGCCTTGGCGCGTGTTTGACCCTAATGACGTGGCAGCAACCAAACCTGTGCAGTATCGATCAGGTTTTAATGATCGAAAGTTGGTGCAGCGGATGATGGAACTCCTGCGGCGAGGTATCCACTTACGCCGCATTCCTCGTGCGTTACTTCACCTGCTCCCAACGCCGTAAGACTGCTCAGCTTTTTCGTCGACAACAGGCAATGGTATGGCTGTGGTTGATGGAAGCCAGCTACAGAAGATTTGATGATGGCAGTAGTGAACAAGTGGCGATTATACCTGATGATGAGTAGTCATTGAGACCTAGCGGCAGTTGGGTGGTGAGTCCTTTGACACCTCGGGCGGTTCATCTTGTTTCCTCTGATGATTCCGAGACTTTTTTGGCATCTCGGACTCCATGGATACTGCTGATGTGCCACTGGGTCTGGTGGAGAGGGAGGCATGGTGCTTCACGCGCCGTTTTGGCATCAAGTGGATTTGGATGATGAAGAGGAGGAGGAGGAGGTCCGGCCGGCTAAAATACAGCGTCTAGAGTCCGGAGAAGAGGGGGATGATTGTTCTGAGATCGAGATGATAGAAGATATCAGTACTGTTTTCTACTGCCAGATGCATGAAACATTTCCACAAACAGTGAATACCGGTAGAATCCGTCTCATTGAGCAGGATCTCATGCATACAGATCCACATGTAATGTTCGTGGATGAAAGTGACGCCTCATTCCGTTTAGTTAGGTGCGCCTTACAGGGTCTAGTAAGGGCCTATGGGATTTACAATAGCTTGACTTCACCACCAATTGAACCTCCATAGTGGCTCCACTCACATCCTATGTTACCAGAAACGTTATTTTCTGTATTGGAGAATAGGCATATTGGAGAATAGGTACAGACGAACGAATTTGGTTGGGGTGGACGAGGAGGAGACTCCAGATGAAGATAGGTACCTTCAGTTCTCTTTTTTGTCCTTTGTCCATAGCGCCATCTAATGCAACGTTATTTCCAGTACGGTATGAGGAGTATACTTGGTCGAATTTGATCAATTTAGAAACATTGAATGAACCTGACAGCGCTCTGGACATTGATCGGGTCGCTTCTTTAGTTATTCGCACACTGCGGGAACCTTTGGCAGCGGAGGCAGGTAGAGCGTTTGTGAAATTATCACCCGAGTTAGCACGTTTGAAATGCCTCATCAATGCTCGCTCTAACAGTTTCTGCTTCAAATATGCAGTACTTGCTGCCTTGCATTACAAAGATGTCCCGTACCACCGCGAACGACCGGGTGATTGTTTAATTGGGGGAGCGATTTAAATTTTCCAACGTTGGGCAACTGCTCGGCGGTGGAGATGTGTGACATATCACACTTTGAAAGTCGTAGTAAGGTCAAGGAGAATGTCCACTTTCTTGACCTGAAACTACAAGGACCTATTCACTGCTCGCGGGAAACAGCTATGGGGCGTGTTGCAAATGTATTACTCGTTGACATCTCCAGCAGGTGGCATTACTGTGCATGCTCTGTACGGTCATCATCATACGCATAGTATGTGTGACAATGTAGCTCGTCTAGGGTTAAGGAGAATTATGACATAAATTGCGCCTCGTGTTTGAGAGGAAAACCACCGGTGTAGCTTAGCTGATGCCGGAAAGGTGAGACTATAAATAAAAAGTATCCGACTGTGAACTACAGCCACTACGTATTAGCTATGCAGATATAATGTGCTTCATTGACATCACTCTCAAGGTGCATCATCCGGCCTGGCGTGCCGGCAGGGTTGGCATTCATTCTACAACAGCAGAAACAGCAGAAAAGGTATCTTGATTCTTTGGAGCGCCTCTAGGAAACCTCACTACCACCAAGAGAGGCATTCAAGCGTAACTTGACTGGGGCCGACTGTTCCACCGCTGACTATGATCATGCCCAAACGGCGTGGGGCAAGCTCTGCTGTACAATATTTGGGGATTACATGAGACGTTACTTGGAGATGGATGTCAATTTACTGGCTCATGTGTTCGAAACTTTTAGAGAGGTGACTCAGAAGGAGGATGGTCTTGAACCATCTCAATTCATCAGTCTTCCCGGGATATCATGCAAGTTAGCATTCAAAATGACAAGGGAGACAGCACATCTACTACCACACAAAGGTCGGTGACTAACAAATCATCTGCTCGAGTAGGGCAGAAAATGTTGGAGCTAGACACCACAGCAATCCCAAAAATTAGTGTACTATGTCGTTTCTTGCACTTACTGTGCACATTATCGTGCATAAACTGTTCACATTTTACTATAGAGCGAATTGGTAGAGAGAATAGCGACAAAATGAGGTAGTCGTGGACTACCGTTAAATAGGCCTACACGATCACAAAAATGCAAGCATTGAAAAAGCGGATGTTTCGTGGACTTCAACATGCTTATCCATTTCCATATTGACATGGTTATTGCTAATTACTATTCTTGACAGACACTGACACTTGCCGACTTCAGAGAAATTTCGAAGACGATAAACATAGCAAAAGAACGTCTGGCTCATGCGAATGGTTGGTACTAGAGCATAATAGTGCAGATAATTAAATGCCAGATATGGACGCGGTCATCATGTCCACTCGGTCTACAAGCATAGTGGCTGAATTCAACATTGTTATCAAATGAATGGAATGCACTTTTCATGATAGTAAGCTCTCATTGTGGGACGCTTTAGCAAAAATCACGTACATTATGCGCAATAGTTCCAAACGCACAAACTACGTTTGCTATTGTCATAAAAGATGCAGCTACTCAGATAGATTTACCGCTCATCGAATGCGTTGCATCGACCTGAGACTAATCTTGGTGATTTAACTGATGATCGTTCTTGTCCAAAACTCATTGGTAGTCATGCTCATTTGCAACCAGTTTACTTGGACTCCTTATGGAAGTGAATGGTCCACCAAGCTGCACGAGCTTGACGCTTTTACAAGGTAAGAGTTTAAAGCAGGACCTTCTCAGGATGATATGTACCCCATGTCCACCACGAACCTTTTGCGTCTACTGAGCGCTGCCGAATTGAGCTGTATTTCTCTGATTAAATGGGAAGTATGCAGTCACAAATAGTGACATGGAATGTCTTCAAGTTATCTTCTATCATATGTCGCAATAATGTTTCTGATCGGTGATTTATACGAGAATGCAAAGTTCGCCGGTAGGGTCTCTAGCAATGTCTCCGTAAAATTCTGTAATTACCAATTTTGGCTCATTTTACTCGTCCACTCATGCATTTATTGGATTGATTTTTCGAATGACAAATTCCATTGCATGCATCATTCAGCACTTTCCAAGCACCTCAGTGCAATGTATTTAGGTTCCATGTCAAAATGGTCTTCGTACAAAATGGTCTCCAAAGTGGTCTTTCTAAAAACTGCCTAGGGAAATCCACGAAATAAAATTTCAGTAGCATATAAGTCCTATGTTTCTGTTAAAATTTCAACCGGAAAGTCAATGGTCTCTGGTAGTTTGTGAACGCAGGCCTAAATAAACCTACTTTCAAACTGTCAGAAGCTATTCAGCGTTCGACTCAAATTAGATGCTGCAGAAGTCGCTTCTGTTATTAAAATTTTGCTTTGTGGCTTTCCGTTGGAAAGTTTATAGACCATTTTGCATGAAGAACATTTTCAACTATCATCATGCATGTGTAGTGCCACGAGATTGTAGAAAACGATCTTGCAACCACCAATCAAAAGTTTTCTTTCCCCTTTCGCAAATCACCCTGACTACCTCATGATGATCATAGCTGCTCTCGATCAACCTAAACTGTATTTATCCACCCGTTTTGTTATGTCTCGACCTCAGATTGCACTTTTGAATCTTGTAGGATGATGTTTCTATTAATTCATCAATTTACTCTAAGACAGGTTGCGAAATGATGCTTGATGATTTGTATTTTAAGTCATAAACAATTCCGTAATTCTAAAGCTCAAGTGTTCTAGGAATTTCATACTTACTTCTGATTTCAACAATTAATGTGTTTCAGTTGCTGAAGTACTTAGAAATATAATATGGCGACGACGATAGGGTCATGATGAGCCACATGTATCGACAAATAGGAATCTGCAGCTCATTGAAAGGATGATCGGGTCGGATGGGTTTTCTCTTCAACCTCTTGCACTGGATGTCATCATCGCGCATGCCAAACGACACGTTTTTAAGCTCTTATCTGGATTTAGCCGGATTCTGCAAGAGTTTCATTCCTGCTTCAATTTCTATATCGCGATCTCACAAGCAAGACCAGGCACAGTTTCTGTGGTTTCATAGGCATTAATTGAAAAGATCATAATTTCATGCCGTTTGCCCACGTCGTTGCAGATTTAAATACACCTCGTCTATCTTGTCCACATTAGACGCATCTTTAAACGCTATTTTGGCACTTCTGTCTTACAACGACGAATGTGGTGAAAATATCACAATCTATGTATTAAAACAGAATATGCCTTACCCTATTAGACAAGTTCATATCAATTTTGCATGTTGGTTTTGATGTTTTTATCTGTTTTAGTCGCATTACTTGAACCACACTAACTTTTAGAACTGGATTGCACATTCATGATCTCAACAATTTTATCTGTAGGCAGTCAGGAATGAGTCTGTCATGAGGAACTGTGTTGGTGCAGCACATTCTCCATGCACAATTTCAATCTGGGGCGTGAAGGGTGATAGTTGGACTGAGTTTTGAGCCATTTTTGGACTATCCTCTCCGCTAATTTCGTCTCATCCGCCAACCTCTTGATGGAGGCATACCCGGCAGGGTGACGTGCGTCGCATTTAATGTTTTTCAAACGCTTAGCCATTTTTTCTCCAACTGCCGACCGCCGCCGCAGCGTGCGTGCCCTGCCTCGTCGACGCTGAATATAAATGAACATTCGTCCTCCACCAACTTTGTGGTTCAACAAAGTTGCACTCCGTCAACTTTGTCCTCTATGGCGGTACTCTGATAGCACGCACTCACACAAACTGACCTTCACATCCACCGCTATCTGGTCACTTTCGTCTACCGCCCCTGCCGCCGTTCTTGCACAGCAAGTAAACAGAGACAGGAAGTTTTTATCCATTCAGGTTATTAGCCAAACACCTGGCCGCTGCTATCTTCTTCGGCGTCACTGAAAGACTTGAAATATTCACTACTCGGAAAACGGCGACTTTTCACAAGCACCCGCTTCTTAGAAGTGAGGGGTGTTTTGAATAGAGCGTCTACGGCCGCTGCCACTGTTGTTTTCTTCCTCATTTTCTTCGGTGATGCGCTGGGCTCGTCGGTTTCGCAGGTAGTCTACGTGCGGTCTCTATTGTAAGGGCGCGCGACCGTGATTAGTAGTAGAAGTAGTAGCAGGTTGCCACAGTTGGTCCAGCTCGTCTATAGTGCTCCGGATAAGATTATGCGAGGGATATTTCGCTTTAAACTCCGTACAATCAGTAGGAGTGAATTGCTTGTGCCGGTCGCGAAAAGCAAGTTGAATAAGATCTTCCGTTCGCGAGGCAATAACTGGTGTCGCGCTCTCCAGAAACTCACCACGCTAATTGAACTTCATGGAGGATGAGGCCAGTCGGTTGTAGGGCGCCAACGCTCGATTCCGGTATGGTTTCGGAGTGCCGAGGGAAATGTCATTACGGAGTTTCTCCTCCCACCGTTTAACATCCTCCAGTAAAGTACCCTGTTTGACTATTTCTTGACTGGGATCGGCAATCTGGGCGGGGCGGCAGTCATGCGCGTGTAATCAGTTGCAATGCAATTGATAGCGTTGCTGCTGAGATGGTTGGCGCACATGGCTGAAGCCAGCTATTTGGTTGTGCACCTCCTCCGGTATGGCCACTAAGCGTTGTAATGTAGCGGCCATGCTAGAGAATTTTATAGATCAGCATAGGAAAGGCGGGATTTCGCTTGAATAAGTTGCTCCGGAAGCGATGTGTGTCGACGCACTGTTGTGCAAAATCAGATAATAGATAGCCGTGGGGTTTGGCTTCAGTCGTAGCCGCCTCGAAAGCTTCAATCAGCGCTTTGGATTAACGCGGGACTATCTGACGGGATAAGAATTCCACTTGGCTTTTGTCGCGCGGGTTCTTAAAGAGAACATAGTAGTGTCTGTTCAGACTGCGCGTGCGCGATTGAGGATGGAAGGGAAGAGGTAGGGAAGAGGTTTTGCGTAATGAAGATCATGAAACATGGCTTGTGATGGGCCGCCTTGATAAACATAGCGGTGAAATTAGACGAGGCGTGCGTTTCGTCCACCAAATCATCCAGTACCACCACGTCGTACGGTTGTATTTCGCTAGTATGAATAAGGTCCACTTTGGTGACCACACCGCGTTTTTGTAATTCTTGTTAGAGGACAAGCTGGAAGATGCCGTAACACCAGATGACCCGGTTAGTGGGGCACTCAAATAATTCAGATCGGTGATCAAGTATTTGTAGCGTGGGGTATGTCTTGCCACTGTGTGACGGTCCTGTTGTACACATGGTGCGATCACATTTTAGCCGTAGATCTATATTCTACCCTTGTTGGCCGCGCTAGCAATCACGGTCGGTATGGCGGAAAAGAAACCGCCCTTTTTTCTCAACAGACGTCGCCGACCGGCCACAATCAAGCTCAGCTTCACCACCCGCCGGAGGGTTTTCTGGTGAGCACAAACCTTCGCCTTTGCCTGCGGCGAGAGCGTTTTACGATGACGAAGCTGGCGCACTGATGACACGGCTTTCCGAATGAATGTGTCTTTAGCACTGCTTCACGTTGCTTGGTGGGGGTCATCCACCGCAGTCTTCCTAAAGCCTTCAAAAAGGCCGCATTACTCATACCACGACAGCGCTTTCCACTCTTTCGGCGCGGCATTGAGATCGCCAAACATGATGCTTTGAGGAAGGATAGCGCAACCCAGTAGGCTGCCATTTTCAGTCAAGCACTATCCATGACACTACGCTGCAGAAAAACACGAATAATATCTTCACAACGAAACATGTTATCACAACCTCCACATAAGGCTCAGCAACTTGGCCCGGGGTGTATGTATTGTGCATCACAGTACTTTGGTTCACGTTTTTAGAAGATGAAAACGTCGCAAAAATCAAAAACTGAAATAATTATTTAGTCTCTACCGGTTTCAATTGGCAACAAGATGACAGAGATTAACCAATCTTCATCACGAGAAATATAAAAAAAGGACATTTAGTCCCTACAATTTTAAACGACAAACAGTTAAAAAATTCCATTATATGCATGCATGGACTACCTAGATATTCTAAGATGTATTCCTAGATATCCTATATCATAAAAATAGAAATCACAAAAGTCATAGGGAAGTAGGAGATTTAGGTTCATAGATTGTTGACCTCTGTAGCACATGCTGCATATTAAGGCCATGAGGCCAGTCAGTCATTAGTTGGCTAATGAATTTCAGTTCCTCCACCTTTCGTGCGTGGTTGATAATTTCTTTTTATTTCTTTCAGTATCCTCTCCCTTAAATCTTCTTCCAGGTGTTGATATTTTATACAATGATGAGAAACCACCCTTTCTTCATCTCAATGGCGGACGTCAAATCGATGTTCTGTAATTCTTTCTCTCAAACTTCTTTGGGTTTCTCCTACATATAAAAAATTACAATTACGAAAACTTAGACCATAATAATAACAGATTTGACGTCCGCCAGGGAGATGAAGAAAGGGTGGTTTCTCATCATTGTATAAAACATCAACACCTGGAAGAAGATTTAACCCATTACCGCCCAATGTTCCACTTATGGAACAATTTTTTGGATCACAATTATGTGCATAAGAAATATTTATAAGTATCATTTAAGCATGATGTAAATAAATTCAACAATGCCTGGTAAAGCATTTTGTATTAATTGGGTTCTGTCCAGAGAAACTTGAAATTTCGGAAATTTTCAAAATTTATCACTGAAACTTGTTTTCCTACTCCTGTCCATAAAAATATAAGGTAAGTCAACCTTTTCTCGGATTACAATTTCTGCATTAGTCTGGTGACGTACAATACAATTATTTCATTTATTGTTGCTTTTCTGCGTTCATATTGAGTTTTAGAAATGTTGTTCCATTTCTGGAACATTGGACACTGAATGTATTTTCAATGTTCCAGTAATGGAACATTGGACACTTAAGGGTGTTACATTTTACATAATACGCTAAACAGTCAATGTCAAACCTGGTTGCTCATCATAGTAAGTTATGCAACACATTCGTGTAGTAATTGTATCACTTGTAATTTTAACTTACAAGCAGGAATTTCAAGTTAGTCGGATCGCCTCAGATAGTATTTAAACAAAAAGGGCTACGCCAAGTAGACTTTCTAAACTGATGCTAATCAATTGTTTCATATTGCATTTTTATTGAATCTTATTGTACTATCATCTTCATTTGCGGTTACTACAGTAAATTTGACTTTACTTACTTAGGAAAAAAGTTTACCGCAGGGATTTCAACCCTGCATCCTGGCCCTGAGGTAGAGACGTTTAAACCTCTAACTACTGCGCTAAGGTACTTTACTAACACGAGTAATGGGCAAAAGACCGTTCCAGGACACCATAAAATTCAAAAAATAGTATCTTTAAAAACGACATAAATTCATGAATTTGAACCCTTTTTCAGGTTATTAAGACCTAAATTCATGAATTTAGTCCATTCAAAAAGCACCATTTTTTCAAAAAATGGCATTTTTAAAAACGACATAAATTCATGAATTTGAACCCTTTTTTAGGTTATGAAGACCTAAATTCATAAATTTGGGCGTTTTTAAAAATACCCAATTTTCAAATTTTTCAAAATCTCAAATTTGAGAATTACAATTTTCACCCTTCAAATCATGACCGTTCCAGGACACCGAAAATCAGAAAAGTTAAGAATCTCAAAATTTGTGAATTACAATTTTCTCGCTTAAATCATGACCGTTCCAGGACACCGAAAAAATCATAAAAGTTAAGAATCTCAAATTTGTGATTATGACATTTCACCCTTAAAATCATGACCGTTCCAGGACACCGAAAATCATAAAAGTTGAGAATTTCAAATTTGAGAATTAAAATTTTTTCTCTCTCTTAAATCATGTCCTATAATTGATGTGCGGGTCTCCGATGTATTCAAAAATTCTTTTCATATCCAAGTGTAAGAATATTTTACTTTGTGCTTGCAGATGTATGATTTCCCTTGTTAACTTCTGAATTCTTCTCCGCTTTGTCTCCAATCGAACAGATCTTTCAGTAGATCCAACCATTGTGATGATAAGATTTAAACTAAGATTGTAATGTGTCACGTTTTATGAATTGTGCGTGTTTAAATAGCAAGTGAAAATTATGAATGGTGATCTAAGCAAAGCGGCATTGTAGGTGTATGAAGTTTGCTTGACAACATACGGGTATGACATGACGCGTATGATTAAATGTACTTGAATGACAATGAGGAAATTGCACCGCATTGTAAATCATTTCATCGGCCATAACGCGAGCCAGATCCAAAACCAAACTACCGACCAAAACCAGAAAAGTTGCGGTTTTGGCTCGACAATTGGTCTCGACTATCGATACTGCGATATTGTATTGAATGATTGCTATAACAACAGAATATTCCCTCAAAGCAGAGAATGAATTAATAGATTGTTTTTATGCTATTAACGCCATGTTATGAATGCACAACCCGTATGATCCCCTAAAACAATCATGCGGTTTGAGAAATGTGGTAACAGATGTTGCCATTGTCTTAATACAGATAAAACAAACAATATCCTCTTAATGAGAGTTCATAAAAATAAAATGTAACAATGTAACGTTTTAATTTAGATTAAATTAAATCATTTCAAAATCGAATAAGTAGTAAGGAAAGTCATCATTAGAGAACAGTTTGAAATCAATACACCCTCCCTTCTGTCTTCTAGGTGTCCCTTAAGAAATTTTTTTAATTATAAAATGAGCAACATAAATGAGTTTTTTAAATTATATGGAACGCAAACCACGACAAATTTCGACCTAAAGAAAATCGCAAATCAATTGGGAATAAAGAATTTTCATGATCTAATGAGAGTCGAATTACAATTCTTAAAGAATAAGCCAACAGGAACCTTCAGTTCCCGGAACAAAGTTCCATCAATAACTATAAATTTCATAACGAATCTTCACACTTTAGACCAAAAAGGCGTACATTGGTCTGCAGGTATCTTTATTAAAAATCGAGATAATTACTATTTCGACCGCCCAGAGGCTGAGAACTATTGGTTCGATTCTTATGGACTTCCACCTGCAAACCAAGTCAAAAAATTACTTGGCAATGGCATTTATAATACATTTCAAATTCAAAAACCGGGAACTACTTATTGTGGTCAATTATGTCTTTATGTTTTATTGAAATTACAGGAAGGAGTACCATTTCTTGATATTATGTTAGAATTGAACGAACCGTAGGTTCTATGGCTGCGCCTAACAAGGAAATTTCATTCCCGAAAGTTTAGTTCCAATAATAATAATAATAATAATGATAATTAAAAATCAGTTCGTTGTAATTCATTTTGATAAAAACGGCCTCTGATATCTTCATTATCTAAATCTTTGATTTCATAAGTAATCGGATAAGTTTGGCTTATTTTACAAATTTCAAATATTTCTTTAGTCCAGTAACCGACGAAGCCTTTTTCAAATTTATTCTTATACTTAAATATTCTAACTCTATCTCCAATTTTATATTTCGGCTTAAGTTTCTGCAAATTCGGATTACTCTCATTCAAATTATTATTTTCGTTCGAATAATTATTCTCGAATATTTTCTTTCGTATTAAATCAGGGTCGTCAGAAGCATTCTTTGGGGTTTCTTCAATACCTGAATGAATCTTATTGTTATACTCTTCTACAACTCCTGGTAATATCTTCAACCATTTCTGATTTCTTTGCTCAGTAAATTTCTTGAATAATTTATTTTTTAACGTCCGATTGAATCTTTCTATCACTACGGCCTTCCCTGCATTTTCAGTTGAATAAACAGTTTCAAATAGTGGCTGAACGTTTCGGTTATAAAATTCCGACCCTTTATCAACAAACAATTTTTTTGGCTTTCTCTTACTTTCATTAAAGATTTCTTCAAACGCATATTTCACTAATAGACCACTTTTATTTTTTAAAGGCTTTACCCAAGCGTATCGTGTATATAAATCTATAACGGTCAATGCGTATTTATAATCTTTTTCATTCGGCATATGAATAAGATCAGCACTCCAAATATCATCTTTATTAAATACTTTTACTTTCAATAAATATTTAGGCCTTCTGTATTCCCTATGAATTTCAGACGCGTAGATTCGAGCGTTGCTCTCAGACAGTTTTGCTGTCGTTTCATTTAAACCCTGTCCGAATAATATTTTAGCTTGTAAAGCTTTCTTAACAAACATTCTTTCAATTTTTTCTCTAAATGTAGGATTTTGAATACTATCTAATTCTTGAATCATCTTCTTATCAGATGCATGTCGAGAACTTAGATCATGATTTCGATAAGCTAAATCATGCCTGTAAGCTGCGGCATCTACTCTATTTATTGGTTCTTCACCTGGTTTCGGATTATTATTCTCATCTAGTCTTATAGCTAATCGAGTTCCTGGACCAGTATATGAATGACCGGGAAGATGTTTTTCTTTCGAATATTTACTCCAAATGAATCCAGGATAGTTTTCTAATGTTTTTTGTATGTCACCTCCAATATGCTGACAGTTTGAGTTTTTATTTTTGTTTAAAAGATAATTCAATAAATCTAAATTAGCAATTTTTAATTTAATTAAATTTTCGCAATTTGTAGAATTCATTTTTAAAGATAAAAAAATTTTAAAGATAAAATAAATGTTTTACCGGATCGGACCAAAGGTCCTGAGGTTATTACCGAATCATACTAGGACTTAGATATATTCCAGAACCATCTTTTGTTTCTTTTATTTCAATTAAATCATCAATATTGTGTAGTACATTTATAAGAACTCGTTTCCCTTCATCAACTAAATTTAATTTACTAATAAAATTATCTACTATTCCGTCACCCCTAGCAACTTTCTCTAACTCTTTATTATGACGTTTTTGTTCTTCTAATGCTGCCTTCTCTGATTTATTTTTATTTACTGCTTGGACAATACCAGCTGTCCCGCCTGCAACACTTCCTGCAGCTGCTATGCCACCTATTATTAGTGGAATTAATGGGAGAATCCCGCCATTCTTTTCTTCTTGTAATTGAATATTCTCTATCATTGGTTTACTTATGTAATACTTTTTTTCATTAATCGTAATAGTTTTAGGGGTATTTTTGTCAACAATATTACGTAATTTTAATTCAACCGTTTTATTATTACTTTTCGCTTGCGACATTTTTAATAAAAAAATTTAAAGTTACGAAAATTTTTAATCTATTGTAGTCTTGAAAAATTTTTTAAGTTAAGAATTTTTAATCTATTCTAGTCATGAAAAAATTTTAAGTTACCAAGAAATTTTAGTCTATTCTAGTTATGAAAAAAAATTAATTAATCCTAGCCATCTTTCCATTAAGAATTTCAATAGAATATTTTACATCTTTTAGCAATAAACCATAAGCCATCAATGAAGTTGTGGAATCTTTCTTTTCAATATTAATTGTTACATCACAACCAGTCTTGATAATATCTTCAGATTGTGCACTTAAATCGAAACAGAAAATAGGATATAAATGTCTCCAATCTCCAGGAGTTAATTGTGGTTCAACTCCAAATTCTATACAAAGATTTCTATAAGCATCATATCCTTCCATAAATTGATTATTGGTATAATCGAATCTTAATGGATCAATTGGATATCGGGTTTGATTTAATGAAACTTGTAAACTTCGAATTGTATTAATATGAAAAAGATTGTTGTTCTTATCAAAACGTGGAGAATTATTTCTTTGAAATGTTAGCAATAAATATCTTGGAGTATTCGCAGTTCTAGTAAAATGCCAGTTAAATCTTTGTTCGGAAAAAGTTACTGAACTAGCAGTACGCTTTAGAAAATTAACTGGAATTGGTTTGTTAGTATTTAATCTTTTTGCAATAGCTGTTTCAATCTCTAAACTAGGAGTAATATGCTTAATCCACCATTCAAGTCTATCAATTTTTAAATATGCTTTTTTTCCAGTCTTACCAAAAAAGATTAATTCATTATTTGCTGTACGATGAATTATTAATTTAAATTTTAATTGATATGATATTTTATCATAATCTAAATAACCGAATAATGGAGACAATGACCAAGTTACTGTCTGTTTACTTTTCTTGTTAAATTCACGTCTTTCTTTATATGCACTATTGTTTGTTTTATTTAAATGTTTTGCAATATTTTCTACATCTTTCGCAATTCCTGCTGCATCTGTTCCAGCGTGAGTTAAATCATCAACAATTATACCATCATTAGTATCAGGAAACCAACCTTCGATTTCAAACTTTTTATTATTTTCACCAATTGTTACAAATCTAAGCATTGTATCAATTACACCTGGAGAATCACTTATTGTTTCTATATTTTGAGTTGCAACATCTAAACGCATTTGTGTAAATAATCTTGGAAAAAAATTATTCTCTAATGCAATATTATCGGTTTCTGGTAATGGTGTTGTAAAATTGGCATCACTATACAAAGAATATTCACAGTGTAAAAATGAATCAGGTAGATATATATAACTCTGCTGATTATCAACTTCAAAAATTAAATCACCTCCAGTATTTACTCTACTGGAAGATCCGGGATTCATAGCAATTCTTATATAGTCATTCTTTTTTTGATTGCAACTGACGAACGGAGGATCGTCTAATCGAAATTGATTTTCGATAAGTGAAGACATTTTTATAAAAAATAATTTGACTTTTTGTTTTTCTCACACACAGAAAAAATTCTGCTAAAATAATTTTTACTAAAATAATTTTACTAAAAAAATTTTGCTATGAAAATTTTGCTAAAAAAATACTACTAAAAAAAATTTTACTAAAAAACATAATTTTAGAATTTTGCTAGACCAGCTCCGCTACAGCTTTGCTGGTTAGACCGAAGGTTGCTACTCACGCCATTTCCTCTTATTTCTTCAATTGAACGTTTTATGGCTACGCCGGATTTCTTCTTATGTTTACTATCATGCGGAGCTCCGCTCCTCAAGGTTTCCCCAACAGCTATGTTAGCAATTTTATTTTTTGTTTCCTCTGAAAGTTTTTTTAAATTTTTTAGTTCTTCGGAATCATTCCTAAGTTTACGAATAGCTTCTAGTTGTTTTAATTCGTTTTGAGACTTGACAGCATTTGATATTGCACTAGCTGTACTACCTATAGCAGCTGCTCCTTTGGCAGCAGATGTAATCAAATCTTTATTATTTTTAATTAAGTTAACGATACTTCCAATACCAGAGAAGATGCCAGCTCCTTCCGTGTGAACTGTTTCTCTATTATCATAATGATAAACAGGATTCATACGTGGTTCATGAGCAATTCTTTGATTTGAAGCAAAATGTTTAAGATTGTGTTTATAAATTATAGGCATTTTTTAGGATTAAATTTGACTTTTGGGAAAAAATATTTGCGCTAAGATTTACGTTTAGGATTGGTTAGTAACCTGGGGACCTTTGGTCCGATCGGCTAAAGCCTCGAGGAGCTTCGCTCCGATAGGTTAGAAACCCAAGACTTCGTCGATCAAGATTTACGTTTGTGAATGGACAACAACTTCGAGATAACTTTATTATTTGATTGTTGCACTTTATCTATTGCGTCAAGCAGCGTGTGATGTACTTTAATTTCTTTTCTATTAACTTGCATTTTCTGCTGATTCATCTTCAACGCCGTTTTAAGAGCATTTAACTTAATTTTAAGAACATCTAATTGTCTTTTAACAGAATCTACTGTTCTTTATTTTCTTTAGAGTTTTCTTGTAAATTTTTCTTTAATTCATTTTCTAAATTGATTTTAAGAGTTTTCATTTCATCAACTTTTTGATTAAGCGAGTTTACTTCATTTATTATTCTATTCATCTTTTTCATTTGTTGAGTAATTTTAGAACTTAATTCATCAACACTTTTTTGGAATGTAGTTTGTAACTGCTTTAAATTGTTTTTAATTCTTTCAGGTAGTTTTTCTATTTCATCTTCTAATTGTTCTTTTAACATTTTTATCTGATGTTTCTTTTTAATGACTGCAGATTTTAAATTTATAGAAAGTAATATTAAAATTTTTGATTGTTCAGAAATCTTTTTAAAAAGTTTTGCTATATCTGCTTCTAGCTCTCTATCCTTTTTATCAAGTTTTAATAATTTTTCGTTTAATGATTAGTCATTAAGTTTTAGCAACTTTAATTCATTCATCAGTGGAACCAAAACATCGTTTATATATTTTTCTTTTAAGTCATTGATTTGTGTGTCAACATATTGTTTATTTGTTAACTCTGTATTTTGTTGCACAAGAATAGAAAGATGCAATGGACCAGATAAAACATCTCCAGTTTTCATGATATAATTTTCTATCTCTATTTCTAATTCACGATTATTCGGGATATATGCACCTCCACCAACATTTGGTATCATCATTTTTAAAACAATAAAAAAGTAATTTTTTTATATAATGAGAAAAAAAATAAATTTTTTCTAATAAAAATAAAAAAATGGATAAAGCAAATTTAAAAAAATTATATTCGTCCGCATCATCCTGTTCTTCTTATTCGACGAGATCAACGGGATTTGAAAATAAATGTTTTGATAATAATAATAATAATAATCCATGTATAGATGTTAATATTTTATTTCAATTACAAGCCGAAATATTTAGAGAACAGACTAAAGGTTTACCTTCTATAGAAACTAATTATTGTTTATTTCCAGGTGATCCATTTATTAAATTTATGGATATAGTAAGTAAATATAATGATGTAGCTTATGTGGAATTAAATAAAGAAAATATGGTTATAATAGGTCATAATATGTTTATGGTTTTATTAGAGCAGTATTACCAATTAGTAATACTGATTGTATAGAAACTAAAATTATCAATTATATCAATATTAAAGAATTAGTTAAAAAATTAAAATCATTTTCGAAAGAAAAAATTAGATTATTTGTTGATGAACAAAACCAATATAATATTCATATAGAGAGTAAAAAACATAACGAAGAATTATTATGTCAAGTATATTATAGAGATACAATTTATAAACAAGAAACATTAGAAATGCCACAAAGATATGATGATGATATATATATAGGATTATATTCAAATTTAAATATTAATTTGTTAAAATCTTATATAAATGGTTTAGCTCAACAAGAGAAACTTTATATGTGGACTACACCTTATACTATTAACAATGACCATAATCATAATCATAATAATTTTAAAAATATTAATAATTTTAAAGAATCCAATAATGATAAACGAACCGAAGGTTCTAGGGCTTTGCCCGATCTTAGAGAATCTTATAGTTATAATGATGATGATAATATAGATGATGATAACATAGACGATGATTCTGAAACATCTGAAAAAGGTGTAAATGGTAAAAAAGATTATAAAAATATTAGTAATTATAAAAATTTAAGTGAAGAAAAATTTATATCTCATACTGTTAGACAACTATGTGTCGGGTCTACAAAATTTAAATTAGGATTTACATCTAATCAATTTAAAATTTTATCATCTTTAATAAAAACTAAAAGTGATTCAGATTATGGTGGTGTTATTAAATTTTCCAAAAGAGATCAAAGACCAATATTTTTCTCAATTATATTATTATCAGATAAAAGATGTAATTTAGAATTAGATATTCCAATAAGAGAATGGTATCCTATCAGGGAATGGCATCCTATACCAAAAAGTGTAATTTATGATGTTGAAGAAACAATTTATGATGATGATGAAGAATCAATAGTTAGTGAAAATAAATTTAAATTATCTTTTGATAAAACGTTATATGATAAAACTTAATATGATAAAACTTAATATGATAAAGAAAATAAAATAACTAAAGAACGTGAAATATATAATAATATATAATAACTTTCAAGACCTTGTTATTAGAATGTTTATATCTAAAATTAAAACACAATGTTTTCCTTAAAAAATAAAAAAATGGAAATACCAAGTTTTATTGTAACTTATGTAAAAAAAAGTTGCAAACAAAAAGAAGTTATCAATCTCATTTAAATAGTAAATTGCATTTACAAAATGTAGATCGAGTTGATGAAGGAAATATATTAAAATTAAACAGTTATAAAAACTATCTAGAAACATTGCCTACTGATATAAAAGTTAAAAAAATGTTTGATGATTATTCACATTCGGAATATAAAAAAGTTTTTAATAGTGAAGATGAACATGTACCAGATGGAAAATATTTATTTAGCGATACTGATGAATTTAACGAAATAGATGAATTAAACGAAATTAAAAAAACAGATGAAGCTGAACGAACCGAGGAAGCCGAACACGGGACATCAAAGATGTCTTCCAGGGCTACGCCCATAACAGATATAAAATATTTATTTAATGAATCGGTACACGGGACATCAAAGATGTCTTCCAGGGCTTCGCCCGTTGAACATAATGAAACCGATGAAACTTTTTCTGATATTCTAACAAACTTTTATAATATTTTTAAGAAATCTTTCAAATGTTATATGAATGTAGAAGTACTTTATACAAAAAATGGACATGATGGAATTCCTGAAGAAGTAATACAAGGACATTTTACAAATTCGCAAGAAATTCATAATGTAAATGATATACAACCCATATTTGAATCGATGATACTTAAATTAGAAAATTGTATAATTGAAGCCCAGTTACGTGAATCTGGTTGGAGATTTGTTAAAATACTATCTAAGAAAATAGTAATTGATAAATATAAAAATAATACTGGTGGTAGTTATGTTCCTTTACCTTTTAGTTCACCACAAATAATCAACATAAAAAATGAAGATGATTATTGTTTTCTGTGGAGTATTATAGCACATTTACATCCTGCAAAATATCACAAAGAAAGACTAAGTCATTACAATAAAGAAGAATACATAAATGAATTTGATCTCTCTGATGGCTTAGATAAATTTCCATATGATTATAATAGGTTAAAAAAGTTTCATAAAAGAATAAAAATTTAATAGAAGTAAATGTTTTTGAATTAAATGTGAATTATGTTTCTATTGGTAAAATTACTCCACTTTACTCAGATTCAAAAAAATTTTATTTGAATAATAAAAATTTATGTCAATCAGAAATAGTATATAATGATAGAGGAAATTACATAATTCATAATATTTTTTACCAAGGAAATGTAATATGTACTGAAAAATTTCAAATTGTTAAAACATTATCACCAATAATGATTAATCACAATAATTATAAAGGACGTAATTATAATTATGATTATGATACCGATTATTTATCTTTATCTTTAGAATATCAACAAAAATTACAAAATTTAAATGAAAGTTTACAAAAATGTAAAACAGATTATCAACAACAAACAAAAATATTAGTACAAGAATATCACCATAAATATCAAAATAAGATAGAAACGATTCAAGAATAAAATAAAGACAATAAAGAATTAAATAATGAAGAAAATAAAGAATTAAATGAATGTTTAAAAAAATGTCAACAGCAATATAAAGAACAATATAATAAAGAATATGAACAACAGCTGAAAATATTCAATCATTCAATCAAAATTATCAACAGTCTGAAAAAGAATTACAAAGACAAATTGATGAAACACATGAAATCTATAAAGATAAATTTGAAAAATTAAAACAAACAAAACAACCAGCACAAGCGAATATTTTATATTATCAGGGTCATTTTATATTGTGTAAAGATGTTTCTATATTTACAAAAACTTCAGATAATACAAATTTTCCTTGTCTTCAATGTATGACAAGTTTTAGAACTAAAGAAGAAATGAATAGACATTTGGAGAATTGTCAACAAAATGAAGCAGTTGAAAATACTTTTCCTAAAGATGATTATTTAGAATACAATAAATGGTATTTCAAAAAAAAGTACCCTTTACTATTTATTGTGATTTTGAAGCATATAATGTTAATATGACACAAAATCGAACGGAAAGTTCCAGGGCTTCGCCCGATTCTTAAAATGATAATTCTGAAAAAAGTGCAGCTGAACAAAGTAAAGAAAAATATTTATTTGAACAAAAACCATTATGTTGGGGAATGTACATTCATTCAAATTGTCCTGAATTATTTAGATCAGAATATTATCAATACTATAGTGAAGATAGTTCAGACATGTTTACAAAGAAAGTAGAAGAATTACAAAATTATTTTTCACAATTGCTTGAAACAAATATACCAATGATGCCATCAACGGATGAAGAAAAAATTAATTTTGTTAATGAAACAAATTGTTATTACTGTGGAAAAGAATTTACAAAAACTTATAAAAATGGCAGAGGTAGATATCTTGATAAGGTAAAAGATCATGATCATCTAAATGAATTATATAGAGGTGCAGCACATAATTTTTGTAATCTTAATGCTAATAAATTTAAATATAACTTTGTTCCTTTATATTTCTACAATGGTTCTAAATATGATTTCCATCTAGTAATGAAAGATTTATTTTCATCTGAAAAATTACAACAACAACAAATAAATGTACTATGTAAAACAAAAGAAGAATATTTTTCAATGCAATTAGGTTGTATTAGAATTTTAGATGCATTTAGATTTTTTACTCCTTATTCATTAGATGCTATGGGAAAAACTTTGAAACCTGAACAATGTAAAATATAAAATAAATATAATCTAAAACCTTTAAAAGGCATATTTCCGTATGAGTATATAGCCTGCGGCTCACAGTCGAAGACTGATATAACTGGAGATTTTAATTCTGTGAATAACATTATGGAAGAAAAACAACTTCCTCCAATAAATAAATTTACATCAACATTAAAACAATCACAATTATCTGAAGAAGACTATGCAGAAGCTGAAAAAAATTGGAGAGAGTTAAATTGTAAAACAATGTATGATTATACAATGAAATATCTTCAGATAGATGTATTAATCCTTGCTGATCTTTTTGAAAACTTTCGTGATATGTGTTTAGAATATTACGGAATAGATCCATGTTATTGTTATTCTACACCAGGTTTAACATGGTTAGCAGGATTGAAACATACTGGTGTTAAACTTAAACATTATAAAGAAAATACATATGATAAATTATTATTTTTTGAATCTCGAATTAGAGGTGGAGTTTCATCAGTTTTAGGTAATAGATATGTTAAATGTTATAATAAGAAAGTAAATCCTGATGATTATGGAATAATGAAACCTTTATCTCCAGAAGAAAAAGAAAAAATATTAGAAATTTTTCGAACGAAACGAGAAGGAGTAGAACGTGAAAATGCAATTGATGAATTCATGAGAGAAAACTATTTGTTATATTATGATTTTAATAGCTTATATTCTTCTTGCATGATACAAGAATTACCAACAGGTGAAATGTCATGGTGTAATATTCTTGATTATCAAAAAACATATGATGGAAATTATAATCATGGTTATATATATGAAGTTGATTTAGTATATCCTGATGAAATAAAAGATAAAACAAAATATTTTCCTTTCTGTCCCGAAAACAAGATTCCCAATATAGAAGATTTTTCAGATTATCAAAAATCTTTAATTCCTAAGAAATACAGACCAACAAAAAAACTTATGTTAACACAAAGCAATAAAGGTAAGTATGTTGTTGAAGGAAGAATGCTAGATTGGTATTTAGATCATGGAATGATTCTCACAAAAATTCACCGGAAACTAGTGAATAGAAAATCTAAATGGTTAAAAGATTATATAGAGTTCAATATTGAAAAACGTAAAATAGCTAAAAGAAATAAAGATGATTTTGGAAACGTGTTCTTCAAATTAATGAATAATGCATTTTATGGTAAGACTTTAGAAAATGTGCGTAATAGACAAAATATTGAAATAGTTTATGATAAAGATAGGTTTCAAAATTTAACAAGGAAACCTACATATAAAAGAACTACTAGATTTAGTGATGAACTGTGTGCTGTACATTTACGTCGAATCAGCGTAAAACATGATAAGTTTAATTTTATAGGATTCACTATATTAGAATTAGCTAAACTATTTATGTATAGATTTATATATGATTATTTAGCACCTGCTTATGGCAAAAACTATAAATTACACTTTACGGATACCGATTCTGTTTTCTTAGAATTAACAATACCGTATAATTCTACACTTGATGAAGAAATTAATAAAATAAAAGATATCATTCATCCTTCTGATTTATGTAAAGTAAAAGATGAATTAGAAGGAAATGAAGATTTCATAACAGAAGCTATATTTTTAAAATCTAAATGTTATTGTTATAAAACAACTAATAATATTAAAACACATAAAACATTAAAAGGAATTTCAAAGGCATCAGTGGCTAATCAGATAACATTTAAAGATTATAAATATGTATTATTTAATAATGAAATAAAAACAGCATGTAATTATAGACTTAATTCAAAAAAAACATAAAATGTATTTAAAAGAAGAACATAAATTAGCATTAGATCCATTTGATGATAAAAGAAAAATTTTACCTGATCGAATAACTACTTCACCTTTTTCATTTTCTAATTTCTAAGATAGTCAAATTTGATATATACAAAAAATAAAAATGAAAAATATTATAACACTATATTTGTATATTTTTTATCACTCGGTAAACAAATGTTCTATCGACTTTCAGTCAGAGAACAATTGTTCGATAACTCTATCATGAATTTTTTTATCAATATTAATTGTAATGAAGCCATAATCTTTTGACCAAGCATTGTTACACGATTGTTTAAATTCATCTTTATTTCTTACACATAAATCTCTTAACAAATCACTTCAGTTTCTTGCATTTATTTCAAATAGTATAAATATATTTTCATTCTTTCTAATAACACTTCCGTCTAATGAATACATACTTTGTGTTAAATAAAATACACTACAGTTATTATGTCTACCTCTTGTGAAATAATTTCTCTGAACTGACTGATTTCTGTCATTAACACAATCATCAAAAATTACACAATGTTTCATTGTTTTATCTAGTTTACTAGGATCTTGCATATTACCACTATCATCTATTAATTGTATCTTTATATGCTTATTTTTATTGGATCTTCATCTTCAGATTTTTCATATTCTTTGAATAATGAAGCAATTGCTGTTTTTTTAAGATTATTTTCAAATCCATATTTTAAAAATTGATAGACGGGTTGTTCTGCTGTTGTTGTATAAATTACAAGATTGTTATAATCCAAAAAATTTGGAGTCGTTAAAATTTTAAATAATAGATATGTTTTTCCACAACCTGATCTTCCACAAATAACCGACAAAACTTTATTAGATAAATTTGGATGATGATTAAATTTGAGTTTTTTTAATTTAATGGGAGCACTTCACTCATTTTTTAATAAAAAATTTTATTTTTATTTTAAAGAAGAAGAAGAAGAAAATTAAACTTCTCTAGCTTCGCGTGGGAGTTTATACCTCTCGAACGGGAGTTTATACCTCCCGAACGGGAGTTCATACCTCCCGAACGCGAGTTTATACCTCTCGAACGGGAGTTTATACCTCCCGAACCAAAAGATCTATCATAATCTCTTCACCTCCAAAATTTATCTCTTGTCCTTTCTCATCAGTGATTCTAATGCCAATGTTGTTAATAGTTTTTCTTGTAATAGGAAAATATATTAATGTTTGGGGAATTACATTTAATCTATGACCAATGGGTACAGTAAAAGCAGGAAAACTGAATATTAAATTTGACAATTTACCATTTATATATCCTCCTTCAATAATGTCACAACGTACAACAATTGAATTTATTTCAGTTATTTTTGGTATCTTCTCACCTAAATGATAACCTTGACTATAGGTTTGTTTATTAAATCCTAATAGCTTTGACAATGATCTATCATGATTAAAATCAACTTGATGATTTTCGTCTAAAGTAAGAGAAAATTTATTAACTGCCGGTTCAACTGCAAAATGTAATTGTTTCTTATCTTTAAATGGTATACCTAAATGTCTCTTAATTTCATTTGATATTGATTCAACTTCGTAAGAACCAGGAAGAAAAGTTAGTATTTTCCATGTTTTGCCTTTATCAGTAGAATATCTAAATTGATCATTAACATCTTTGATAACGTTTTGAATAGTGTTAAATGTAGAGAAACTAGTCAATGCAATTTGATAATTTTTATTTTGTTCCAAATGTAGAATGGGTTCTAAATTACAAGTGTGTGATGAAGTAGTTGCTATAATTTTTAACGTCGTACTAAATTTTGATGAACCCAAAATCTCTGTTAGATTTTCTAAATGATTATTAATTTTGTCTAAATCTGCTGAGCACATTTTTTATTTAAAATTTTAAATAAACATTTTTTATAAAAAAATTAAAAACAACAACATATTTCAGCTACGGGCGAAGCCCTTAAAGACATCAGAGATGTCCGGTTATACTTTTATAATCCTCTTCATTTAGAATCTTCTTTTCCAGCAGTCTTTTCAATATAGCATGAATTTCATTGAAACTAGAATTATGTCCTTCTTTTATTGCCGATATTAAAATATTTAATCTATTTAGTAATTCTTGTGGTTCATCTGGTAAAAATACAGTTGTTTCTGTTTTCTGTTTTTCAGATAAACCTTTTCCTACTTTAACTCCCGTTGATAATAAATTTTGTAATTGTTTATAACGTCTAAGAGATTTTACTGCACCAACTCTATCTAACATAGCTTTATATTTTATGAGATCTTCTACAGCATAATTATTTAAATCTGCTCCTCTTAAAAGATCAACAAAATTTCTATCTCAATTAAAAGGAGATTTATCTGGTAAAAAAATTAAACCTCGAAAAGGTTGTGGAAATATTTCTTTTTGTCCGAGATAAAATCTAGGTATTGTTTTTCCATCTATAAATGAAATAGAATGTTCAAATTGCATAGATTTTGGTAATTTCTTATTAATGTTTGATTCTAGTAATCCACAGTCATCTAATATAGTTTTGTGCTCTGGATCTGTTATATGAATTTGTTTATCATTATTTGTAAGTTCTTTTTCAAGAGTTTTAAATGGTTTCATAGTTTTTTCAAAATCAGTTTTTACTTGCTCGGTTTGCTGCATTTTTTCAAACATATCAGATTGAATACCAGCTTTTATCATTCTATGTTGAAGATGATTTTCTTTCATAATATTTCTTTGTTTTATTAACTCTTCTAATTGTTTTATTCTTTTAAAATTATCAGCTCTAATTTTATGCATTTTTAAAATATAATATTTGAATATTGTGGTAACATTGGAATACAGCAAAAACATTTTACTGAACAAATTATTTTTTTATTGCTTTGTTGTCTGACATCTTTTCGTTTAAAGTTTTCTCGTTTTAAGTTTTGTTTAATAAAGTTTTGTTTAATAAAGTTTTGCTTAAATTTTCGCTTAAAGTTTTTAGCTCTCCTAAAAAATTTTTGTCATTTTCTTCATTAGAAATTTTACCACCAGTAAAAGTTTTACCATCACTCGAAATTTTGCCATCCTGTTTATTCTTATCATCAACTTTTTCTGACTGTAATTGAAATGATATTTGATTTACTTCATCAGCTATTTGATCAAATTTTTCAATCTCATCTAACGTAATAACATTATCATCACATACTCTTTGAAAGTATTAATGCAATTTGTCATAGACTTCTTTAATATGTAAATGCTTAGTTTTTAATGATTTTCGTTTCTTAGTTATTAAAGATTTTTCTAACATTGTAACAAGTGAAGTTGCAAAAACACCCGTACCTGTTAAAGCTGTAGCAACTACTGGAATTACTAAAACACCAGAAGATATAACAATAGTGAGAGCGCCTAAACTTATTGTTAAGAATATGCCAATTCCTTGTGTTACATTCTTAACTTTAGTCCATCTCTTTCTTAATTTTTTATAATGCTCTAATCTTAATAATAATTGAGATTCCTTATCTTTCATATAACGTACTCTATCTTTGTGTTTTTCTTTATTCATTTTTTCAATGTCCATTAAAGTAGAACTACGTTCATATGATAACGAAGGATATATTCTTGTGGTTTCTTCCACTTTTGTTTCTTCCATTTTTAAAGAAATATTTTTAGTGACATGATATATTTTAAAAACCTGAAAGATGGATAAAATTCATGAATTTGAAATTCTCAACTTTTATGATTTTCGTTGTCCTGGAACGGTCATGATTTAAGCGAGAAAATTGTAATTCACAAATTTTGAGATTCTTAACTTTTCTGATTTTCGGTGTCCTGGAACGGTCATGATTTTAAGGGTGAAAATTGTAATTCTCAAATTTAAGTTTTGAAAAATTTGAAAATTGGGTATTTTTAAAAACGCCCAAATTTATGAATTTAGGTCTTCATAACCTGAAAAAGGGTTCAAATTCATGAATTTATGTCGTTTTTAAAAATGCCATTTTTTGAAAAAATGGTGCTTTTTGAATGGACTAAATTCATGAATTTAGGTCTTAATAACCTGAAAAAGAGTTCAAATTCATGAATTTATGTCGTTTTTAAAGATACTATTTTTTGAATTTTATGGTGTCCTGGAACGGTCTTTTGCCCATTACTAACACGAGCACAGTAGGAACCTACTTAATTGCAACCAATTTCACCCTCGTCTTACTTATCAATTGTTAGTACTTACTTATTTTCTTAATTGAGTACTGATATAATTCCAGTCTATCTTTTTTTCAGACGAATGCCAAAGAAACTATTTTCAGTCGAAGAAGCTGCACAGCTATTGATCGAAGAATCTGATATTGATTTGGTAATTTTGCCACCGGAGTCCTCACAATATATCTCCGATGAAGATGACATAGCAGAGGATGATTTGTTACCATCTGACATCAAAGATGTACCAGGTTTGGTTGAAATCCATCAACGGTCGGACGATGGAGAATGCTCAATGCCACAACCAAAGCGTAGGAAAGTATCGCATCATTGGGAGAAAAGCTCTGATTTTCGTAATTCGTTACCAGAAGCTGAAGTGACGCCCATTGACGAAAGTTTCCCACTACTGGTGGATAAAGATCAAATTGAATTATTTAGATTATTCTTTGATCCGACCGTTATAGATCTCTGCTGCACACAGACGAATTTGTATGCCAACCAACACTTACAACATGGATTTCATATAAGTGAAAATGAAATTGAGACTTTCTTCGGAATTATTCTCCTCAGTGTCTATCACAGTTTACCACAAGAACATCTATACTGGAGTACGGACGAAGATGTAGGATATTCATTTGTCTCCGAAAAAATGTCAAAAAATCGCTTTAAAGAGATCAAGCGTTTTTTTAACTTAGCCAACAACGCGTCTCTTGGCACTGATGACAAGATGGCAAACTTAAGGCCATTTTTAGAGATATTTCGAAAAAATATTCAGCAATTTGGATTCTTTTCAAGCAAATTGAGTCTGGATGAACAGATGATAGGGATCAACATAACTAGATAAACGTACAATGACCAATAGTAAAAACTACTTTTGTCTTACAGGGCGATTGTTCGATCACTCATGGCAAAGACACCGAGTAAGTTACAACATCCAGGACCCAGCAGGACCCCCTCTCAAACTGAAAGAATAAGCAATTTTCAGATGATTATCTCATCTGATAAACAAGGACTTTGTAAAGTATGCAAAAAGAACACAAAACGAAAGTGCTCCACTTGTGGTGTCCTTCTTCATATTGACTGTTTCTCAAATTTTCATTCTTAAGCATTATATAGTCAGAAGTGTCCAATGTTCCACTTATGGAACATCAATGTTTATGATACAGAATTTTTTTTTCTAATCGTCATTAGTTCGTAGTTGCTTCAGACGGTAGAAGTTTTTGTACAAAATAAAATTTTAAAAAATAATTGTTTCTCTATTCATGGGCAGTAATGGGTTAAGGGAGGCAATACTGAAAGAAATAAAAAGAAATTATCAACAACGAAAGGTGGAGGAACTGAAATTCATTAGCCAACTAATGACTGACTAGCCTCATGGCCTTAATATGCAGCATGTGCTACAGAGGTCAACAATCTATGAACCTAAATCTCCTACTTCCCTATGACTTTTGTGATTTCTATTTTTATGATATAGGATATCTAGGAATATATCTTAGAATATCTAAGTAGTCCATGCATGCATGTAATGGAATTTTTTAAAATTGTTTGTCGTTTAAAATTGTAGGGAGTAAATGTCCTTTTTTTATATTTCTCGTGATGAAGATTGGTTAATCTCTGTCATCTTGTTGCCAATTGAAACCGGTAGAGGCTAAATAATTATTTCAGTTTTTGATTTTTGCGACGTTTTCATCTTCTAAAAACTTGATAACGCATCGTTCATCCCGTCCGTCGCCTCTGGAGGCGTTCGTGAGAAAACAATTTTCTCATTTCACTAAAAAGTACTTTGGTTCACACCAGTCAGTGAGCACTCTTCCGGACTGGCGCACAAAGTCGATGCAGGCATCGAGAGCCTCAGCAAAGCGAGGCAGCCACTGACAATCTGCATGCCAACTGAGTAGCAAGGAAATAAAGTCTCTCTTCAAACACATTTATCAAGTGTGAGTGACTGTAGATCTTCGCTGGTTAGAATACCATGCAACAGCTCTTGAATAGCAATACGCAATGCCCTTATATTCTGAGGGAATTCTCTTCCAAATGCCACTTCCATGATAGGTTCAAGCCCTGTGTCAGCCATCACGGTGACTAGCAGCTTTGAAATCGTATTTACATATACTATGAGTAGCATGATGCAAATATTCGGCTCTCACGGCAAACAGAGAGGTCTGACGAATATGAGGACCTCAAATTCGGGTTTCACTCGGCAATCAATTTTGGCCTGGATAAGATTGATATCGTTGCCGCTATATTAACCCCCGCCTTCAAATTTATTTGCAGGGCAAATTAGAGAATTTTCACGTATATTTTAAGCGCATTGTCGTTCATTTTGAAAATAGGCCGATAAAAAATTTTGGCCAAGGGTGCCAACCTGGCACCCGACTGAAATATGCTCTAAAAGACCCATTAAAGCATAATCAACAATAAAAGATCTGTTATCAAACAAAGCAAGGTTCATTAAATAGTCGCATTTTGCCACTGAACTAAGAATGAAAATTTTGAATGTTTGGCACACTTGGAAAGCATTCTTCAGAAGACATATACCCCTCTCGACTCGGAAAATTTCTGGGTTATTTTCATTCCGTGGTCGAAATTTTTCTAAGGTATTCTCGAACCAGGTGCATCTGTCGACACTTATCAAAATTTCGCAGACCTCCCCTTGCTGTCCGATAAATGCGCGTGTCCGGAAACCGCGCACTTACACTACTCAACGGAATTTTCAATGCATAGAAATCTGTATCCTTGTAATGGATAGAAGATGGCTATGAGATTATCTGGGATATAGAGAGGAATACATAGAAGGAGGAAATTATTTGATGAATCCCGAGGACTTTAGCACGAGCACGAGCTATGTCAGAGAATCCTATAGCTATCCCCTATCCGTTATAAAGGATGCCAGGTTATTGGGAACATAGGTATCCACGATAGAATCCCTCTATACCAAGATTTACCCTGGGAACAAATTTTATCAAATGTAGAAGAGATTCTGAAATAATACGATTCTACAACTATGCAATAATCTTGTACACTTTATATATTACTTTATATATAAGTGTTACACTTTGTATATTACTTTATATACTTGATAATTTCTAAGTTAATGGTCCAATTCATGTCATTCGGAAGTAGTCAATCTAACCGGGTCAGTTCTACCTCATAGATAGTCAATTAGTTAGTTTTCAACACAGCTAAAGGATGTCGGTATCTCCGGCATCATAGTCCGGTTTGGGCAAGGATTTACAGATTTACAGTGCACCGTGTGAGAAGAATTCGACATTACAGAATCTCTGATAATTACAGCACATCTTCCTTACGCATCCGTGTAGACATTGATTCTTATGTAGCTCTTTTCAGTTGTCCTCCGCCGTATCTTGAGACACGTGAATGTGTTCCACACCCTCGCACCTTTCCACACTTTATTCTTTTCTTCACATGCTGAAACATGACATGAAGAAGTTAATCCATCAATTCATCTGCAGTGCTTAAAACAATCTTACTCAAGCTCCGCCCAGAGCGATCGAAAGTGAATGGGATTATTCCGTTCGACCAAAGTTCATCTGGACTGTTAACAGCATTTCGTTTTGACCGATATTCTCCACGCTGTGGTCTGTAAACCGTAAACATCCGCTACAATAAGTTTCATTATTTTATTGCAGTCTGAACTGTAGCTATCCGTGAAAACAGACGTTTGTTTATCTGGTATGAACGAATTTTAACTGTTACGTCATCACTCACTAAATTGTGACGTCATCATTTTAATGCATATCTACGGATATTTTCTGTAAAGCTTTTCTGATAAGCTTAATGGTTATTTTAGCCTTTTTTTAACGGTATACAGTTTACCATGCAGTATCACTGAAAGAACCACGAATTGTCTATGAGAGTTAGTGGCATCATGTGGACAGGGGAGCCTCTTCACGCATCTGAATTGATGCAGAGGTTGTTCATGTGACGACTTATCTCAGGGCCATTCCGGGATGAAGAGGTAATGCGAAAAATCTAAAATATGAAGATTAGCAGGACACCGTCAGTGAAATGGGGCGAAACCTATGAATTAGTAGTACAAAGTGTGCACTTGTATAATCTCTAGCAGTACGAATATTCAAATTGTTCAAGCGGTGAATGATTACTTCGCTTAGTAGTTCGGATGAAGCTTTTTTGACATTAAGCTAGGGTGAATCGGACACTGTTGGTGAGAAATCTATTTATTTGCTCAATGATAGCCACTATGTCATAGTGATTATTAAAATGCAGGCCTATAAATACAACTTACAGAAATTGCAAACTTACAGATCTAGTTGATTACATCACGATTTGTTGTACTGCATCGACTGTTAGGTGAATACAACACCTATTATGGTGAGTCTGGTACCTTTGCTTTAATATTTTTCTTTAAGTCTATAACAGACGCTTAATAATCGAATCTTGATCAATTTAGAAAAGGTCTTTCTTCTGCCGAAATTTATGTTCATCTTGAATTGCAAGTACACTGTAAATCGCTCGATACCAATCACACACGAAGGATGCATGCCAAAATATTTTTTCGGTATATTTCTGTTTTCTCTTGGTATATATTTGTATGCTTTTCGCATGTTATTTCAAATGTGGTATGCTTTACATACTAAAGCCATATTAGCACAATCTTAAAAGAAGGCATAAATCATGTCCAAAGTATGTTGATTTAAGGCCTTAATCACACTAATGTTACTACTGTTTTGTAAGTAGTGAGATAATGACATTCAAGAGTCATAGTTTCAAAATTGAATTCGATTTTAATACACGTAAGTCTAAAGCAATTCATGAATAATCAATAAGTATTTAACCACCAACAATTATGCATTATGTAATTTTGAAATCAAGCATATTATCAATCCGAAATAAAAACACATTATAATTCATGAACGCAAAAATAGTTATGTTTGAGATATATAAGTCAACAAGATTTCGCTAAATATATCGTTTAAATGGAATGATGGTTATCAACTTCGGTCATACAGTAGAGTTAACTAAACGTCCTGTTAAAGTTGCTAGACAATTAGCATCGACGACATGTTCGTGGAGCATAAGATTCACAATTATTCTAATGTACATAAATATCACTCTATCAAACAAAAAATATTCACGACTAGTTTTAACGAAAAAATTTATTTGACAGTAGTATGTAATATATTTTTTCTTGCTGTGTGACTTACAGCTGCACATACAAAACACATACCAGAGGCATACGGATAAGGATGAATTTGCATCGGGTCTCGTATATAAAACATACCAACAATTCGTATTTCAGTGTAAAACAGCCAATCACAGATAGAATAGTTCGTATCGCTACCAGATCTCTATAAACATGCGAGAATCTTGTATCAGATGTTAGTTTCAAATTGTATGTGATTTTGGTATAAGTTTGTATGCAATTTTCGTATCCAGCGATTTTTCGTTGCACAATCTGAAAATAACATTTGATACGAGATTCTCGCATGTTTATAGAGATCTGGTGTGTTTTTCATACGAAGGCTCACTTACTTTCGTATGTGATTGGTATGTAGCGATGCGAACCATTCTATCTGTGAATAGTTGTTTCACGATGAAATACGGGTTGTTGGTATGTTGTATATACGAGGCCCTATGCAAATTCGTCCTCATTGGTATGCCTTTCGTATGTAGATTTTTAAGTCATATGGCAAAAAATGAGTTGTATTACATACTACTTACAAATAACATTTTCCAGTAATACCAGTCGTGATTATTTCTTTGTGAAAGTACGAAAGGCCTTAAATCAAGATACTTTGGACATCATTGATGCTTTCCTTTTAACATTGTGCTGGTATGGCTTTAGTATGTAAAGCATACCACATTTGAAATAACATACAAAAAGCATACAATTGCATGTATATACCAAGAGAATACAGAGAAATATACCAAAAAATATTTTGGTGTGCATTCTTCGTATGTGATTGGTATTGAGCGATTTACAGTGTACTTATTACAGACCAACACGTCTAAATTTTCGAAATCGTCGAAATAATTGCAATTTTGGTAGAAAAAATTACAACCGTTTTTCTACTCGATATCAAAGCGGTTCCGAATTTCAGCCGACGAATGACGACATATATATAGAGAATTTACCCATGAATGATCCCTCAAAAACTAGAATTGATTTGATAGAACCAGAGGATGTGTATCAACATTTTGAAACCAATGCGAATTATTTTTTAGGTTACATAATATCACCGATCCAGAAAAGACCTTGTTATCTAGAGGCTGCAAGTTCACTCCATTCCCGAAAAGCTCTGATGTCAGTCAAGAGTCAGCTTCTGTTTGTAGAAAATTACGTCTGATTATTTTTTTTGATGATGCTACTTGCGATGAAACTTCAGATCAACAATCTCTTGCGCGAAATCCGTCTATTTTTTGATCCGCCAGAGGGTCTTAGTGACACTTTGGTTTTTTCTTGCATTGAATTGATAAATAATAGCGTTAAAACATTATCGAATCTTAGAAAAGCTAATATAAGTAACCTACCATTTCATGAACACATGGCCTTGAAGGAGCCAAGAGAAACTGAACATCTGTATGTTATAAATGCTGATGAGGGTGGCTCTTTTGTAATTGTCGATTAAAATGATTACAAGCGACATATACTTAATGAACATTTGAGTGATGAAACAAGGCATACTTCAATCGGAGACTATAGTGTAGCCACTACTGTAAATTTCATCACAAAGTTTTTCAATAAACACTGCAGATGTTTTACCAAGAAAGAAAGTGATTATTTGTACAAATTTGATGCTACCATGCCAAAGGTACATAAATTAGAACATAGTTAACGGCTTCACAGATAGATCAGCATGCTTATGTACAAGTTGATTTACCTACTGAGTTAAAGTTTCACCCATAATTTCCAGTGTCAACATTTCAACAAGCCATCTAAGTAACTTCATTAACTTTTAAAACCACTAGTCGTTATTTTGAGTAGCTGCTGTAAAGATACACATGATTTCATTTCTAAATTACCTCAATCAATCTAAAAGTGTTTGGTCCAGTTCAGTGTCGTCGACAACACAGTGAATTTCTCTGATTTCGTGTTATCAAAATTCGAAATGGAAATTCATAGTTTTGTACTGAACTTCGCTCTTCCGAATTCTTAGCGTCAGTTCTCCGACTTCGTCGCCAAGATGTTTGATTCTACTAATGTATTTCAAAAGAATTTCATTTCTAGTCAGTTAAGTGATATCTTTGATTGTCTTAATTCGTCTGATAAAGAACTACCTAGACGATATCAAGTAGCAATAGACTCTTCACGTAAAAATTAATCGATCCGTATTTGTCAAGCTGATAAGGGCGGCAAAATCGTAATCCTGAATCGTACAGATTATTCCATCAAGATGCTTGAAATTCTTTCCGATCAAGATACCTACACTTTAAACCAGCACCTCCTAAAGCGAGCTGAATCACCTCCTAAAGCAAGACACTATTCGTAACTAATAAAAATATCCTAAAGCATGCGCCTTTTAGAAGGCTAGCCCCTCACCTCCTAAAACATTTTTCAATGCCATATTTTACTTTCCCTTATGACAATGCATACTACTATCTTTATTCAGCAATAGACGGGTTATGCATTGAGATTTATTGAAGACGAAGCTCTCATGATATTCATTCAATATTTATCTCTTGCTTTATACAAACAACCCCCTAAAGAAATAAGAACCCTTTAACCCCTGTAGCACTGTTATGCAAGAGAACATGATATTAGTGTTGTACAATTCGAATACATAAAACAAACTTTACTGAAATTCACTTGAAATTTATAATATATATAGACTAACGTATGTAGAGCTGTAAGTCATCTAACAAAAAATGATATGTACTACATTCTTCTTTCAAATAACTTCTGTCAGTAATAGCACTCATATAAATTCATATGAACAGCGTGGTGTTCAGAGTATTTGATCTAGACTCGATTTACTATGAAATTAATGCCGCATGTCATCGTTGCCACTTGTCTAATAACATTCACATGACCCACTATTGGCTCAACTCCATGAACTCAATTGATAAACATCATTTCAATGAAACGATATGTTTGGAGTTACCATGTTGACTTATATATTTCAAACATAACTATATTTGCTTTCATGAATTATAATGTGTTTTTATTTCGGATTGATAATATGCTTAATTTCAAAATTACATAATGCATGATTATTGATTGTTGAATACTTATTCATTGATGAAAAGAAAAGTCAAGTTACATGGTGCCTCCATACAATTGTATTTTTGTTCTAATTAAAAAAAAGAAAATTTACAACGAAGTCAATAATTGCACTGTACTTCGCCCTTTGAATACTTATTGATTATTAATAAAATGCCTTAGACTCACGTGTATTAAAATCCATTTCAGCATCGTAAGTTTGACTCATGAATGTCATTTACACTACTTACAATGCAGTAGTAAGTACCATGCAACCTTAAAGCGATCTTTATTGACAAGGTTTCGGCCCTTAACCTCCAACCTGTACCACATGGTGGGGTCAGGCCAATCATATCGAATGAGCGATCAGGAGAGTCTTTCCAAACCTGAAAGCTAAAAGTCAACCGAAAATAAATTTTGGATTTAAGAGAGCAAAGGGAAACATAAGAAGTTGGATTATAGTTGTTAGTTTAACATACCTACGATGGAAGTTATTTATCGAGGTAAAAAACAACTAAACTTATAAACGAGGAACCTATTTCTCGAAAAGGACTTTATACAAAAATTTATTAGTTGATCAACCTTGTAGCCTCCATCCTTGAAGATAGTGAAAATGCCCTTAGCTCTTGAAGTGAAGGCGGAGGCATCAGATAAAATCCTAGGAAACCTGATGAGTTGGGTAGCAATGATGTTTAAGCCAGTGCTCATGAGCATATGACTTTCGAGGAAAGGATGTAGCACCAATGGGAAGCTGAACTCATCAACCTTATGGCATAGGCCTACTTCCGTGGTGTATAGGCCACTATCTCGGATCGTGATCTAAACGTTCAAATAATTTGCGTATTTGTTGTTATCACCGCGTTTGCTAGCCAAGAGGTCTATTGGGTAGATTTCAGGAAGTATGTAATCGAAGTGCATGTAATATGTAAATGTTGTCGACATACCTGGTGGTGTGAGAGAAGTTTAGCCAAGCCAAATTTCTTGCTCACAAGAAAACCCGTCACGAACTTGAACTCCCTGTATGCTAAGAAGAGATCAGCTAAGAGTGAACTGTAATTCCCACACTGTAAATCGCTGGATACGAAAATTACATACAAACATATACCAAAATCACATACAATTTGAAACTAACATCTGATACGAGATTCTCGTATGCTCACATAGATTTGTTATGTTTGTCATACGAAATCTCACTTACTTTCGTATGCGATTAGTATGTGGCGATACGAACTATTATAGCTGTGATTGGTTGTTTTACGATGAAATATGAGCTTTTGGTATGTTTTATATACGAGACTTGATGTAAAATTCATCTTCATTCGTATGCCTCTGGTATGTTCAGCTTTAATAATAATAATAATGATAATAATGCTTTATTGTTGTCAAATACAAAAGCGGTATGACAAGATGGCACAATTTGCGTTCATGAATATACAGAAAATTTAACAAACGATCTATGCTCATTGACATAATTAATGAAACAAACTATTATTGGCTTGAATTGAAGTTTGTTTCATTTTTTTCTTAGGTATGATGTAATATCTCGCTTTCTATGTATTACCATTCAACACATTAGAGAATGGAGAAAGATGTATGGTGATCAAATTTCAAATTTTGATATTGATGCAACTGTTACAATTGCTTTTACAAATTGAACATATACGTAAACTGAAATCCAGCTTTTGTAAAATAAAATGGCACACGATCAGTTTACCAGAGGTATGGCTATTGGAATGATTCGTTGTGGTAGAAGTTGTGCGAGTGTTGCCGAAGAGTTGCAACTATCGAGAGTTGGTGTTTGGAGGTGGTGATGTCGATGGAAAGCAGAAGGAGATGTTAAAAAGAAGAAGGGATCTGGTCGACCGAGAAAGTCTGCAGGAAGGACAGACGCACGTCTAGTTTTAGCTGCAAAGAGGAATAGATTTGTGTCAGTCCCAAAGCTAGTCGTACACTGGGATTCACTCTGGACTTCAATGACGGTCGTGTCAGAGTGCATCGTCTCCCAGGTGAACGCTTTGCCCAATGGTGTATTAAAGAACACGACAGATATGGTGGTGGATGTGTTATGCTGTGGGGTGGCATGTGGCATGGCAGACGAACAACAGCAGTCATCATCAAAGGCACGTTGACTGGAGAGAGGTATCTCAATGAAATTGTGCTTCCTGTTGTTGCCCCAGTGGCCAGGGTGGAGGATCTCGTCTTCCAAGACGACAACGCAAGACCACATCGCTCCTCGGCTGTCATTGCCACTGTCAGGAGATTGAACATTCAAACCCTTGACTGGCCTGCACGCTCACCTGACTTGTCACCCATTGAACAAGTCTGGGACAAGCTTGGGTGGCGAGTGAGAGACCGCTATTCACTTCCACCAGTGTCCCTGAAGAATCTCTCTGAAAGACTGACAGAGCAGTGGCTTCTCCTTGAAACATCCTTCATTCAGAAACTTTGTGAATCCATGCCATCTAGGATTACTGAATGTATTGGAGCTAGAGGGGGCACACGCGCCGCGCTATTAAAGTTGAATCTGCTACATGCGTTGTTTTTCTGTGCTAGCGACTTGGTGGAGATTGTGACTAAATTACCAAGGTATCATACATACACGTATATATACCAGTCAAAAATGAAAGAAGTTAAAGGAGTAAATGTTTCAAAAATTTTGTCATTGAGTATATCGACAGCCCTATGCAAAAATGGCCTAACTACCACTTAGGCCAAAATTGAACTATTATACAGCAATAATCCTTATTTTGTTTGTCATTGATTAATCATCAACATTTAAAAAAGTTATCGTTGGAAATGCTAATTTTTAGCATAAATGCATTTTGGCCTATCTAACATTGTCAGTTAGGCCATTACGCAGAAATAACTCAGGTTCACATGTAGGGTACTTCGACTATTGTCAACACTTAAATTTGTTCGGCATCGTTGCAGGAACACGTAGCGACAATGAAAATCATATTAACAGTAGCTTTTTCTAAATAGATGCCAAGGGTGATACTTCTTTATTATGACGCACGTTGCCTGTGGGGGAAGACTGTGGTCGCATACTGTGCACACAAAATTGCGTTGTGTGACAGCACGCAGTAGCTTGTCGATAGAGATGAGAGCCATCGAACAATCGACCTTCAAAAAATACTGCACTGAGTGGAGCGTCTGCTGTCCTGATAGCATACTAAATATAGTACGTCCTTGTGTGGGTTTAATAATTTGTGTTACAATAGACAGAGGATCAATGGATCATTCTGACATTGATCAGCCTGTTGTTGACATTGACTTTCCTACATTCAAGCGTGTTAGGTATATCAACTCGATTGTTAAGTGTGGACTTCGTTTATCGTGGATATGAAAAGTAGAGGGATGCTCATGGTACAGGCAGCCTGTAAAAAACGACGAATTGGTAAGTTTTTAACAATCGGCCCATTGATGTTTCAGTATCACCGATAGTACAAGAAATATTTGTCAAATATCTAAGTTAAAAACTCTTAGTATAATATTATAATCAGTGCTACATGTTAGAATAATGTATCATAAATTAGGCATTATTCAAATAGTATATCCAAATAATTTCAATTTAGAATCCTTGAATATTCATTATTTATGATATAATACTTATTATTATAGGTTATAATACCTGTATCGAACACTGATCAATCTAGACATTTATATGTAGGCAGGTATAGCTAAGAAGGAATCAAGAACGTGATAACTTCAATATCAAATGTTTAGTTGACATCAAACAAATGTCTGTTTTTACAGGCATATTTTACTTTCCAGAATTAACTGTGAACCCCCGCTCAATGCCCTTCACGCCTAATGAAGTTTTCCGGACGTTATTACACGAGCAAGGTATGTAGAAACTAACTTTTCATTCGTGCTAAGAAACGAATAAATAATTGAAATGATATTTTTCTTTCAATAAAATTATGCATTTATGAAAATCAAATTAGATCGATATGCAAAAGTATTCTAATTAAAGAAATATAGTCAACTATTTAGTATATCATTGCTATATTTTTGGCTTTGCAAAACAATGAAATACATAGCTGCCCGCTATATGTTTCGTAACATGTTTCGAATTGATATTTAATAGGAACTTCGTGAACATTTATTAAAAAATTCAGGTTAAGTACAATATGACCATAGATAGCTGTGCATAGCCCATTGATTTTTACAACTTTTTTAGTCAATAGCTAAATAAAGATAATTAACTTTTATTAATATACATGTATTTTGCGTCCTGGTGGCCGGAGGCTATGATCAAATTATGATTTTCATTTTTAGATACATATATTTTGCGTCCTGGTGGCCAGAGGCTATTGTCAAATTATGATTTTCATTTAGTTGAGCATTTAGCATCCATTGTTACTATTGTTTGTTTTCCTTTCAGATACAAATCATGGAGATGAGATGTCCGTTGTCAGTCATGGAGATGAGATGCCCGTTGTCAGTCATGGAGATGAGATGCCTACAGTTGGCAAAAGAAAAAGGAAGTATGAGCAAAGAAGACCTGACCTGTGGAAACGAAATCGAACCAAGCGTCTAAGAGAAATGGGAGAACCATACAACAACAAACCGGCTCGATCCATGGGAGGGCCTTGTACATCGAATGGTTGCAAAACCTCATCAAGAGCTTGCTGTAATCTCACAGAAGAACAAAGAATGAAAATACTTGACAATGTTTGGGGTAAGATGAAGACATTTCGAGAAAGGAAAATATACATCAAAACATCAAGCAGTGATTCTCGCAGATCTAGGAGCTTTTCGTACAATTTGGAAGTGGACGAAAATTCTTATCATGTCTGCAAGAGCCTGTTTTGTTCAACAGTTGTAATTCCACAAAGAACTATTGTGCATTGGATGTCAGAGGAGGCTAATGAATCTCTCATATCACCAGAATCGACCAGTTCTGCTCGAACAGTCGCAAATAGGATCACTGAGGAAGTCACCGCTAACCTAGAGACATTCTTGAATAGTATAACTACAATGCCATCGCATTATTGCAGAGCAATATATCGAATACCAAACGAGTGCACAAGCTCTAAACCAAAAGCCAGTGGGTTACAGTACGTTTCTCAAGAAGTTCCACTCCATGGGGTTCAGAGTCTTTACTCCGAGAAAGGACCAATGCAATGAATGCATAAAATATAAAATTGGCACTCTATCATCAGAGGATTACTCCAAGCATTTGACTTTAAAAGATGCTGCCCAAGCCGAGAAGGCAAATGACAAAAATGAAGCAAAAACAATCCGAATTCATGATTTGAACCATTCCTATTTTAAAAAGGGGTTTCAAAAGACGCAAAAGTTAATGAACTATCAGCATTGAAGTACACAATGACAGGCGAAATGTACTTCAAATTAAATCGTACATCGACCCTTCTCTTGAACCAAATGTTCCCGACGCATCTGGAAATATCGGAGCGGAAGTATCAAGATCTTCAGGTACTCAAATCAGTGATCCCAAGTGAAAATCATGCATTTTATGATAGCCTTCCTCACTCTTGATAACTTTTGCAATCTTTTGAATAGTTTTTTGTTTACATTCTAACTAACACAAGTAAAGATGAAAAATTAATGGTTTTCATTGAGCTCCTTTTTAGATTATTCTCGATTAATGGGTGAAATGGAGTAAGATGGTTTCACATTATAATAATTAAATTTTCCCCCCACAATTAGATTATCTTTCAAGTCAATACTTATAGGCCTAAAGTAAGTAATTATCATATAACACACAAAATACTTATCTAATTTTGTAAGATAATATGAAAATATAAATGAAACGAATCATCGATCTGTATTCTAATTTTGTGAAAAAATGGCCTATCTACAGAAAATTAATGCAAAATTGGCCTATCTGCAAAAACAACCTATTGTCGAACCAGTATAGCGAAAATGAAGTGATCCCCTGTTAGGTATACTAATCTTGATATAACACACGAAAAAACTATATTGTTTACCTGGAAAATAAAAAATAGGAAAGTTTATTTCAATTTTCTCGAAAGTGGAAAATTGCAGATAGGCCATTTTTGCATAAGGCTGTCGATATTATACAGTGCAGACTATCGTTTCATAGGCAAAAGAACTCTGGCATGACGAACATTGTGTGATGTTTCTCTCAAGGAAAATAATTCAGACAGTGGGTGTAAACTGACATTATTACTGATCTTCTTGATCAATGTAACACAACATTTATCAAGAACAAGACGAAGAGAAGGCTTACGACTAACATTGGCCCAGCGGATCGCAAGACGATACAGTTGTTCAAATTTTCTAAAATAATTAGCATTTAAGTCGCAGATGACCGGCCAACAGAATGTAATGTGACACAAGACAAGACGCACAAAGGCCTTCCAAATGACATCTCCATTATTGCCATTACCACGTAAACGCTTTACAAAGGACACGGCAGCATTTGTTATAGAGATGCTTAAATTGATTGTCCCATCGCAGATCAGAAGAAAAATGAACACCCAAAATCATCAAAGAGTCAACTTCATCAATCAACTCGTCATTAATACAAACATTTAGAGCGGGAAAATCAGTGCTGCTTCTCGACAGCTTCATGCATTTCGTTTTATCTGTGTTAACATACAGACTCTTGTTAGAAGGCCAAGAGCAAAAGACATTTACATTTGTCTGAAAATCAGCACCGCACCCGTCAAAACGAATCAAAGTAACATCATCGGCGTATACAATGACTTTTGTTCTCTCAAGAACTGGCAAATCGTCCATAAACAAGGAAAAAAGCAAAGGTCCTAAAATTGAACCTTGAGGAACTCCACTAGAAATCGAACGCCATGGCGCAATAATTTCATTCGAAACAACGCGCTGCTTGCGATTGACCAAGAAGCTTTTGATGCAACTAAGGACGACCGGAAAACAGCAAAAGTTATCACGAAGGCTTTCAAAAAGTTTGCAATGACTAATTTTGTCGAAAGCTTTTCTGAAATCGACAGTAAGGAGAGAAACTGAGCAGTGAGAATTCGAAGTGACATGCTGTAAGATGGAAAGATGGATGGCAAGTAAGGCATTAGTACAGCCACCAAAACCATACGGCAAAAATCCGAACTGTCTACGATGGATTCTTTTGCACAACGATGGCAAAATGACCAAATCTCTGAATAATCTTTCAAGAACTTTGCTTAGAAAGGGAAGAATAGAAATTGTCCTGAAGTCTGAGCTTCCTTTCTTAGGAAGTGGGAGAATATTAGCGCATTTCCAAATGTCAGGGAATATCGCGGACAGCAGACATCTAGTAAAAAGGATGCTGAGAGGAAAAGCAACAAAATCAACGACAGAACGGAAAAACACACTTCGAACACCATCAGGTCCTTCAGAATTGGATTTACATTTCTTAATATAACGAATAATGTAATGCTCGGTAACAGAAATCAAATTCAAGCTGGAAGAGTAAGGTTGATCGTCGGAAGAAAAATGGTTGCTCTCTAAGAGACAAATATTTGCCTGTGTTCCCATTAGTGAGGGCTCTGTCCCTACGATCAGAGACGACTTTAAGAGAGGGAGTGATCCAAGGAGGATCAGTATTGCGCATCCTAACAGTTTTTATCGGGAAGAAGGTGACGTACAAAAACCGAAAAAAGTTCTGAAGTTCATCAGCTAAAATACTGACATCATCAATGAAAAGAAAATAATTCTCCCAATCAACTAAGGATAAAATTTGACAGCATTGGGCGTAGGAGGACGACGAAAATGAACGAACCTTGACTTTTGTGACAATGGGAGGCTTACGAACAGAAAGTTTTACAAAAATAACTTTATGGTCTGAGCGACCAAGAGGATCAGAGAGGGGGTTTCAAATTTGTAAGGATGAGTCGAAGCAAAAATGTCAAGAACATGCTGGCCTCTAGTAGGCAGCTGAACAAGCTGAGACATATTGTTGTACAACAAAAAGCTGTCAAAAACAAGCCGAAGATCATTAATATCTCCCAGAATAACCACATTACTAGATTCAGATATGTCCAGTATACTTTGGAGAAAAGATAAAAATACATCATGGGCCTTGACGGTGCCCCAGTAGGGATGATAAATTACGACTATCGTCACATCAAAATCAAAAGAGTGACATACAAGTATATTGGAATTAATGTCATCTATTAATTTGTCACTTACAACAGAAAGGTGAAAGCACTTTCTGTAGTAAATGGCCTCCACTCTGGCATTTCGATCTTGTCGAATAAGATCATAGCCAGGAATGGATATTGCATTGTCGTGGATATTACTGTCAAACCAGGTTTTGGTAACACAAACGAAATCAGGGTTACAGTCATTAACTCTGATTTTAAGATCGTCAACCTTATTGAAAAGAGATCGGGCATTGTAGGAAAAAAATGAAGGGGTAGGAAATTGAGGTCTATTCTGTTTACGGAGTTTGCCAGAATTAGTATCATTACTCGCAGTCACATTAGGTAAGGGAGGCACTGATACGTTGACAGTTAGGAAGATTGCGTCGCACAGAAGATTTGAGACACTGATAGGGCAAAAGTCTGTGAAACCATAGCGCTCTTCTGACCGGGCGAGCGATGTGAAAATCCCTTCGCATGTTAAGCAAGCTGGCACGGGAGTATTGAATTCGCGATGACGTCATATCAGGAATGCGTGCCATCACACTGGAGAATGAGGGGACGTAGAAGCGAGGACGAGATGAATACAGAATTGAGATCGCGAGACTTGACTGACGGAGGATGGACAAAGGCACAGCACGGGTGAGACACGCGGTCGGTCGTGTGAGTCAGCAGCAGATATTCAAAATTCAAAGAAAACTTGTCAGTCGTGTAACGTCACGGTATGCAATGTGTCGAAACATGCAGGTCGTCGAAAAAAGAATAGAACGATATAAGAATGTCATATCAGATCGATGTTAAATCACGCTGTAAAACACAAAATGCAAATCGCGCACTAAGACGGAACAGAGAGCTTGCTGACACAACCTCTCGCTACGGCGTCCGATGAAGTTGTGGATCACATAGCAAAAAATGTATGCCTATTACGTGCTACTGTCAAATAACTTTTTTCAGTAACACCAGTCGTGAATATTTCTTTTTGATAGTGCGATATTTAACTAGATTAGATTAATTGTGAATTTTATGCTCTACGAGTATGTCGTCGTTGCTACTTGTCTAGTAACTTTAACAGGAAGCTTGATAAGCTCTTGTTTATGAACCAAATTGATTAACATCAATTCATTCAAGCGATATCTTTCGTGCAATCATGTTGACTTTTATATCTCAAACATAACTACATGTATTTTTGCGTTTATGAATTATAATGTGTTTTTATTTCGGATTGATAATATGCTTAATTTCAAAATTACACAATGCATAATTGTTGATTGTTGAATACTTATTGATTATTTATTAAATGCCTTTGACTTGCACGTATTAAAATCGATTTCAGTATTGAAAGTATGACTCTTGAATGTCATCATCTCACTACTTGCAAAACAGAACTAACATTAGTGTGATCTCTATTGACAAAAGGCCTTGAATCAACATACTTCAGACATAATTAATGCTTTTTTAACATCAATTATGTTTAATTTTTATTTTTAATGTTTGTGCATTAAATTTTTAACATTTGCTGGTATGGCTTTCGTATGTACAGCATGCCACATTTGAAATAACATACGAAAAGCATGCAAGTATATACAGAAATACATGAAAAATATATTTTGGTATGCATATTCGTATGTGATTGGTATTGAGCGATTTGCAGTGCATCCATCGGAATGCCCCGAAAATTTTTAAAGACAAGTCCCCGAAGGTAACAGAAGTGTTGTCTAGGTTTAAATCAATGCAGTGAGGAATGATATTTTGAATTTAAGGACATAGACAACTTATCAACTCAAGGATATGCAATAGCAATAATACTTTGGATTCAAGGGAATCTATACCCCTGTCTATAAACAACTTGTCTATAGACAAATCCGGAATTCAATGTATTATTGCAGTACTGCACAGTGTCGACTGCAGACAGACTAGAACTCGAATCGACTACATGAGATGATGTGATGTAGGTATCATTACGCACATGTCATAGCACTTTGATTCGACGTGCTGTACTCGAAAGTGCAGTGTGAACGGGTTAGTAATGATTTCGTACTAAAAGGAGTGGCATAGAGAACTGATAGTGTCATGTACCTCACATTTCATTATAACATACCCTCCAAAATAGTAGTTCTCCTGTTCCGGCGTCAAGATTTCGTCTCCATCTGTAAAAAAGGAAAAACATCATTACAGACTTCCCTCGAAGCTCTGTTATACGATGTTACTTTACTCGCCGCTAATTGAATTTGGATTTCATCGAATCATTTGACAAGTAAATAGACACGCCTTTACAGCTTTGTCGCATGAACCGGTGGATCTCAGATTAGCCCAATATTCTTTGACTTTGGATAAATCAATTTCTCTAAGCTTCCATTTGTGAAGTCTTTTCGTAGCCCTCGCTTCTTTATTTCAAAATCGAGTGATTGAACTTAAAATGCTTTCATTCACTGATCATTCTAACCATGTGGCTTGGTCTGAGTACGGTACCTTATTTGTTGTATTGGCTTTCATGTTGCAGATACAGTAGGGAGCAGAGAAGATGAATTTAATTGTTTTCGACATTATGAGCATTAAAATGGCTTCCACTATTCTTTGAATGGTTTCGTGTGAGAAAAAGAAAGCACGAGATCTACTCTTGTATTTCATCAACTATTGTAATGAAGAGAAACTTGTTATCTGAATTGTACAAAGCTATTCATGGTAACGGAATCAATTCTCATAAGGAATATGCAAGAAATCTCAAGGATTTAAAATGTTTGTTTTGAAGAGAAGATCTCAAGTGAGAGAGTCCACCCTAACGGCATTAAAGTAGAATAATTGGAAGACATGAAGAAAGCATAATTTCTGATCTGATTAGTCCGAGAGCTTCTGACATTTTCTTCCTAAATTCGCGCACGATTTTCTTATTAATATTAACGTTATGCGTTGAACTACAGAAATATTGGCGTGAATATGCAATCTAATCTATATGCGTTATCCTCAACAATGACATTGGTTGTCATGACGTTTTCAATATCTTTAACAGCAAATCGGCCAAGCTACCGGTTACGCAGAATGTCGTTTTCCTGCCTGCTGTTGGAGAATTGTGCCCTAAAAGTGGAATCAAGATCATAAAAATGACAAATGTCATTTTGAGTTTTAAGTGAACATTGGATCATTACGTTTGAGTGTATTAATCTCGGAAGTATGTGGATCTACATAAACAAATGATCTTTGACCCTCCATAACTTACAAGACGACTGGAATCATAACTGATGTTGGGTGACAATCTACGAATTCAAAACAATAAGAAGCTCGTGCGCGAATTCAAGAAGAAAATGACAGTAGCTCTCATACCAGATGCTAAAGTGGTGACGTCAAGTATCAAGCGCCGAAGATAATATGTCATAATCATCATTCTATGCTCCTCATATCGCTTACAGTCGGTATCTTATCGTCATAACAGCACTACAGTATGACAGGCCTAAATATCATACAGTGCATGTCACAATAATTTGGATGACAGGTTGAAAATAAGTGACAAACGAGGCAAGAATGAGTTCTACTTACGCATAATATCTGCGATTGATGAAGAAATTTGGAAAACAATGATAAGTGCGACAGTTGCTATCATGGTTCCGATCTTGTGAAGTGAGTGGTTTCGGATCATTATTTTTAATCCCTTCCTTTACGGCTGGATTCGATCAGAGAAAACCAATCACATAAATCCGACAAGTTTCCTATCATTGAAGGTGGTGAATTGAATGGTAGGAATGCGCCCTTCCTATTGGAAATTCGTGACGGCGTTTGATTTTGTGCTGGGAATAGAAATTATGGAAATCCAACAGTCTCTAATAATAAAGGAGTCGAACGGTCGGCCGATGAAAACAAGAACACCTCGTGGACATTTGCTGTCATAACAGCGGTATCCAGTGGTGCCCGCAACTTACTAGTGAACTTTATAAATATTCTTGGTTGTCAACATAACTCTTCATACACAAAACCATTTTGATGAAATAACTAAACAATAAATTAATAAAATAACAATAAACTTATAGCTTAACGATCGGCTTGTGACAAGAATCTACATCTGTAGCATGTTTCACTTATTGGCTTCTTCTAAACATCAACAAGCAGTTGTTGTCAATTCGATGTAGTTCATATATACAGTCGAACCTCTGTATAGTGAACCTCTACAAAGTGAATCTCTCCGCATGGTGAATTAAATTTTTATCCCATCAATAAAGGTATACTTTGTGCTTGTTATATATCTCTACATAGTGAACCCCTTCATAGGGAATAACATCTTCCTAGTAATATGTTATTTACTCTTTTTGTTGTCTCAACCTCTACATAATGAATATTTTGGATCAAGAATGTATTGATGTTTAATTATACTTTGCAAGTACTACGCATCCCATGTATGTGTGCTACCTCTATTGAGCCAAGTAGTTCGATGATACGTGTTACTCCAAAGTTTTCTAAGTTGTTAAAATCTATGAATCTACAATCTAAATTTAAATGCAAATCAATAGTTAATGTAGCTAATAGTTTCAAGCTTACGTGCACTGTTTTGCCTTTTCAAGCGTACCAACCGTTGAGTCAGATCAGGGAATTCCTTGAAACGAAAAGTGACCTTGAAGCTTGATCAGCAAATTTTTGATAGAGTAGAAAACATGAATGCTTATGTTGACGAACGACGCTCTGTACAGACTCGTATTGACAGTTATTTCCATCGTTCATGATAAATGATACATGCAGCTTATACTGTCTACAGTACTGATTATTTTATAATAGTTACATTTTGCATCTTGAGTTTACATTATCATTTAACATGACATAGTGATACAATACAATTATTACTGGTAAATACTCCTGTAAAATTAGTTTTCTAAACACTTGTATTAGTTTAAATATTTTGTATCATTGGCTTGACTTCATATTCTTGATTACAATCAATATTACATCAAATGTTAGAAAACCTCCTTATAGTGAACTCTCCTCATTGTGAATTTTTTTATATAATCCTTAGAAATTCATTATGTAGAGGTTCGACTGTATGTACATTTTAAAACTGTTTGGATTCGAAAGCACAGAATGTAATTCACACCAATTTAATAATGAGTTGTATATGACTAGCACCTCCACCAGCCGATAAATGACACACGGCATATCTAACCCGCTGTATTCCATGTGCTCATCCATCTGTAAACACTGTTGTGGGAATTAAACATAAATGTATTTGAATCAATTACAATAGATTCGTCTTCAAGAGGATGATCAAATACAGAATACATTGAACTACAGTTATGATCAAATGCGACTAACATATGTTCTTAAGAAGAGGATATGTAGACTTTAAACAAGGGTTTCTATGCTACATAATAAGTCAATTAAAATAGTCAGATACGGTCAGCAAGTGCTCATGGAGAGGAGAATCGTTGTTTGTCCTTCTAATAAGTATTTTAATTTCTACACTTTTTAGGAATTAATGATCTTCTTTCAAATCATATTTTGCACTTTCTAAAAATTATCGAGTCGCTCGCTTGTTTTTTTATCATTTTCCTACCTTGACGCACTTGGCCACGTTGAATAGCTCTACTAATTCAAATGACATGAAATATCATTTCATCATGAAAAGTAATGACTTTCTTTGTTTTGTTTGTAATTTTGTATTTTGGTGCATTATTTGTGTGATCTGTGCTCTTATCCCACGATTTGCATTCAATAAACGTGATTTATTGTTGCTATTATCACATGCATAATCATTGTCAAAAATAATGATGACTTTCTATGTTCATAAGCGGATGAAATATCATCAATCATAAAAGCAGAGTAGACAACGAATGATAAGAACCGGGTCTCTGAGGCCTTTACACAGCCGTGTACACTGTTAAACATTATTCCGGGACGATCTTTGCAGGATCACGAATCGAAATTTGGTTTTGAAAATTCCAACATGTTCAATCATATGCTACAAAGATAACTCCATGAAAAGGCTCAATATGTTGTTGAAAATAGGTTTTGAAGAAAGACAAGTTTTTTATTGTCATTTGTAAATCGAACCAAACTTTTTTGTACGATTGAGAAATAACAATACAAAACTTGACTTTCTTCCGAACCTATTTTCAATTATGCACAATAGTTACGGCATATTCCGTCAATATTCCCTCATACTCTTTTGAATAAATTCTGATCATTCTGCACGAACCTTGTGCCAATCAATACAGTATTTCAACAATGAGGATTGATCAACAAAGTATTTGCTGTCGTTAATGAATGATTAAAGACTAACTCATACACTTCTTGACAAAAACCAGTTCTTACACAGTTCAACGTGACCTGAGTTTACTTAGCAAGTAAAAAAGCTTCAAGTGTTTCATATATCCATTGTTTCCTGTCAATACAATCTTCTTCAAATGTCAACAATCATTGGAATACTTTGACAATTCATGTTGAAAACACGAAATTGTTATGCTGAGGAAAGCCGTTCAGTGTTTGGAACACAAAAGAAAGATTTCAATAATGAATCTTTCCTTTGCACTTAGGAAAAATTGAGAGATAACAGTTTTACCAGATTATTGAATTATTAACATTAATTTCCTCCTTCAATGTGATCAGCGAATCTGACTGAGTTTTAAATGAAATTTGTCATTTCCTACACTGTAAACTGTAGGGCACTAACTTAGGCACGAAGCCGAAATTTCGTGCCAGTTAGCGCCTAGTTAGTGCCATTCTAGTGCCTCGAGGCATCAGAATGCGCCACTAGGCACTAATAGCCACCAAACTAAGTCTTTGTTTATCCAATAAAATCGAAGGAAAAATCAATGGACACGAGCTCGGCACTATGAACTTCGTGCCTACTCGTGCCTTGTGTTGGTTAGAATTGATACCTAAATTTCGTGCCTAATTCAAGTGAAAGTTGGTGCCTTATAGTTTACAGTGTAGTTCGTGTTTGAAGCATAGAAGAAGACTACCGAAATGACTAGTTTCTCTGGTTTGAAGCAGGACCATGGATTTTGATATGATGATTTCCATCGATCATCGATATGACGACTATCGGCGGAAGAAGTACTCGAGCTGGTACAAGCTGAGGGATCGGATATAGACGACTATTCGTCTAGCGATGAAGAATCTGATGATATTGCAGACGATACAACTGATGATCCTGCTCCTATACAAAGGCCGCAACGTTTAAGAGGAAGAAGAGTGGATGATCATGAAGAATGGATAGAGGGATTAGCTGGATACCCTGATATACCTGCGTTTATCGGACATCCTGGATTAGATATCCCTGATGAAGCAAAGTCTCCGCTAGACTTTTTCTATTTATTCATAACTCCTGGTATGAATCGTCTTTTCAAATCTGAAACAAATCGTTATGCTGCAGATCAAATTCACCGCAAACAAGATGCTGCACCTAATTCCTTTTTCAAATTGTGGAAAACAGTAACCCTAAATAAAATTCGAGTGTTTATTGCAATACTGATTCACATGATGGTCGTGAAAAAGCCTACTTTGGCTGATTACTGGTCCACTTCCGAACTGCTAGCTCAAAGTTTTGCACCGGCAATCATGCCACGCAATAGATTTCAAGCGATATTGTCCTTTTTCCATCTACATGATGATTTCTCACCAAATGATGAATTGAGAATTCCGAAGCATTCCTCCGCACATGTGAATATTTTCAATTAAGTGAAATCCATTTCCGCTTTGCAGGTGACTTCCATATGGTCAGAGGAGACTATGTGGAAAACAACAGAAAAATCCATCGAGCAGTTTACGAAAAAATGGCGAAATGGTACATTTCATACTGCGTATCTAGTTTGCACTTACTGCTCATCGTCAAAATGAAATCCGAATTTCTATTTCAAATACTGCATCAATAAAACGCACCATTCGTGGAAAGTAGCATAAATTTCAAAAATAATCATTGAGTCGTTATCTGGGAAATTCGATTTTACTTTCAAAACTGCTCATGAGTAGTATATTGTAAATATTGCGAGTTTCTTACCTTAAGGAAAAATCCGAATGAAAACCTTCCGACGTCAATACATTACTAGAGCCTCGTTTGTAAGGATGCACTTGTCTTATGCAATTCTATCGACCAGTTTTATCTGGTAAAACAGTTATCTCTCAATTTTTCCTAAGGGGGAGAAGAAAGAAGATTTATTATTGAAATCTTTCTTTTGTGTTCCAAACCCTGAGCGGTTTTCCTAAACATAACAATTTCGTGTCTTCAACATGAATTGTCAAAGTATTCCAATGATTGTTGACACTTGAAGAAGATTGTTTTGACAGAAAACAATGGAATCACTGTTTGTTTCCTATTTGAAACACTTGAACTCTTTTTACTTGCTATGTAATCTCAGGTTGAAATGTGTAAGAACTGGTTTTTGTTAGGAAGTGTATGAGTTAGTCTTTAATCATTCATTAACGACAGCAAATACTTTGTTGATCAATCCTCATTGTTGAAATACTGTATTGATTGGCACAAGGTTCGTGCGGAATGATCAGAATTTATTCACAACATATTGAGCCTTTTCAGAGAGTTGTTTGCGACACATGAATGAACATGTTGCAGTTTTCAAAACCAAATTTCGGCTCGTAATCCTGTGAAATCCATCCCGGAATAATGTCTAACAATGTGGCTGTGTAAAAGCCCTCAGAGACCCGGTTTCCATCCTTTGTTTTCTACTCTGTTTTTATCATTGATGATTTTTCAACCGCACATGAGTACACAAAACCATGCAAGCCTTCACATCATAGCATTCTATCAAGGGTACTGGGCAACAATCAGAAATTTCCAATTTCAATGTATTTTCAATGGAGATACAACTCCCCATTTATGCCCTGCGTTTTTATCTATCTTACACACAATTATTTCAATGCCATTGTTGTAGACTTAAGCGTCCAGCAATGAGATTTTATCTAACCTAGAAATTGTCTTCCCATTACTTTTAACATCAGAAATCACTGATATATGATGTTTACCTTCCAGCAGTGGAGGTCATTTTACTAAATCCCATTCATTTGTGCCAGAGGAGAAAGTAGTTCACAGTACATGTGTACTTAAGTACACAAGTGCTCTGGTGTAGTGATAAAAATAATATAATAAACAGTAGATACACAATGTGCATGAATAATGCAAATTTCTCCTCACAGCAGAAAAATCCAGAGTATCATCAAATACTCTCAACAGTAGGCCATAGGTAGCAAACATTGAATAGTAGATGCATTCAATAATTCAGCAATAAAGAGATGCATTAAATAAAGTGGGAAAGACTTCTATTAGCATGACAATGACAAATGTTCACATTCACAATCTCTGACGGTGTCAATAAGTTCATACTGATGCACGCCATTCAGATGCGATTGCATCAAGAAAGTTATATATTTTTATTATGATTGCAATACCTGTGGATGAGTTCTTTTAACGTCCTAAAGGTCTGAACAATAATAAAGCAACCAATTGACGAGGCTCCAATTTGCCATTGACATCACTTTCCATAATTACATGAATTTTTTACATTCTTAAGAAATGACGAGGTATTGAAATATCGAAGAATGGTTGGTTGAACACCATGGACGAGTTGGTGAGAATCATATATATACACTGGTGGCAAAATGTCTTGCCCATCCCCGCGAAATACCTATTTTGATGGTTTCGCAGTTTCTCAGTACTCCCATTAATATATTTTTGGAGATTTCAGCGATTTTGCTTTAATCAACGTCGAAACGCGACCAGGCGACCAGGCCCTCGACAGATAGCTATAATTTCTATATCATTAATTTTGACAATTATTCTTTGTATCACCGAATTGAAATATCAATAATAAAGTGCATTGATTTGTAATTTTAAATAAAAATTTAAAATTTTCGAAAAGTGAAATGATTTTTTTAGATATGGTCGAAATTGTAACTTTTTCTTGGACTTTTATATGATTTTTTTAGAACTCAATTTCATGTCAGATACTAATATTAAGTGGTTAATTTTGTTAATTACATGCTTATCGACTAATTTACGTACTATTCTGTTTGATCTTTCTTATTATTCATTGTGTTTAGAGTTTGCCTTTTTTACGTAAGGTTGGTTTTTTCGTGTTTTTTTAACCAGGTAGGCGTTGCGTTTGTTTATCGATGTATGGTTGCGTCTATTAATGCATTGATTTTTTAATTTTACTTTACCTTACCTACTCCTAGCTAGCAAAGCTAGGCTTATTATTATATTTTTCCAGCAGTTCCATATCAAAAAAAAATCATGCTTTTGAAATACACAAAATTACACTAAAAAAAACGCTTTTTATCTTTGTATGTCTAGATCTAATTATCTGTTTTTAAGCACAGCGTCGGATAATTTGGGACGCGGATGCTCCGGTGGATGCTGACTTTGTTTTGTCCTCGTCTCCTCCATCCATCTTTATGGGAGCTCAAAATGGGCTTCTTTTTGTGTACAAGTGCGTGATTTGCGGTGAGTATAGGGCCTATATAGAGAATTATATGGATAATATGCTCTACAAAAGAAGATTAATTAATAGAATTACAATATTTGTCGTACGTTTGCATATACAATCAGCCAAAAAATTAGACATTTTATTCATTAGTGTAAATTAAATACCCTTATATTGCTAGTACTCTACTCTTAGGGTGACATGAATAGCTCCCTTCACCTACTAAGCTTCACATCATGGTAACGTAATTGTGTATGTATCTCTAACTCTAAATCAAGCATGCTATGCTTGCCTAACGGGGATGACGCGACGTCTCACAAGTGTTGGGACCGTGGGGTGGTGGATTTGAGTAAAACATTTTTGTTCTTAGCTTAGCACGGTTGCCACTGCAAACAACCCGTATATTGCTTTCGAACTTCATCTGTTATGTGAATGAGTCATAGCATGCGGTATTTCATTTTGCTTGAATTAGTGGAGCTATTATCAACGTTCTTTGGAGGTGTTCTATGTAAATCTCTAAGCTGATTATATAACATTAACATGGATCTTTGAGAGCAACAATGTAGGACATTTGAGGTCACCTAACATTGTTACCCGATAAGATCTATGTTAAAATTGTATGTTAAAATTCTATGATGAAATCTATTGTGCGTAATTGAATTTGATTGAGCAGCGATGTAGGAAAACAGCGGGGAGCAATGCTGTAAATGCACATGGAGAGATACGCTAACTGAGATTTCTAAAATATTTTTCACATGTATTGATGCAGATGTCATTATTACGGAACTTATTGTTGCCTTCTTCTTTCCAGATTATAATATACACTCTAAACAAGAACCTACTAAATCACACACTAAAACAAAACACTATTCGTAACTAATAAAATATCCTACAGCAAAGCATTTTAGGAGGCTAGTGCACTAGTGCTATTGTTCTCTTTAGTATGTCATCATTCTATTTCACGCAACCTCCTAAAATTCTATTATGTCTCGCTTTAGGATACAGGTTTCTTCGATTTTAGGAGGTGACCGTTTACATTGATCTAAATTACGCATAATTTGCAATATCATTACGGAAACAGTTAAGATCAATTCAAAGGCATTTACTGTAGCATCGTGCTTCTCTCTATGGACTGTGAACTACTTTCTCCTCTGGCACAAATGAATGGGATTTAGTAAAATGACCTCCACTGCTGGACGGTAAACATCAATTATCAGTGATTTCTGATGTTAAAAGTAATGGGAAGACAATTTCTAGGTTAGATAAAATCTCATTGCTAGACGCTTAAGTCTACAACAATGGCAATGAAATAATTGTGTGTAAGATAGATAAAAACGCAGGGCATAAATGGGGAGTTGTATCTCCATTGAAAATACATTGAAATTGGAAATTTCTGATTGTTGCCCAGCACCCTTGATAGAATGCTATGATGTGAAGGCTTGCATAGTTTTGTGTACTCATGAGCGTTTGAAATATCATCAATGATAAAAACAGAGTAGAAAACAAAGGATGGAAACCGGGTCTCTGAGGGCTTTTACACAGCCGCATTGTTAGACATTATTCCGGGATGGATTTCACAGGATCACGAGCCGAAATTTGGTTTTGAAAACTGCAACATGTTCATTCATCTGTCGCAAACAACTCTCTGAAAAGGCTCAATATGTTGTGAATAAATTCTGATCATTCTGCACGAACCTTGTGACAATCAATACAGTATTTCAACAATGAGGATTGATCAACAAAGTATTTGCTGTCGTTAATGAATGATTAAAGACTAACTCATACACTTCTTAACAAAAACCAATTCTTACACATTTCAACCTGACCTGAGTTTATTTATCAAGTAAAAAGCGTTCAAGTGTTTCAAATAGGAGACAATCAATGATTCCATTGTTTCCTGTCAATACAATCTTCTTCAAGTGTCAACAATCATTGGAATACTTTGACAATTCATGTTGAAGACACGAAATTGTTATGTTTAAGAAAACCGCTCAGGGTTTGGAACACAAAAGAAAGATTTCAATAATAAATCTTCTTTCCTTCACGCATTGGAAAATTTAAAAGATGACTGTTTTATCCGATTATTATAATTATTTTCACGAAGATAAAAAACTCCCTTTCAGCACAAGAAGCGATATCGTTGTCGAGAGTAAAATTGAGTGAAAGTTATTTTCTCTTTGGTGTGAGAGTGAAAAGATATCTCTTCTATGTAAACTGCCGGAAGGAAAATTCAATTTTTCAGTCCCACCGGATCACAAAGCTAACTTTTCCTCCCGCAGTTAATTTCTCTTCTGTAAGCTCCTGTGTACAAAATCATAGAAGTCTGTCAACAAGTTATGATCAGCCAGAGACTACCAAGATATCGATGCAGTCCCTTGATTAGCTCATTGATAGATTTCGCGATACAGCAATCAATTTCATAATGAAGAATAGACATCTAAAAGTCACAAAACGACAAGTTACATTCTTTCGAGAGGAAATAAACGCTTCCTCCCTAGCTATCTGTCCCTACCTCGCTGCGCTCGGGCTGTACAACATAGCTGTGGGAGGAAAAGTTGATATTTCCTCTCTCAAGAAAATAGCTATATTTCTATGCATACATCTCCATCTCAGATTATGTTAGATATCATAGCGTCCTATTTGTCGGACACACCATCACATTAAGAAGTCTATGGCCATACTTTTAGTGAAATGCATCTAGCACAAGAAGAGGAAATGAGCTGCGCATAACATCATGGATATCTATGAATATAATATATCATAGTATTCATAGACATCCCTGATAACATCCAACATAGCAGGATTACTCAGATTGGTGATCGAGGGAAGAATGGAAGGCAAATCTTCTCAGGGAAGGAAGAGAGTTAGGCTTATTAATTAACATCATATTTATTGCTTGTAAAATTTATGCAACAGGAGAACGTTCGTGAATCTTCTATTTTGACTCTCCTATTTTTCAAAACCCAAATTTCTATGGCAGACATCCATAATACATTGTTAATATTTGTATAGACCGACACTACGTCGAAGGACACAACACTTGCTTCCGCTGATATTGATTGAGGTATCAACGGAAAAAGGCGACAATCAGTTACGAAATTTTGTAATAATTGAAGTCACGACGTTTCGGAAGACACTGCTTCCCTTGTCAAGTGAAATAAAATGGAAAGAAGAAATCGTTGTACACACATCTTCAAGAGGATGATTAAAGAGGATTGTACAATAATGATCAATGAACGTGAGCAGATGTTCCTAGGAAAAGGAAATTTGTAGACTTCATACAAAGGTTTCTATGCTACATACATGATAAGTCAATTAAAATAGTCAGATGCAGTGTGCAAGTGCTTATGGTATCAATGATGATTTCAAAACATCTAACTTAGACTTTCTGCGTATATCATTGAAAACGTTTCTGAAAATTTCGACCTTTCCGTTCACGACTAAAAAAATGACAATTCACATGTTTGAAGCTAGTCATAATGTCCACACGGAGAATGTACAAATCGGTTGATTCGGCTTCATAATCATCATCATTGAATTGAAAACAACATACGTGTGTATCTGCCGTCGAAATAAAGTTATTCCGATGAATGATTTGGATCCAAATTGATGTCTTAGGTCCATTACGAGGAAATCGATGAAAGGTGAGAGGTTGGTTTTTACAGGATCTCTTATTGTTGCACTTTACCCACTTCGATGTGCAAGAACATAACAAACTGTAATTGCCAGTTGTGAGCACTCGCTACCTGAGACAATGCAGGAACTATAAACAAAAGTGTTGACTGGTTGATTGCTCCTTTGTTAAACAAAAAGTCTATTATCAAGATCGAAGCGCGCGCCGTCACTACTGCAGCTGACTCACTGATTTTGACCTCGTGTCGCGTCTTTTATTGATAGTAATATTTAATCATATTGGTACTTAACAAGAACGAATTTTCACACTTTGATGAGAATTACTAAGCGTAGACATCCCATCACAATAGAAATTGAGACTTGTGAAGAGAACCCAAAATATGGATGAAGAGAAATTCGAGCTACATACACTTCACACAGCTTCACACAGAATGGCTTCTTCAGGACAAAACTGCTTTCGGAAGCTACAAGGTGAGCTAGGCAATAAGACTGAATATTTTTGGGAATAATAAACACAGTTAATACGAAAATTAAAAGTAATTATTGTCATCGTTCCTTCTACGAGTCTATTATGCTCCTCTGAGGACAGTGATGTTTAGGATGTTTTTCTGTTTACCGATTCGAAGCGAGTTGCCAAAAGAGTGCTATCATTCTAGATTTCATGAGGTAATTGCTTGATGTTACAAATGTTGGGTGCATTAGCATGTTAAGTGCACACATCTATCGATTTCTAGGGTATAATAGTATTTAGATATATCTCTTTTGATATGAAATAATTATTTAGTCAAGTGAAGATCACTGAAGAAGAATCAATGCCAATGTTCAAGCTTTAATGATAGGAAACGTCGACAGAATTAAAGTGTCATTCACTCAAAAATGAAAGAAGTATGCAGTTAACGTGCATCCAGCCCTTCAAATGTGCTTTTGAAATTTCTGACCTGCCTATTCTTTTACCCCAAAGACAACTCCCATAAAAGGCAAATAATTATGTGAATATAACTTTTGATCATTTCAACAATGCGGATTGAACAACAAAGCATTTGCTGAAAAAGTTTGGTTTTGAAGAAAGTCAATTTTTTATTGTTATTTGTAAATCGAACTAAACTTTTTTGTACGATTGAGAAATAACAATACAAAACTTGACTTTCTTCCGAACCTATTTTCAATTATGCGCAATAGTTACTGCATATTCCGTCAATATTTCCTCATATTCTTTTGAATAAATTCTGATCATTCTGCACGAACCTTGTGCCAATCAATTCAGCATTTCTACAATGCGGATTGATCAACAAAGTATTTGCTGGCATTAATGAATGGTCAAAGACTAACTCATACATTTCTTAACAAAAACCAGTTCTTACACACTTCAACGTGACCTGAGTTTACTTAGCAAGTAAAAAAGCTTCGAGTGTTTCAAAAAGGAGAGAATCAATGATTCTATTGTTTCCTGTTAATACAATCTTCTTCAAGTGTCAACAATCATTGGAATACTTTGACAATTCATGTTGAAAACACGAAATTGCTGTGCTGAAGAAAGCCGTTCAGTGCTTGGAACACAAAAGAAAGATTTCAATAATGAATCTTTCCTTTGCACTTAGGAAAACTTGAGAGATAACTGTTTTACCCGATTATTGAATTATTAACATTAATTTCCTCTCTCCTTCAATATGATCAGCGAATCTGACTGAGTTTTAAATGAAATTTGTCATTTCCTACACTGTAAACTGTAGGGCACTAACTTAGGCACGAAGCCGAAATTTCGTGCCAGTTAGCGCCTAGTTAGTGCCATTCTAGTGCCTCGAGGCATCAGAATGCGCCACTAGGCACTAATAGCCACCAAACTAAGTCTTTGTTTATCCAATAAAATTGAAGGAAAAATCAATGGACACGAGCTCGGCACTATGAACTTTGTGCCTACTCGTGCCTTGTGTTGGTTTGAATTGATACCTAAATTTCGTGCCTAATTCAAGTGAAAGTTGGTGCCTTATAGTTTACAGTGTAGTTCGTGTTTGAAGCATAGAAGAAGACTACCGAAATGACTAGTTTCTCTGGTTTGAAGCAGGACCATGGATTTTGATATGATGATTTCCATCGATCATCGATATGACGACTATCGGCGGAAGAAGTACTCGAGCTGGTACAAGCTGAGGGGTCGGATATAGACGACTATTCGTCTAGCGATGAAGAATCTGATGATATTGCAGACGATACAACTGATGATCCTGCTCCTATACAAAGGCCGCAACGTCTAAGAGGAAGAAGAGTGGATGATCATGAAGAATGGATAGAGGGATTAGCTGGATACCCTGATATACCTGCGTTTATCGGACATCCTGGATTAGATATCCCTGATGAAGCAAAGTCTCCGCTAGACTTTTTCTATTTATTCATAACTCCTGGTATGATTCGTCTTTTCAAATCTGAAACAAATCGTTATGCTGCAGATCAAATTCACCGCAAACAAGATGCTGCACCTAATTCCTTTTTCAAATTGTGGAAAACAGTAACCCTAAATAAAATTCGAGGGTTTATTGCAATACTGATTCACATGATGGTCTTGAAAAAGCCTACTTTGGCTGATTACTGGTCCACCCACTTCCGAACTGCTAGCTCAAAGTTTTGCACCGGCAATCATGCCACGCAATAGATTTCAAGCGATATTGTCCTTTTTCCATCTACATGATGATTTCTCACCAAATGATGAATTGAGAATTCCGAAGCATTCCTCCGCACATGTGAATATTTTCAATTAAGTGAAATCCATTTTTGATTTGCAGGTGACTTCCATATGGTCAGAGGAGACTATGTGGAAAACAACAGAAAAATCCATCGAGCAGTTTACGAAAAAATGGCGAAATGGTACATTTCATACTGCGTATCTAGTTTGCACTTACTGCTCATCGTCAAAATGAAATCCGAATTTCTATTTCAAATACTGCATCAATAAAACGCACCATTCGTGGAAAGTAGCATAAATTTCAAAAATAATCATTGAGTCGTTATCTGGGAAATTCGATTTTACTTTCAAAACTGCTCATGAGTAGTATATTGTAAATATTGCGAGTTTCTTACCTTAAGGAAAAATCCGAATGAAAACCTTCCGACGTCAATACATTACTAGAGCCTCGTTTGTAAGGATGCACCTGTCTTATGCAATTCTATCGACCAGTTTTATCTGGTAAAACAGTTATCTCTCAATTTTTCCTAAGGGGGAGAAGAAAGATTCATTATTGAAATCTTTCTTTTGTGTTCCAAACCCTGAGCGGTTTTCCTAAACATAACAATTTCGTGTCTTCAACATGAATTGTCAAAGTATTCCAATGATTGTTGACACTTGAAGAAGATTGTTTTGACAGAAAACAATGGAATCACTGTTTGTTTCCTATTTGAAACACTTGAACTCTTTTTACTTGCTATGTAATCTCAGGTTGAAATGTGTAAGAACTGGTTTTTGTCCAGAAGTGTATGAGTTAGTCTTTAATCATTCAGTAACGACAGCAAATACTTTGTTGGTCAATCCTCATTGTTGAAATACTGTATTGATTGGCACAAGGTTCGTGCCGAATAATCAGAATTTATTCACAACATACTGAGCCTTTTCAGGGAGTTGTTTGCGACAGATGAATGAACATGTTGCAGTTTTCAAAACCAAATTTTGGCTCGTAATCCTGTAAAATCCATCCCGGAATAATGTCTAACAATGCGGCTGTGTAAAAGCCCTCAGAGACCCGGTTCCTGTTCTTTGTTTTCTACTATGTTTTTATCATTGATGATATTTCAACCGCACATGAGTACACAAAACCATGCAAGCCTTCACATCATAGCATTCTATCAAGGGTACTGGGCAACAATCGGAAATTTCTAATTTCAATGTATTTTCAATGGAGATACAACTCCCCATTTATGCCCTGCGTTTTTATCTATCTTACACACAATTATTTCAATGCCATTGTTGTAGACTTAAGCGTCCAGCAGTGAGATTTTATCTAACCTAGAAATTGTCTTCCCATTACTTTTAACATCAGAAATCACTGATATTTGATGTTTACCTTCCAGCAGTGGAGGTCATTTTACTAAATCCCATTCATTTGAGCCAGAGGAGAAAGTAGTTCACAGTACATGTGTACTTAAGTACACAAGTGCTCTGGTGTAGTGATAAAAATAATATGATAAACAGTAGATACATAATGTGCATGAATAATGCGAATTTCTCCTCACAGCAGAAAAATCCAGAGTATCATCAAATACTCTCAACAGTAGGCCATAGGTGGCAAACATTGAATAGTAGATGCATTCAATAATTCAGCAATAAAGAGATGCATTAAATAAAGTGGGAAAGACTTCTATTAGCATGACAAATGTTCACATTCACAATCTCTGACGGTGTCAATAAGTTCATACTGATGCTCGCCATTCAGATGCGATTGCATCAAGAAAGTTATATATTTTTATTATGATTGCAATACCTGTGGATGAGTTCTTTTAACGTCCTAAAGGTCTGAACAATAATAAAGCAACCAATTGACGAGGCTCCAATTTGCCATTGACATCACTTTCCATAATTACATGAATTTTGTACATTCTTAAGAAATGACGAGGTATTGAAATATCGAAGAATGGTTGGTTGAACACCATGGACGAGTTGGTGAGAATCATATACAAGGTGTTTCAAAAGTAGGCTAACAGTAGAAATTGGCCTTGAAAAGCTATGTCTTAATGCTATAGATTAATAAGCTATGTCATAATAATCTTTTTCATGATGCCACAGATAGCTAATATGCCTTGTATTCGTAAGGGGCAAAAATTCAATACTCTTTGACATCGCGTAAATCATATTAAAATATCTCATGATCTCCAGTGTTTTCATGCCTACATATTTCACTACAACCCAATTTGAATCTATACCGATCATGAGAAGTCGAATAACTATCCAACATCTATCAAAAAAAAATTATTAGGAAACCATGTAAACAAGATAGTAGTTGTTTCAGTGTTACTGCGGAGAAGGAAGAACAGCTGACATTCGAATGTCCTCCGCGCCCCTCAGCCTGGTGCACGAAGACGCTGTCGTCAACACAAGACAGGGAGGCGAAGAAGTAAGAACAGCTGACATCCAAATGTCCTTCACCTTTGTTAATTCCAGCCTCCTCTTAGACCATCGTCAGAAGCTTCTGACGATGGCCTAGAGGAGGCTGAAATTAATAAAGGTATTAACATTAAAACAACTACCATTTTGTTTGCTTGGTTTCCTAACAAAAAAATGAACAAATGAATAACCAAGGCCTATTCAACATATCAAAAAATTAATCAACTTAAAGTTGCAAAAATTCACGAACGCAAATGCTCAAAATGTCCACCATGGACATCGGCACATTTTTGTAGTCTTTCGGCCACACTGTGGCACACAGTTCTGCATAAGTTCCTGTCATCACTGATCTCTTGACAGGCATCTGTGATGTAGGAGCGGAGTTGAGAAAGTGTGTGAGATTTTCGTCCGTACACTTTCTCCTTTACAACGCCCCAAAAGAAAAAGTCCATCGGAGTTAGATCGGGAGAGCGAGGAGACCAAAGGATGCTACCACATCTCCCGATCCACTTTCCTGGAAAAGTGTCATTCAGATAGCTTCTAACACTCACTGCAAAATGCGCTGGTGCACCATCCTGCTGAAAGTACAGCTCATTGAAGTTGTTCAATGACTGCATCTCAGGAATCGCAAAGGATTGGAGCATTTGAAGGTACACCTCAGCCGTCACAGTTCTTTCAAAAAATACTGGCCCAATCACACCGTTGCTTGACATACCGGCCCAGACGGTTAAGCCAGGCTGGTTCAGCTCATTTGTTGATACCATGTGCGGATTTTCAGGGAACCAGTAGACACAGTTATGTCTATTTACGTGACCTGATAGTTTGAAACTGGCTTCGTCAGACCAAACTATCTTGTCAAGCAAATCTGGGTTCTCCCGAATTTCCGACAACATGAGCACAGCAAACTGCAAGCGTCGTTCAGCATCATCCGGTAGAAGGTGCTGCAACAGTCTGGGTCGGTATGGTTTCAACTCAACTTTCCTCATCAGTCTCCAAGTAGAGCTTAGAGAAATGTCCAACTCCAATGAGGCTCTTCTTGTTGACTTCTTCGGACTTTGAACAAATGTTTGGGCCACTAGCTCCTCGTTTGATGTTATTGAAACTGATCGAGGGCGTCCTGACTTCGGTGCATTCTCTATCGAACCGGTCTTTTCAAATTTATCTCGAATGCGATAAATAGCAAATCTTGATGGAGGATTGCTGTGAAAGGCATCTCTCCATTCCATTCGCACCTTTTCAGCATTCTTGTTTTTCCAAAAGGATTTCAAAATCCATTTTCTCTGATCATCTTTTAGATGACCTGACATGACAGAAGCAGCAAATTCAAAAAAGCTTCAAGCTTGTTTAATTCACTTCAAGTCAAACTAACAGTGTTTGATTCAAATCAAATTAATTGAACATATCCATGTACGTAATGTCAGATTGGTGCTATATCTTGTCCATGATGGATTTCAAAATTCCTTTGCCAATGGAATGCTACTGCATAGACTTCTAAATGATAGTAGCAATTACTTCAAAGTCTATGGCTCATGTTGGACTGATCATGGATATCCATCGACTGATTCAGGTGTAAATCGCCAATAGAACGGTCAACATAGATTTCCTAGGGCAAAATCAACTGTTAGCCTACTTTTGAAACAACTTGTATATACGGGAATCTCGTATCAATTGCTTGCTTCCATTTTTGTTTTGAATTCGCATAAAATTTTCGTATCCAGCGATTTACGTTGTGCTTCATCAATAATAAATGAGACATGCTGTGTGATCTTTTGTAAGGTACTCACGGAGGAATAAATGCACAGACTGTTTTAGTCACATAAAATATTGTACGTTGAATTGGCTTGCTGAATACAGCATGCACAAAAAAGCATTAACTCAGGTGAATAGCGTCGTCAAATTTCTTTTTCATCAATTGTAATAGCTCAATGATAAATTTCAATTTTCGGCAATCTTCGCTAATCTCTACCGGCCACAACTTTTACATTGTCAATTTCAGGTACATATACCTTGGAATTTTGGAATATTGGATAATTTCTTCTTCAAGCGGCAAAGAAACCTGGCGCTTTTCTGGAATAAACACATTGAAAGTTTCTTTACCTACAATCATTTCTCAAATAAATGAAATGTCGCTGGAACTTTTCAATTAATCATTGAATGACACATGTGATATTTTGGAAGCTGATATTCGAATGCATGTAGAGATTTTGAAAATTATTCAAATTTAGTGAACAGGGGAACCCTTTAAAGTAAAATGAATACTCTCAGATTTCTTGGCCTCTGATTTCAAGCTGGAGTAATGCATGTTCTGCAAATCGACATTACAATTTGCGTAAGAGTCTGATTATACAATTGATAGATTATCGGAGCGATATTTCAAAATGATGAACGTACAGAACGTTTAAAAGGATTTCCTTCTTTGTCATCCTGTCGGCGCAGCATTTTGTAAATTCACTATTGCTTTTGTGTACATGATCTTTGGACAAGGGCAACAATTTAGATCAAGAATTGGCTTGATAAATATAAATGACAATCAGAAAACAAGAACACCAGTTCGCACAATTTGCTTTTTGTCCCAACTAAGTTCCCCGGGCGTGTGCCATAATTTTCATGCAATTTCCATTCTAGGACTTTCTATGGCTTTGTTAATTTCTATGTACACTACCTTTTTACCTTTTTAGAAATCCGAATTTCTATTTCAAATACTGCATCAATAAAACGCACCATTCGTGGAAAGTAGCATAAATTTCAAAAATAATCATTGAGTCGTTATCTGGGAAATTCGATTTTACTTTCAAAACTGCTCATGAGTAGTATATTGTAAATATTGCGAGTTTCTTACCTTAAGGAAAAATCCGAATGAAAACCTTCCGACGTCAATACATTACTAGAGCCTCGTTTGTAAGGATGCACTTGTCTTATGCAATTCTATCGACCAGTTTTATCTGGTAAAACAGTTATCTCTCAATTTTTCCTAAGGGGGAGAAGAAAGAAGATTTATTATTGAAATCTTTCTTTTGTGTTCCAAACCCTGAGCGGTTTTCCTAAACATAACAATTTCGTGTCTTCAACATGAATTGTCAAAGTATTCCAATGATTGTTGACACTTGAAGAAGATTGTTTTGACAGAAAACAATGGAATCACTGTTTGTTTCCTATTTGAAACACTTGAACTCTTTTTACTTGCTATGTAATCTCAGGTTGAAATGTGTAAGAACTGGTTTTTGTCCAGAAGTGTATGAGTTAGTCTTTAATCATTCAGTAACGACAGCAAATACTTTGTTGGTCAATCCTCATTGTTGAAATACTGTATTGATTGTCACAAGGTTCGTGCGGAATGATCAGAATTTATTCACAACATATTGAGCCTTTTCAGAGAGTTGTTTGCGACACATGAATGAACATGTTGCAGTTTTCAAAACCAAATTTCGGCTCGTAATCCTGTGAAATCCATCCCGGAATAATGTCTAACAATGCGGCTGTGTAAAAGCCCTCAGAGACCCGGTTCCTGTCCTTTGTTTTCTACTCTGTTTTTATCATTGATGATATTTCAACCGCACATGAGTACACAAAACCATGCAAGCCTTCACATCATAGCATTCTATCAAGGGTACTGGGCAACAATCGGAAATTTCTAATTTCAATGTATTTTCAATGGAGATACAACTCCCCGTTAATGCCCTGCGTTTTTATCTATCTTACACACAATTATTTCAATGCCATTGTTGTAGACTTAAGCGTCCAGCAGTGAGATTTTATCTAACCTAGAAATTGTCTTCCCATTACTTTTAACATCAGAAATCACTGATATATGATGTTTACCTTCCAGCAGTGGAGGTCATTTTACTAAATCCCATTCATTTGTGCCAGAGGAGAAAGTAGTTCACAGTACATGTGTACTTAAGTACACAAGTGCTCTGGTGTAGTGATGAAAATAATATAATAAAAAGTAGATACATAATGTGCATGAATAATGCAAATTTCTCCTCACAGCAGAAAAATCCAGAGTATCATCAAATACTCTCAACAGTAGGCCATAGGTGGCAAACATTGAATAGTAGATGCATTCAATAATTCAGCAATAAAGAGATGCATTAAATAAAGTGGGAAAGACTTCTATTAGCATGACAAATGTTCACATTCACAATCTCTGACGGTGTCAATAAGTTCATACTGATGCACGCCATTCAGATGCGATTGCATCAAGAAAGTTATATATTTTTATTATGATTGCAATACCTGTGGATGAGTTCTTTTAACGTCCTAAAGGTCTGAACAATAATAAAGCAACCAATTGACGAGGCTCCAATTTGCCATTGACATCACTTTCCATAATTACATGAATTTTGTACATTCTTAAGAAATGACGAGGCATTGAAATATCGAAGAATGGTTGGTTGAACACCATGGACGAGTTGGTGAGAATCATATATATACACTGGTGGCAAAATGTCTTGCCCATCCCCGCGAAATACCTATTTTGATGGTTTCGCAGTTTCTCAGTACTCCCATTAATATATTTTTGGAGATTTCAGCGATTTTGTTTTAATCAACGTCGAAACGCGACCAGGCCCTCGACAGATAGCTATATATTTATAATTTCTATATCATTAATTTTGGCAATTATTCAGCATGCGGTATTTCATTTTGCTTGAATTAGTGGAGCTATTATCAACGTTCTTTGGAGGTGTTCTATGTAAATCTCTAAGCTGATTATATAACATTAACATGGATCTTTGAGAGCAACAATGTAGGACATTTGAGGTCACCTAACATTGTTACCCGATAAGATCTATGTTAAAATTGTATGTTAAAATTCTATGATGAAATCTATTGTGCGTAATTGAATTTGATTGAGCAGCGATGTAGGAAAACAGCGGGGAGCAATGCTGTAAATGCACATGGAGAGATACGCTAACTGAGATTTCTAAAATGCCTTTCACATGTATTGATGCAGATGTCATTATTACGGAACTTATTGTTGCCTTCTTCTTTCCAGATTATAACATACACTCTAAACCAGCACCTACTAAATCACACACTAAAACAAAACACTATTCGTAACTAATAAAATATCCTACAGCAAAGCATTTTAGGAGGCTAGTGCAGTGTTGTTGTTCTCTTTAGTATGTCATCATTCTATTTCACGCAACCTCCTAAAATTCTATTGTGTCGCGCTTTAGGATACAGGTTTCTTCGATTTTAGGAGGTGACAGTTTACATTGATCTAAATTACGCATAATTTGCAATATCATTACGGAAACAGGTAAGATCAATTCAAAGGCATTTACTGTAGCATCGTGCTTCTCTCTATGGAGTTATCTACCTTGTCCATAGAATTGGAAATATTTATTACCGCATCGCTTTCAGTGATTCCACCATAATACAAACGTCTATGTCATTTGAAACATGAGACGCGAATTGTCGAGTGCTTTAAGTAACATAGACAATGAGTTCAATTACAGGTGGAAGCACTGAAAGCTATGCCGTATTCTATTTCCTACATGATATCGAGTTCTTACACTAGTGTGATGAACTGCAATGATACCTCAATGCATTCCCTGTGCAAGAACCACTTTTTAAATGCACAGACAAAAAGGTAAAGAACTGCAATGTCATGCTGGAAATTTCATTCATTCGCGTGCATGGATAAAAATCCATTTCTAGAAATGTTTTCTGTCGATTATCAAAATTAATATCACTAACTCAACCGGATGATGTTGCTTGATATCAACTGATCCAGATAGTGATATCAAATTATGCAATGTCCGCTACTTTGTTGTCTAGTGTCGGTTGATGATATCGTTACAGCAAGTTTTTAGGTATATTCTGCATTTATTGACTAGCCATGGCAGATACAAACCTTGCTTTCGGCTCGATTTATCTCACGCCATAGCTAGTCAATCTAAAGCAGCATCAACCTCAAAGGATAGCTAAAACTATGTATGGTAGATAGACCAAGGTCAATTGAACCTCCCCTAAATGCTTTTCGTATGCTATTTCAAATGTGGTATGCTTTACATACGAAAGCCATACCAGCACAATGTTAAAGGAAAGCATCAATGATGTCTAAAAAGAGTTCATTCAGGCCTTTTGTCAATAAACATCACACTAATGGTACTACTGTTTTGTAAGTAGGGAGACAATGACATTCAAGAGTCATACTTTCAATACTGAATTCGATTTTGATACATGTAAGTCTAAGGAATTTCATGAATAATCAATAAGTATTCAACCATCAACAATTATTCATTATGTAATTTTGAAATTAAGCATATTATCAATCCGAAATAAAAACACATTATAATTCATGAACGCAAAAATAGTTATGCTTGAGATATATAAGTCAACATGATTTTATGAAAGATATTGTTTGTCAACTATGATGTTTATCAACTTGGCTGATAAAGTGTAGCTAACTAAACGTCCTGTTAAGGTTACTAGCCAAGTAGCAACGACGACAATCTCGTGGAGCATGAAATTCACAATCAATCTAATCTAGTTAAATACCACACTATCACGACGAAATATTCACGACTAGTATTACCGAAAAAAGTTATTTGACAGTAGTGCAATACATGTTTTTTGCTATGTGACTTAAAGCTGCACATACCAAACACATACGAAAGTAAGTGAGATGTGGTATGAAAAACATACCAGATCTGTGTAAACACACGAGAATCTCACATCAGATGTTAGTTTAAAATTGTGTGTGATTTTGGTATATATTTGTATGTAAATTTCGTATCCAGCAATTTACAGTGTAGGACAGGATGGTCGTGAACACTACTTATGATAATTTTTACTTATCTAAGATCTTAAATGATTTCTTTTCATCACTACACCAGAGCATTTGTGTACTTAAGTACACATGTACTGTGAACTACTTTCTCCTCTGGCACAAATGAATGGGATTTAGTAAAATGACTTCCACTGCTGGAAGGTAAACATCAAATATCAGTGATTTCTGATGTTAAAAGTAATGAGAAGACAATTTCTAGGTTAGATAAAATCTCATTGCTGGACGCTTAAGTCTACAACAATGGCATTGAAATAATTGTGTGTAAGATAGATAAAAACGCAGGGCATTAACGGGGAGTTGTATCTCCATTGGAAATACATTGAAATTGGAAATTTCCGATTGTTGCCCAGTACCCTTGATAGAATGCTATGATGTGAAGGCTTGCATGGTTTTGTGTACTCATGCGCGGTTGAAATATCATCAATGATAAAAACAGAGTAGAAAACAAAGGATGGAAACCGGGTCTCTGAGGGCTTTTACACAGCCACATTGTTAGACATTATTCCGGGATGGATTTCACAGGATTACGAGCCGAAATTTGGTTTTGAAAACTGCAACATGTTCATTCATCTGTCGCAAACAACTCCCTGAAAAGGCTCAATATGTTGTGAATAAATTCTGATCATTCTGCACGAACCTTGTGACAATCAATACAGTATTTCAACAATGAGGATTGATCAACAAAGTATTTGCTGGCGTTAATGAATGATTAAAGACTAACTCATACACTTCTTGACAAAAACCAATTCTTACACATTTCAACCTGACCTGAGTTTATTTATCAAGTAAAAAGCGTTCAAGTGTTTCAAATAGGAAACAAACAGTGATTCCATTGTTTCCTGTCAAAACAATCTTCTTCAAGTGTCAACAATCATTGGAATACTTTGACAATTCATGTTGAAGACACGAAATTGTTATGTTTAAGAAAACCGCTCAGGGTTTGGGACACAAAAGAAAGATTTCAATAATAAATCTTCTTTCCTTCACGCATTGGAAAATTTAAAAGATGACTGTTTTATCCGATTATTATAATTATTTTCACGAAGATAAAAAACTCCCTTTCAGCACGAGAAGCGATATCGTTGTCGAGAGTAAAATTGAGTGAAAGTTATTTTCTCTTTGGTGTGAGAGTGAAAAGATATCTCTTCTATGTAAACTGCCGGGAGGAAAAATCAATTTTTCAGTCCCACCAGATCACAAAGCTGACTTTTCCTCCCGCAGTTAATTTCTCTTCTGTAAGCTCCTGTGTAAAAAATCATAGAAGTCTGTCAACAAGTTGTGATTAGCCAGAGACTACCAAGATATCGATACAGTCCCTTGATTAGCTCATTGATAGATTTCGTGATACAACCATCAATTTCATAATGAACAATAGACATCTAAAAGTCACAAAACGACAAGTTACATTCTTTCGAGAGGAAATAAACGTTTCCTCCCTAGCTATCTGTCCCTCCCTCGCTGCGCTCGGACTGTACAACATAGCTGTGGGAGGAAAAGTTGATATTTCCTCTCTCAAGAAAATAGCTATATTTCTATGCATACATCTCCATCTCAGATTATGTTAGATATCTTAGCGTCCTATTTGTCGGACACACCATCACATTAAGAAGTCTATGGCCATACTTTTAGTGAAATGCATCTACCACAAGAAGAGGAAATGAGCTGCGCATAATATCATGGATGTCTATGAATATAATATAGGCCTATCATTATATTCATAGATCGGAGGATTATTCAGATTGGTGATCGAGGGAAGAATGGAAGGCAAACGTTCTCAAGGAAGGAAGAGAGTTATGCTTATTAATTAACATCATATTTATTGCTTCTAAAATTTATGCAACAGGAAAACGTTCGTGAATCACTCTCCTATTTTTCAAAACCCAAATTTCTATGGCAGACATGCATAATACATTGTTAATATTTGTATAGACCGACACTACGTCGAAGGACACAACACTTGCTTCCGCTGATATTGATTGAGGTATCAACGGAAAAAGGCGACAATCAGTTACGAATTTTGTAATAATTGAAGTCACGACGCTTCGGAAGACACTGCTTCCCTTGTCAAGTGAAATAGAATGGAAAGAAGAAATCGTTGTACACACATCTGCAAGAGGATGATTAAAGAGGATTGTACAATAATGATCAATGAACGTGAGCAGATGTTCCTAGGAAGAGGAAATTTGTAGACTTCATACAAAGGTTTCTATGCTACATACATGATAAGTCAATTAAAATAGTCAGATGCAGTCCGCAAGTGCTTATGGTATCAATGATGATCAATGTGCTGGGAATAGAACTTATGGAAATCCAACAGTCTCTAATAATAAAGGAGTTGAACGGTCGGCCGATGAAAACAAGAACACCTCGTGGACATTTGCTGTCATAACAGCGTATCCAGTGGTGCCCGCAACTTACTAGTGAACTTTATAAATATTCTTGGTTGTCAACATAACTCTTCATACACAAAACCATTTTGATGAAATAACTAAACAATAAATTAATAAAATAACAATAAACTTATAGCTTAACGATCGGCTTGTGACAAGAATCTACATCTGTAGCATGTTTCACTTATTGGCTTCTTCTAAACATCAACAAGCAGTTGTTGTCAATTCGATGTAGTTCATATATACAGTCGAACCTCTGTATAGTGAACCTCTACAAAGTGAATCTCTCCGCATGGTGAATTAAATTTTTATCCCATCAATAAAGGTATACTTTGTGCTTGTTATATATCTCTACATAGTGAACCCCTTCATAGGGAATAACATCTTCCTAGTAATATGTTACTTACTCTTTTTGTTGTCTCAACCTCTACATAATGAATATTTTGGATCAAGAATGTATTGATGTTTAATTATACTTTGCAAGTACTACGCATCCCATGTATGTGTGCTACCTCTATTGAGCCAAGTAGTTCGATGATACGTGTTACTCCAAAGTTTTCTAAGTTGTTAAAATCTATGAATCTACAATCTAAATTTAAATGCAAATCAATAGTTAATGTAGCTAATAGTTTCAAGCTTACGTGCACTGTTTTGCCTTTTCAAGCGTACCAACCGTTGAGTCAGATCAGGGAATTCCTTGAAACGAAAAGTGACCTTGAAGCTTGATCAACAAACTTTTGATAGAGTAGAAAACATGAATGCTTATGTTGACGAACGACGCTCTGTACAGACTCGTATTGACAGTTATTTCCATCGTTCATGATAAATGATACATGCAGCTTATACTGTCTACAGTACTGATTATTTTATAATAGTTACATTTTGCATCTTGAGTTTACATTATCATTTAACATGACATAGTGATACAATACAATTATTACTGGTAAATACTCCTGTAAAATTAGTTTTCTAAACACTTGTATTAGTTTAAATATTTTGTATGATTGGCTTGACTTCATATTCTTGATTAAAATCAATATGACATCAAATGTTAGAAAACCTCCTTATAGTGAACTCTCCTCATTGTGAATTTTTTTATATAATCCTTAGAAATTCATTATGTAGAGGTTCGACTGTATGTACATTTTAAAACTGTTTGGATTCGAAAGCACAGAATGTAATTCACACCAATTTAATAATGAGTTGTATATGACTAGCACCTCCACCAGCCGATAAATGACACACGGCATATCTAACCCGCTGTATTCCATGTGCTCATCCATCTGTAAACACTGTTGTGGGAATTAAACATAAATGTATTTGAATCAATTACAATAGATTCGTCTTCAAGAGGATGATCAAATACAGAATACATTGAACTACAGTTATGATCAAATGCGACTAACATATGTTCTTAAGAAGAGGATATGTAGACTTTAAACAAGGGTTTCTATGCTACATAATAAGTCAATTAAAATAGTCAGATACGGTCAGCAAGTGCTCATGGAGAGGAGAATCGTTGTTTGTCCTTCTAATAAGTATTTTAATTTCTACACTTTTTAGGAATTAATGATCTTCTTTCAAATCATATTTTGCACTTTCTAAAAATTATCGAGTCGCTCGCTTGTTTTTTTATCATTTTCCTACCTTGACGCACTTGGCCACGTTGAATAGCTCTACTAATTCAAATGACATGAAATATCATTTCATCATGAAAAGTAATGACTTTCTTTGTTTTGTTTGTAATTTTGTATTTTGGTGCATTATTTGTGTGATCTGTGCTCTTATCCCACGATTTGCATTCAATAAACGTGATTTATTGTTGCTATTATCACATGCATAATCATTGTCAAAAATAATGATGACTTTCTATGTTCATGAGCGGATGAAATATCATCAATCATAAAAGCAGAGTAGACAACGAATGATAAGAACCGGGTCTCTGAGGCCTTTACACAGCCGTGCACACTGTTAAACATTATTCTGGGACGATCTTTGCAGGATCAAGAATCGAAATTTGGTTTTGAAAATTCCAACATGTTCAATCATATGCTACAAAGATAACTCCATGAAAAGGCTCAATATGTTGTTGAAAATAGGTTTTGAAGAAAGACAAGTTTTTTATTGTTATTTGTAAATCGAACTAAACTTTTTTGTACGATTGAGAAATAACAATACAAAACTTGACTTTCTTCCGAACCTATTTTCAATTATGCACAATAGTTACTGCATATTCCGTCAATATTCCCTCATATTCTTTTGAATAAATTCTGATCATTCTGCACGAACCTTGTGCCAATCAATTCAGCATTTCTACAATGAGGATTGATCAACAAAGTATTTGCTGGCATTGATGAATGGTCAAAGACTAACTCATACATTTCTTAACAAAAACCAGTTCTTACACACTTCAAGGTGACCTGAGTTTACTTAGCAAGTAAAAAAGCTTCAAGTGTTTCAAAAAGGAGAGAATCAATGATTCTATTGTTTCCTGTTAATACAATCTTCTTCAAGTGTCAACAATCATTGGAATACTTTGACAATTCATGTTGAAAACACGAAATTGTTATGCTGAAGAAAGCCGTTCAGTGCTTGGAACACAAAAGAAAGATTTCAATAATGAATCTTTCCTTTGCACTTAGGAAAGCTTGAGAGATAACTGTTTTACCCGATTATTGAATTATTAACATTAATTTCCTCTCTCCTTCAATATGATCAGTGAATCTGACTGAGTTTTAAATGAAATTTGTCATTTCCTACACTGTAAACTGTAGGGCACTAACTTAGGCACGAAGCCGAAATTTCGTGCCAGTTAGCGCCTAGTTAGTGCCATTCTAGTGCCTCGAGGCATCAGAATGCGCCACTAGGCACTAATAGCCACCAAACTAAGTATTTGTTTATCCAATAAAATTGAAGGAAAAATCAATGGACACGAACTCGGCACTATGAACTTCGTGCCTACTTGTGCCTTGTGTTGGTTAGAATTGATACCTAAATTTCGTGCCTAATTCAAGTGAAAGTTGGTGCCTTATAGTTTACAGTGTAGTTCGTGTTTGAAGCATAGAAGAAGACTACCGAAATGACTAGTTTCTCTGGTTTGAAGCAGGACCATGGATTTTGATATGATGATTTCCATCGATCATCGATATGACGACTATCGGCGGAAGAAGTACTCGAGCTGGTACAAGCTGAGGGGTCGGATATAGACGACTATTCGTCTAGCGATGAAGAATCTGATGATATTGCAGACGATACAACTGATGATCCTGCTCCTATACAAAGGCCGCAACGTCTAAGAGGAAGAAGAGTGGATGATCATGAAGAATGGATAGAGGGATTAGCTGGATACCCTGATATACCTGCGTTTATCGGACATCCTGGATTAGATATCCCTGATGAAGCAAAGTCTCCGCTAGACTTTTTCTATTTATTCATAACTCCTGGTATGATTCGTCTTTTCAAATCTGAAACAAATCGTTATGCTGCAGATCAAATTCACCGCAAACAAGATGCTGCACCTAATTCCTTTTTCAAATTGTGGAAAACAGTAACCCTAAATAAAATTCGAGGGTTTATTGCAATACTGATTCACATGATGGTCTTGAAAAAGCCTACTTTGGCTGATTACTGGTCCACTTCCGAACTGCTAGCTCAAAGTTTTGCACCGGCAATCATGCCACGCAATAGATTTCAAGCGATATTGTCCTTTTTCCATCTACATGATGATTTCTCACCAAATGATGAATTGAGAATTCCGAAGCATTCCTCCGCACATGTGAATATTTTCAATTAAGTGAAATCCATTTCCGCTTTGCAAGTGACTTCCATATGGTCAGAGGAGACTATGTGGAAAACAACAGAAAAATCCATCGAGCAGTTTACGAAAAAATGGCGAAATGGTACATTTCATACTGCGTATCTAGTTTGCACTTACTGCTCATCGTGAAAATGAAATCCGAATTTCTATTTCAAATACTGCATCAATAAAACGCACCATTCGTGGAAAGTAGCATAAATTTCAAAAATAATCATTGAGTCGTTATCTGGGAAATTCGATTTTACTTTCAAAACTGCTCATGAGTAGTATATTGTAAATATTGCGAGTTTCTTACCTTAAGGAAAAATCCGAATGAAAACCTTCCGACGTCAATACATTACTAGAGCCTCGTTTGTAAGGATGCACTTGTCTTATGCAATTCTATCGACCAGTTTTATCTGGTAAACAGTTATCTCTCAATTTTTCCTAAGGGGGAGAAGAAAGATTCATTATTGAAATCTTTCTTTTGTGTTCCAAACCCTGAGCGGTTTTCTTAAACGTAACAATTTCGTGTCTTCAACATGAATTGTCAAAGTATTCCAATGATTGTTGACACTTGAAGAAGATTGTTTTGACAGGAAACAATAGAATCACTGTTTGTCTCCTATTTGAAACGCTTGAACGCTTTTTACTTGCTAAGTAAACTCAGGTCAGGTTGAAATGTGTAAGAATTGGTTTTTGTCAAGAAGTGTATGAGTTAGTCTTTAATCATTCATTAACGCCAGCAAATACTTTGTTGATCAACCCTCATTGTAGAAATACTGTATTGATTGGCACAAGGTTCGTGCAGAATGATCAGAATTTATTCACAACATATTGAGCCTTTTCAGGGAGTTGTTTGCGACAGATGAATGAACATGTTGCAGTTTTCAAAACCAAATTTCGGCTCGTAATCCTGTAAAATCCATCCCGGAATAATGTCTAACAATGTGGCTGTGTAAAAGCCCTCAGAGACCCGGTTCCTGTCCTTTGTTTTCTACTCTGTTTTTATCATTGATGATATTTCAACCGCACATGAGTACACAAAACCATGCAAGCCTTCACATCATAGCATTCTATCAAGGGTACTGGGCAACAATCGGAAATTTCTAATTTCAATGTATTTTCAATGGAGATACAACTCCCCGTTAATGCCCTGCGTTTTTATCTATCTTACACACAATTATTTCAATGCCATTGTTGTAGACTTAACACTAGAAATACGGTGGAAAATGTATTACTAAAACTACGGACTGAGGTCAAAATGACCTCACATACAGAATATTATCATCTAATTGTCGGAATTGCTTTCCATAAGCTAATATACATGTATTCAAAACTTTCTAGTACTTGATTGAGGATGTAGACTAAATTTATAACATGTAAAAAATTTAAGAGTATGAAATAGGAGCACGAACAGTGACAAAGCATGAACGAAAAAACATCATTATTTTCTACAGTGTAGACAAACTATGGTTTTTTCAGCGTGTTTACCACAGACGTGAGAAGCACAGGAAACACACATATTTTGAGTTTTGTTTCGGCATCCACGCTCAGCACAAAATCGACGTGACTGTGAAGGAGTAGACGGAAGGCTTGTTGTTTGAGTGTTGAAGCCTGTCAGTTCCTTACCGAGATCAAGGATAAAATTTCGTCGGCTGATGAATGAGTTGTTTGCATATCTGAACAAAATCCAAGCATTGATAGCGGCCATGTCCAGTATGTTGAAAATACAGCGACTGGCCAGCGTCTCGAAGCAGATTTGGTGGAATACAACCGAGCCATCTGATCTGTGCAATCAACGCCGACCTTTGTTGTGTTATAATGCAAGATTGTTTCTGGTTTTCGCTTCTCACTGTCTGCGATGTTGACATTATCGTGTAAAGTGCTCAACAAAGCGACAACTTTGGTCTTTTTGGCTTTGTAGACTGTCAACGTACACCCAGATTTCGAGCGAAGAATTTTAGAGTCATATACATGATTCTTTGTCATGATTTTTGAACGTCGGGTAACTCACGTCTGCTTTTTCTTTACTGTTCCAATCAAGCTGGTGTTTTTAGACTTCAAATCGTCGCATAATTTGAGAGATGTAAAATAATTGTCGGTTGTGACACCATATCCAAGGCCATAATAAGGCTTCATCAGCTCAAGAACAACGAAGTCGCCGAAAGGCTTCTTTTGAGAATTTGGATCATATTTTCCTAGATAAGGAAACCCGTTGCACAAATATTTGGTCTCGACATCAACAAGCAGAAAGAACTTGATGCCGTATTTATCAGGTTTGTTCGGTAAAAACTGTGTAAACGGACATCTTGATTTACAGGGCAGTAATTGTTCATCTACTGTTAAGTTTTCAAATGGCACGAAACATTGTTGACAGTTATGAATAAAGGGTTTCCATACATCTGAAACTAGTGCAAATTTATCAGCAGAAAGTCGAGCTTTGCGAGAGGATTTTACATCAAAGCGAAGGAACTTCATAATTGCAGAAAAGCGGTCTCTGGACATGGCAGCTTTGAAAATCGGCAACCCAAATTCGTTGCTCCAGAAGCTATGTAGAGGTATATTTTTCCCATCAAAAACGCCTCGTAAATAGCATAATCCAATAAATTTTTCTAATTCATCAAGTGTCAATGTCCAATCACTGTTACCTAACACACGTTTAGCTTCCATCTCAGTGCAGCTTCTTACGTATCTGAGCATCTTCTCATCCATCAATAATGAAAAAGCACTTTGTTTGGAATCATTTACGGCAGCTCGAGTCTTTGTGGTAATTCCCGCATTCGCACGAAATATATTATGTGATGGCAACCGTCCAACACCCACCGACTTGTGCTCTTGCCACACTTTGCCACTACGACTGGTGAAAGTCGGTACGTCATCATGCGTCAAGTTATCGTCACGCTGGGTAACCATAGGTGTAGCTAGTTCATCACCACCACTGCCGATTTCCGGATGCATATGTACTCGTACATTCAACTGCTTTCGTAGTGGCTCGATATTTTTCGACAGATCCTGTGTCAGTGCAAGATGATGTTGAGTCACATTCATCATTGTTTGCTTGTGTTATCTCGTCTTCACTGTTGGATTCACAACTAGAACCACTATCGCTCAATTGTGCGAGGAGTGCTGCTTTTTCTGCGGAATGTCGCCGACGTTTCATAGCGTATGAACTCACTCTTCAGGCTTTTGATACTTAGTGTTGAATATCAGTGATTTTATGAGAAGCAATACAATGACAAATAAGAAATCAATGGTATTGTCATGGAGAGTGCAACATAGATCTACAATATGAAAAGTGTTTTGAACAACAGTATGTCATTCAAAGTGAAATTCATGTTGCCATAAATCATAGAGATCTTTGTAGATCGTGAACTATCAATTATATACATCCGGCTGTCATAGATTTCGAATTTGAAAGGCAATTCAGTTTTGCGAAAATTTTCTCACACAGGAGAGGTCAAAATGACATCACTCCGTAGTTGTAGGGTAACAGGTGAATTTAAGTGTGAAGGGAATCACCAATTTAAATGAAATTTCATCTACGATAGAACAGACAAAATATATTAAAAGTCGGTAAATATAAATTCCTAGAGAAGCTTTGTTCGCCAAGTATGAAATTTCAAAATGTGACTGAGGTCGTTTTGACCTCATCCGTAGTTCTAGACTTAAGCGTCCAGCAATGAGATTTTATCTAACCTAGAAATTGTCTTCCCATTACTTTTAACATCAGAAATCACTGATATATGATGTTTACCTTCCAGCAGTGGAGGTCATTTTACTAAATCCCATTCATTTGTGCCAGAGGAGAAAGTAGTTCACAGTACATGTGTACTTAAGTACACAAGTGCTCTGGTGTAGTGATGAAAATAATATAATAAAAAGTAGATACATAATGTGCATGAATAATGCAAATTTCTCCTCACAGCAGAAAAATCCAGAGTATCATCAAATACTCTCAACAGTAGGCCATAGGTGGCAAACATTGAATAGTAGATGCATTCAATAATTCAGCAATAAAGAGATGCATTAAATAAAGTGGGAAAGACTTCTATTAGCATGACAAATGTTCACATTCACAATCTCTGACGGTGTCAATAAGTTCATACTGATGCACGCCATTCAGATGCGATTGCATCAAGAAAGTTATATATTTTTATTGTGATCACAATACCTGTGGATGAGCTCTTTCAACGTCCTGAGGGTCTCAACAATAATAAAGCAACCAATTGACGAGGCTCCAATTTGCCATTGACATCACTTTCCATAATTACATGAATTTTTTACATTCTTAAGAAATGACGAGGCATTGAAATATCGAAGAATGGTTGGTTGAACACCATGGACGAGTTGGTGAGAATCATATATATACACTGGTGGCAAAATGTCTTGCCCATCCCCGCGAAATACCTATTTTGATGGTTTCGCAGTTTCTCAGTACTCCCATTAATATATTTTTGGAGATTTCAGCGATTTTGCTTTAATCAACGTCGAAACGCGACCAGGCCCTCGACAGATAGCTATATATTTATAATTTCTATATCATTAATTTTGACAATTATTCAGCATGCGGTATTTCATTTTGCTTGAATTAGTGGAGCTATTATCAACGTTCTTTGGAGGTGTTCTATGTAAATCTCTAAGCTGATTATATAACATTAACATGGATCTTTGAGAGCAACAATGTAGGACATTTGAGGTCACCTAACATTGTTACCCGATAAAATCTATGTTAAAATTGTATGTTAAAATTCTATGATGAAATCTATTGTGCGTAATTGAATTTGATTGAGCAGCGATGTAGGAAAACAGCGGGGAGCAATGCTGTAAATGCACATGGAGAGATACGCTAACTGAGATTTCTAAAATGCCTTTCACATGTATTGATGCAGATGTCATTATTACGGAACTTATTGTTGCCTTCTTCTTTCCAGATTATAACATACACTCTAAACAAGAACCTACTAAATCACACACTAAAACAAAACACTATTCGTAACTAATAAAATATCCTACAGCAAAGCATTTTAGGAGGCTAGTGCAGTGTTGTTGTTCTCTTTAGTATGTCATCATTCTATTTCACGCAACCTCCTAAAATTCTATTGTGTTGCGCTTTAGGATACAGGTTTCTTCGATTTTAGGAGGTGACAGTTACATTGAGCTAAATTACGCATAATTTGCCATATCATTACGGAAACAGGTAAGATCAATTCAAACGCATTTACTGTAGCATCGTGCTTCTCTATGGAGTTATCTACCTTGTCCATAGAATTTGAAATATTTATTACCGCATCGCTTTCAGTGATTCCACCATAATACAAACGTCTATGTCATTTGAAACATGAGACGCGAAGTGTCGAGTGCTTTAAGTAACATAGACAATGAGTTCAATTACAGGTGGAAGCACTGAAAGCTATGCGGTATTCTATTTCCTACATGATATCGAGTTCTTGCACTAGTGTGATGAACTGCAATGATACCTCAATGCATTCCCTGTGCAAGAACCACTTTTTAAATGCACAGACAAAAAGGTAAAGAACTGCAATGTCATGTTGGAAATTTCATTCATTCGCGTGCATCGATAAAAATCCATTTCTAGAAATGTTTTCTGTCGATTATCAAAATTAATATCACTAACTCAACCGGATGATGTTGCTTGATATCAAATTATGCAATGTCCGCTACTTTGTTGTCTAGTGTCGGTTGATGATATCGTTACAGCTAGTTTTTAGGTATATTCTGCATTTATTGACTAGCCATGGCAGATACAAACCTTGCTTTCGGCTCGATTTATCTCACGCCATAGCTAGTCAATCTAAAGCAGCATCAACCTCAAAGGATAGCTAAAACTATGTATGGTAGATAGACCAAGGTCAATTGAACCTCCCCTAAATGCTTTTCGTATGCTATTTCAAATGTGGTATGCTTTACATACGAAAGCCATACCAGCACAATGTTAAAGGAAAGCATCAATGATGTCTAAAAAGAGTTCATTCAGGCCTTTTGTCAATAAACATCACACTAATGGTACTACTGTTTTGTAAGTAGGGAGACAATGACATTCAAGAGTCATACTTTCAATACTGAATTCGATTTTGATACATGTAAGTCTAAGGAATTTCATGAATAATCATTAAGTATTCAACCATCAACAATTATTCATTATGTAATTTTGAAATTAAGCATATTATCAATCCGAAATAAAAACACATTATAATTCATGAACGCAAAAATAGTTATGCTTGAGATATATAAGTCAACATGATTTTATGAAAGATATTGTTTGAATGAACTGATGTTTATCAACTTGGCTGATAAAAGTGTAGCTAACTAAACGTCCTGTTAATGTTACTAGCCAAGTAGCAACGACAACAATCTCGTGGAGCATGAAATTCACAATCAATCTAATCTAGTTAAATACCACACTATCACGACGAAATATTCACGACAGGTATTGATGAAAAAAATTATTTGACAGTAGTATGTAATATATATTTTGCTATGTGACTTAAAGCTGCACATACCAAACACATACGAAAGTAAGTGAGATGTGGTATGAAAAACATACCAGATCTGTGTAAACACACGAGAATCTCGCATCAGATGTTAGTTTAAAATTGTGTGTGATTTTGGTATATATTTGTATGTAAATTTCGTATCCAGCGATTTACAGTGTAGGACAGGATGGTCGTGAAAACTACTTATGATAATTTTTACTTATCTAAGATCTTAAATGATTTCTTTTCATCACTACACCAGAGCATTTGTGTACTTAAGTACACATGTACTGTGAACTACTTTCTCCTCTGGCACAAATGAATGGGATTTAGTAAATAAGATAGATAGATTAGATTTAGATAGATAAAAACGCAGGGCATTAACGGGGAGTTGTATCTCCATTGAAAATACATTGAAATTAGAAATTTCTGATTGTTGCCCTTGATAGAATGCTATGATGTGAAGGCTTGCATGGTTTTGTGTACTCATGTGCGGTTGAAATATCATCAATGATAAAAACAGAGTAGAAAACAAAGGACAGGAACCGGGTCTCTGAGGGCTTTTACACAGCCACATTGTTAGACATTATTCCGGGATGGATTTTACAGGATTACGAGCCGAAATTTGGTTTTGAAAACTGCAACATGTTCATTCATCTGTCGCAAACAACTCCCTGAAAAGGCTCAATATGTTGTGAATAAATTCTGATCATTCTGCACGAACCTTGTGCCAATCAATACAGTATTTCTACAATGAGGATTGATCAACAAAGTATTTGCTGTCGTTAATGAATGATTAAAGACTAACTCATACACTTCTTGACAAAAACCAATTCTTACACATTTCAACCTGACCTGAGTTTATTTAGCAAGTAAAAAGCGTTCAAGTGTTTCAAATAGGAGAGAATCAATGATTCTATTGTTTCCTGTCAAAACAATCTTCTTCAAGTGTCAACAATCATTGGAATACTTTGACAATTCATGTTGAAGACACGAAATTTTTATGTTTAAGAAAACCGCTCAGGGTTTGGAACACAAAAGAAAGATTTCAATAATAAATCTTCTTTCCTTCACGCATTGGAAAATTTAAAAGATGACTGTTTTACACGATTATTATAATTATTTTCACGAAGATAAAAAAGTCCCTTTCAGCACGAGAAGCGATATCGTTGTCGAGAGTAAAATTGAGTGAAAGTTATTTTCTCTTTGGTGTGAGAGTGAAAAGATATCTCTTCTATGTAAACTGCCGGGAGGAAAATTCAATTTTTCAGTCCCACCGGATCACAAAGCTGACTTTTCCTCCCGCAGTTAATTTCTCTTCTGTAAGCTCCTGTGTAAAAAATCATAGAAGTCTGTCAGCAAGTTATGATTAGCCAGAGACTACCAAGATATCGATGCAGTCCCTTGATTAGCTCATTGATAGATTTCGCGATACAGCAATCAATTTCATAATGAAGAATAGACATCTAAAAGTCACAAAACGACAAGTTACATTCTTTCGAGAGGAAATAAACGTTTCCTCCCTAGCTATCTGTCCCTACCTCGCTGCGCTCGGGCTGTACAACAGCTGCGGGAGGAAAAGTTGATATTTCCTCTCTCAAGAAAATAGCTATATTTCTATGCATACATCTCCATCTTAGATTATGTTAGATATCTTAGCGTCCTATTTGTCGGACACACAGAAGTCACACGTTAAGAAGTCTATGGCCATACTTTTAGTGAAATGCATCTACCACAAGAAGAGGAAATGAGCTGCGCATAATATCATGGATGTCTATGAATATGATATATGCCTATTATTATATTCATAGACATCCCTGATATTATCCAACATAGCAGGATTACTCAGATTGGTGATCGAGGGAAGAATGGAAGGCAAACGTTCTCAAGGAAGGAAGAGAGTTATGCTTATTAATTAACATCATATTTAGTGCTTCTAAAATTTATGCAACAGGAAAACGTTCGTGAATCACTCTCCTATTTTTCAAAACCCAAATTTCTATGGCAGACATCCATAATACATTGTTAATATTTGTATAGACCGACACTACGTCGAAGGACACAACACTTGCTTCCGCTGATATTGATTGAGGTATCAACGGAAAAAGGCGACAATCAGTTACGAATTTTGTAATAATTGAAGTCACGACGTTTCGGAAGACACTGCTTCCCTTGTCAAGTGAAATAGAATGGAAAGAAGAAATCGTTGTACACACATCTGCAAGAGGATGATTAAAGAGGATTGTACAATAATGATCAATGAACGTGAGCAGATGTTCCTAGGAAGAGGAAATTTGTAGACTTCATACAAAGGTTTCTATGCTACATACATGATAAGTCAATTAAAATAGTCAGATGCAGTGTGCAAGTGCTTATGGTATCAATGATGATTTCAAAACATCTAACTTAGACTTTCTGCGTATATCATTGAAAACGTTTCTGAAAATTTCGACCTTTCCGTTCACGACTAAAAAAATGACAATTCACATGTTTGAAGCTAGTCATAATGTCCACACGGAGAATGTACAAATCGGTTGATTCGGCTTCATAATCATCATCATTGAATTGAAAACAACATACGTGTGTATCTGCCGTCGGAATAAAGTTATTCCGATGAATGATTTGGATCCAAATTGATGTCTTAGGTCCATTACGAGGAAATCGATGAAAGGTGAGAGGTTGGTTTTTACAGGATCTCTTATTGTTGCACTTTACCCACTTCGATGTGCAAGAACATAACAAACTGTAATTGCCAGTTGTGAGCACTCGCTACCTGAGACAATGCAGGAACCATAAGTAAATGTATTGGCTGTCTGATTGCTCCTTTGTTAGCTTTCCCAGAGTCACTCTTCATCTCACCGTCGAGTAGGTAGGAAGGCTAGACAAAAAGTCTATTATCAAGATCGAAGCGCGCGCCGTCACTACTGCAGCTGACTCACTGATTTTGACCTCGTGTCGCGTCTTTTATTGTTAGTAATATTTAATCATATTGATACTTAACAAGAACGAATTTTCACACTTTGATGGGAATTGCTAAGCGTAGACATACCATCACAATAGAAATTGAGACTTGTGAAGAGAACCGAAAATGTGGATGAAGAGAAATTCGAGCACAGCACTTCACACAGCTTCACACAGATTGGCTTCTTCAGGAAAAAACTGCTTTCGGAACCTACAAGCTGAACTAGGCAAAAATACTGAATATTTTTGGGAATGATAAACACAGCTAATACGAAAATTAGAAAGTAATTATTGTCATCGTTCATTCTACAAGTCTATTATGCTCCTCTGAGGACAGTGATGTTTAGGATGTTTTGCTGCCTACAGTAGTATAGGGTACGAGATCCGGCGCCTTCGCTTCGCTCGCCATCGGATCTCATACCTAGGTAGATACAAAAATGAAAAATGAAAAAATTAGGGTCCTCTTGAAATTTATGAAAAACAGCTAAAAGACGGTCCTCTTGAAATTTAACAAATCAAAATGTAAAAATAGGGTCCTCCTGAAATTTATAAAAAAACAGCTAAATTAGACCCTTTTGAAATTTATAAAAAAAGCAGCTAAATTAGACCCCCTTGAAATTTAACAAATCCAAATGCAAAATAGGGTCCTCTTGAAATTAACAAATCAAAAATGCAAATAGGGGCCTTCTGAAATTTAGCAAAAACAAAAATGAATATGAATAAAAATATTTCTTTAAAAATGGAAGATGTAAAAACAAAAGAACCATCAGCCCTCTTATATCCTTCATTATCATATGAAATGGATATTGCAAAACACAAAGATAGAGTACGTTATATGAAAGATAAGGAAGCGCAACTATTGTTAAGATTAGAACATTATAATAAATTAAGAAAGAGATGGACGATAGCTAAGAATGTGACACAAGGCGTTGGAGCATTTTTAACAATTTCTTTAGGCGCTCTCACTATTGTCATTTCATCTGGCGTTCTTACAATTCCTGTTGTTGCTACAGCTTTAACAGGTACAGGTGTTTTCATAACGTCACTTGCAACAGTGATAGATAAATCTGCAATGTCTAAGAAACGAAAATCCTTAAGTGAGAAACATGCCCATGTAAAAGAAGTATATGATAAACTACATTACTACTTTCAGAGTGTGTGATGACAATGTTATTACGTTAGATGAGATTGAAAAATTTGATCAAATAGCTAGAGAAGCAACTAAAATACCTGTTAAATCTCAAGACAAAGTAGACAATGTGGCTTTTTTAGAAGAAATAAGAACTTTATTAAAAACGTTAGAACAAAGTTCCATAGGACAAAAATAAGTTTTTCAGTAAAGTGTTTTTGCTGTATCTCTATGCTACCACAAAATTCAAATATTATCTTATAAAATAATGAATACAAATGAGACAAATGAGGCAAAAATAAAACAACTAGAAGAATTAATAAAACAGAAAAATATTATGAAGAAAAGACATAGACAATATCGAATGCTACAAGCTGGCGTTCAATCTGATATGTTTGAAAAAATGCACCTAACTGAACAAGTGAAAAATGATTTTGAAAAAGCTATTGCGCCACTCAAAACTCTTGAGAAAGAACTCGCAGTTCATGATAAACGAATTGATATAACGGATCCAGTGCAGAAAACCATCATGGATGATTATGGTTTGTTAGAAGCAAACATAGACAAGAAATTACCAAAATCTATGCTGTTTGAACATTCTACAATTTTTCTTGATGCTAAGCCATCACTTAGATTTTTCTTGGGTGGCGAAGAATTATTTATAAATACTAAAGAAAGTTTAATTTTTGCACCAGACAAAACAGCTTTCAGTTTAGACAGAAATTTCGTGGATTTATTAAGAGGAGCGGATTTAGATAACTATCATACTGATGATCTATTGAAATACAAAACTATGTTAGACAAGGTTGGAACTGCAAAAACTCTGAAGCGTTATAAAACTTTGAATGACTTATTGGCAATGCCCTCGGCTCCCCCGCCGCCTGGTTATGCTTCACCCGTTGTAGTTTTGTCAGATGACCCACAAAAATTACTAGTGAGATTAAAGATTTTATTAGCTGCAGCAAAAGAAGGACATAACTCTAGTTTTAACGAAATACATGCAATCTTAGACAAACTATACAAAAACGGCGCTATAATTGAACAAAACTACAGAAACGTATCTAATCATGTTATGGGCCTCAGCACAAGAAGCACATAACTCTATCTGTCAATATCTAATTTTTGGTTTAAAAAATGTCTTCGGCAGAACTAGAAAAAATTAATAAACATTAAGAAAATTTAATCGAGATTTTGTCCTCATCAAAATTTAGTACGTCATTAAAATTCATAGCAACTACGTCCTCGCATACTTGTAATTTAGATCCTATTATTCACCTTGAACAAGACAAACATTATGAAGTAGCATTAACTAGTTTTTCAACATTTAACACGATACAAAATATTATCAAAGATGTAAATGATCGATTTAAATATTCAAATGACAAAGGTACAACTTGGAAAGAATTGACTTTTCTTCCTGGATCTTATGAAGTTGAATCGATTTCCAATGAAATAAAAAGACGTTTAGGCATTCAATTTAAAGACAAGAAACAATTACATTTCGCAGTTGAACCAGCAGTAAATAAATTTTCTCTTACTTTAGATGAAAATCATCAAGTTGATTTTGATATTGACAAATCTTTATCAAGACTATTAGGATTTAAAAAGAAACTCTATGCACAAGGTTTTCATATCAGTGAAAATATACCTAAAATAACTGAAATAAATTCAATCAACGTTCAGTGTGATATTATAGAAGGTGGTTATGTTAATGGAAAGCTAACAAATAATATCTTCAGTTTTCCAGCATTTACAGTTCCGATTGGTTACAGTTTAAATGTAATCCCAAAATCATTAATATATTTTCCCGTGACACGAAAAACAATTAATGCAATTACTATTAGAATAACAGATGAGAAAGGAGAGGCAATAAATTTTCGAGGTGAAGAGATTATGATAGATCTATTATTACGAGAGGTGTAATTAAAAATATTAACTTAAAAATGAGTGAAAACACTTCTGTAAATTCTCCACTAAACAGGAAAGTGAAATTCAATCATCACCCAAACCTATCCAATAAAGTTTTATCAGTTATCTGTGGAAGATCAGGTTGTGGGAAAACGTATCTATTATTCAAAATTCTCACGACACCCAAATTTTTGGATTATAACAATCTTATCATTTATACAACAACAGCAGAACAACCTATTTATCAATTTTTGAAATATGGTTTTGAAAATAATCTTACAAAATCAGCTATATATTCACTGTTTGAAGAATATGAAAAATCGGAGTATGAAGAAGAAATAAGTTCCTGGTGTGAAGAAGCAGCGAAAAATAAACAACTAGTAGAACCCAATAGAAATAAACACATAACGATACAATTAATAGATGATAGTGGCAATATGCAATATCCTAGTAAACTAAATAAAACGAAAAAACATTGTGTGGTGTTTGGCGATTGTGTTAATGATAGAAATCAGGCAGTTCAGAGAAATTATTTTACAAGAGGACGACATAATAACTGTAGTGTCTTTTATTTGACACAAAGTATGTATTCATTAGATGGAAGTGTTATTAGAAAGAATGCTAATATTTTTATGCCTTTCGAAATCAACCAAAAAAAACCTAAGTGATTTGTTAAGAGACTTATGTATAAGAGATAAAGATGAATTTAAACAATCGTGTAACAATGCTTGGTCAAACGACTATGGATTTATCACAATCAATATTGATAAAAAAAGTACATGATAGAGTTATAGAAGATTTGTTCACTGACTAGGCTTCGCCTGGAGGGGCTTTGCCCCGACTGAAAGTCAATAGAAGATTTGTTCACAGAGTTTTAATTCCTCTTCCCAGTCTTCACTATCAGCGTATTCAATTATATCACATTCTTTTTTTATTCGTTGAAATATTTCATCTTGAACATCTTCTCCGTTATAAGGTAGCATAATACCATTTGCATCAGGTGCTTGACGTTTAAGAATATTTATTTTACCAGTGAATCTTTTTTCTTCAGTGTTATTATTTTTATCAGGAATACTAATACCAGTTTCTAAAGATCTTTTCCATGGTTTATTAACAATTGTTGTCAATGTTTCGCCATGGTATAATTGAATGAAATCTTTTACTTTTACTTTAGTTTTTGTATAACCTTTAAATGTTTTCTTTTCACTAAGTCTCCCTTGTTCATCTACAGTAATACAATATTTTATTTTGGGAGCGATAAACAATCCATATATAATTCCCCCATTACCATAATCATTTTTCCCTTGACATAATTCCCCGCCAACATATCCAGCGGCATCTAATTTATTGAAGAGCTCATTGGAAATGTATATGGAATCAGTATCTGTGTAATGTATGTGTTTTTCTTTAAAACCATTAATTTCTAAAATAAAGTTGTTCATGATTCGTCTAGAGTGAGCAAGAATAAAAGAACCTAAGTGTGATGGCATGAATGATGTCGTAGCGTAGCTGCTCAGGCCTTTGGCCGTCTTTTCAGTGTCTGTAATATTAGCTTTAAGAAATTCATCATCTTCCATTTCTACTTTCACTAAGAATTGTTCATCATTTACTTTTTCAAAATCTTTTACTTCTTGAGTGAAATATTTTCTCAATGTATTCTCATTCCATAAATGATATTTAGTGGTTATGTCTTTTTGCACGGTTTTTCCATATAGTGAATTCATTAATAATTTAATTAACTCATCGCCTACAGTGTTACCTTCTATTTTATATTTTTTTCTTAAATTGAAGAGCTTTTCAATGTATTTGCGAAATGGTGAAATGTGATAATTTTCTTCATAGATTATACCATCTGTAATAGATAATATTTTCCCGCCACATCTAACAATTTCCTGTATGTCTACAGAAGTTAATACATCATAACACATTCCATTCCTAAACCTTATTATTTCTTGATTGCAATTGTTTTCATTCTTTACCTTATCTTTCGCAGGAACTGGTTGAAAAAACATCTCATCAGGATAATGAAACACAACTGTGAATATTCCAGTTTTAGGACGAAATGATTGAGTGTTAAATTGATATAATACTGCTTGTTCTTCTTCTTGTCTAAATTTTCTAGCGGATTCGGCTTTAGGGTATTCTGAATGTTCGTCATACATAGCTGATGGATATAAAGATGTTGCATCAAAAGCCATTAAGAATTCATTTCGTTGGTCGAGTAGTTTATGTTCAATTTCTTTACAAAGAGCATTCTTGTCTTGCAACTGATTATACTGCTTCATTAAATCTATTAAATTATTACCTGGGGGCAAAACCCCCTCAGCGTAGCACCCAGGTAAATACCTCTGTAATATTGGTAGCAAGATGTTACAAAATGGAGATTCGTAATGTCTTATATTGGCTGAAACTCTTCCACCTTTAACAGATTTTCTAATATAGTTTCTAGTCCATAAATCAGTATGCGAGTGTATACTTATATTGTCATCTTGTACGTTCTTCATCCAACCGTTAAAGGTTAAAGCAGAAGATGTTAAATTAGTAGTTATATCTTCACCAATTAATTCTTGCATTACTTGATTATACTTGTAGATACAAAATGCTAATGAAAGAACATCGTTAATTAAATACGGTTTCCACTCATGTTCTTTTTCCTGATAATTGTCATGTGTAATTTCGCCAATTTCATAATTTAATTTACACATATTGGTAGGGGTTTTAAAATTCTCGCACCATTTGGAAAGACTTGTTTTCACGTGTTGATAGCTACATTTCATTACAATAGTTTGTAAAGGTTTGCTTGGTTTTATGTTACGTTTTGTAGAGACACCTAGTTGCTTAGATCTAGAGGAACGTTGGATATACTTACTAACACTTTCAGTTGTATAAGGATTTTGTAAAGAAGCAGTGAGTATTACTCTTGATGTTTTAAGCGGTGGTTTATTTAATTTAAAATTAGATTTGAGTGGAAAATATGCATCGAATCCTGATGAATTATGTGCTATTAAAGTTACTTTCGAATGATTAAAAGAACCAAGGTTTTTGAAAAATTGATGTATCGGACATACGTCCTCTGGGTTTCCCCCGAACGGACATTCATCTTGTTTCCTAATAAAGATTTGCACACAATGTTGAAGTTTGTTAAGTTCTGCTCCAGTTAAGTTGTTGTATTCACTTATCTGTTTCTTAAGTTCTTTAATTTCCGCTGGACCTTGACTCTTTTTTAGTTTCATCATGTCACATAATAAACGTTTGTCCACTTCTGGCAATCTCCGCTTCGGTAAGCAACACATGAATTTATTGAAATTGATAGCACCTAAAGCATAAGGAATAGGATGGGCTGTTGCACAACGAGGATCTGGATAAGTTTCGAGATCCCATATATATGTTGAACCATAGTCAATTGGTTTCTTTGTTATGGTTTTATACGGAAGTGTTGTTAGATTTTCATCAGTAACAGTTTTATATATTGGTTTGAAATTATTTTCAATTTCTCTAATAGCTTCTGCTTTGTAGAACTTATTTATTAAACAGTAGTGTCCTATTGATGAACCTTCGTGAGAATAATTGTAATAAACGTAATTATGCGACGTTGTAATACCTCTAGGATTTAAATGACGATTAGTACGGCTGAAATACTGAACACATTCTCCAAAGTATTTATTGAATTGAGAAAACCTGCAGTTTGTCATTACTCCTGTTCTAGATGTAGCTTTCTCTTTATATAAAAAGTCATTAAACATCTCGAACATAATTTTAGCTTGTTCTTGATTGAACCCACGTAAGGCGTTATAACATTTTAGAAAGCAGAAATCTTCAGAAGGAATGTAACAATATTGACCGATGTATTCTTTGATTCTATATTTCATGTTAATACCAGCGCCTCTATGTGATCTTTGTACTAGTTTCATACCAAAATCTTCGTATTTGATACTACCTGTAAAAACCCATTCATTGGTATCTGATTTGTGATCTAGATTACGAAGCCATGTTTCAAATGAATTTTTATTATAAAATGTAGCATAAAAGTTTGGTATTGTGGTTCCATCTTCTTTGTTTATTACACCCAATAAATTTAAAACTTTCCCATTGCGTAACAGCTCACGTATATCATTTACTACATTAGTAAAAAGTTCATTTTCATACGTGATAACGTTCGGATTAAACAGATTCAATAGATCATCGCCAAGTCTATCATCAGAGAATATGTCACTAATTGGTGTGGCTGATGTTTCCTTTGTTCTACGGTTCTGTTTTTTAATATTACGTCTAATACTACGCCTAGTACGTTTCTGTTTTTTAATACGTCTACTACGTTTAATTTGTGCATCAAATTCATCAATTTGTTTCTTGATGAATTCGTCAATCGCGTGTTCTGGTCCTTTAACATTTTCCATTATTTACGTTTTTTAATAAAAAAATTATGTTTTACTTTTTAATAAAAAAATTATGTTTTTCACGTATACAGGAATATTCAGTTGTGCTAATGTTTCTAAATCATAAACAGTTAAATGTTTTTTATTAACCAACCACCATAAATTATTATACGCTAAAAATACTCTGAAACTTCGCAGACAAAGGGGGAAGTCTTTTGTTTTCGCTTAACTTCTTATACCGTGTTTTATTTTATAGTCTTTCACTAATTGCATATATTGACGATGGTAATGAAATTTAACTTCATGTTTCGGGGTGAGAGGGTTTGTAGGATGACGATAATTTTTTAAAACTGGTACGTGTTCTATTTTATAGACCTTTGTCCTCTGAGTTTCACTCACCTCATTAATCATTTTTAAAACAAAAATCACATTTTATTTACTTCCTCTATTATTGGACGCATAGCACTTAATGTATTTTTGGCATCAGAGACTAGAGGTTGTACATTCTTTAATACATCACGGAGATCATTAATTCCTGTTCTAATAACATCTAGAGTATCTCTACTCTCTAATCGTTTCGGGGTTGGTATCTTTAATACATTATTTAAATAGTGATCGAAATAGAAATAAAATGTTTCAGGTATGATAGTTAGTGGCTCAAGTGATTCGTTCTCTAGAAAGATAGTTATTTCTTCTATGTTATGCGGTGATAAATTCTTAGCTCCTACGTATGTAGTTATATTAAAATCAGAAGAATTATTATATAAGTCATGTTCGGTGTCTAATAGAATATTAAGTTCTTTATCATATACTTGCATTTTATTCAAAATTGTATCAACACGTATTATACGGTACTTAACATGAGCATACTTTGCTAAAGGTAACGTGAGTTTATAATTTTTCTTGATGAACGCAGTATTATTTTGTGTAGTTGTATAAAATGTTTCTACATTTTCTCTAATCTTATTATCTACATCATAAGCTTTATGAGCTAATACTATTATTTGTATATTATGGTGACGTCCTTTTGTAAATATTTCTGATATGTTTTTCTGTTTGACTAAACTAGCTACATCATCTAATACTAGTAAAGACTTTTGTGTATATGTTCCAGCAAAAGTTTCCATATCTTCTAACATACATAAATCATGTTCGTTATAAACATTAGAAAACTCTGGCCATTCATCCTCCTGCAGACAAAACACATGTACGTTTGTTTCGTCAGGATAATGTTCGTTTATAGACTTTCTAAGAAACGTAGTCTTTCCACTTGCAGTCTTGCCATAGACTATAAAATGTAAGTTCTCTTGTGTAGTACGTCCTTTCTGTTTATTCATTTGGCGCGCAGGTGATTTCCAACCTTTAAAAGTTTTAGTTTGGTCTTTATAGAACGTAACCTTCATTTGTTCTGGGGTTTGTAAGAAACCTAACCAATTTACAAAACGATAAGCAAGATAAATTATGACACATATGATAATAATTTTAACACAATGAAATTTTAGAAACCCAAAGAATTTTCCAAGATCTGAATTCTCTGAAAATAAAGTTTTTTTTTAGATGGATGGTACTGATTAACTAAAGGCAGTGGCTTGGGCAACACAGTGTACGCATTATCTCGAAGATTCATATAATTTACCGGCGGATTTTCCTTTTTTTAAAGTGAGAAAAGTACTTCGGACACCGTGCACCCCTCCACTCCTTTGGGTGTTTAATGCCTCTCTTGGAGCTCTAGACCCACACGGACACCCGGGTCCGGGGCTCAAAACGAAGGCGTATCCACTCACCCGGGCTTATGGGGGGCTCTAAACTAGCACAGACACAAAGTTACTTTCCCGCACAAGTGACTGAATGTCGTTGGTAGCTTTTCTTCAATAAAACTGTGTTACAGTTGGGGCATCTTACTTGTACCTTTAAACAAACTTTACATTGGTACTTACTTGCATAAAATTCTGATTTCAGTTTGATCTCCCCACACTTATTACACTTTCGTGTGTTAACAGAACATGCATTGTTATGATTTTTAAGCCCCTAACTAGTGAAAAAGTTATTACAACACGTGCATTGTCTATCTTTTATTATAGCCCGTGGCGGTAATTGGCATGTGCTTAGGTGACGAGCGAAATTCTTTGAGGTTATACTTTTTCCACAGTAATTACATGTCTTTCTCTTCTTGGCTTGTGTTACATTCTGTTGTACTGGCTCTCCATGTAGGGGGTGTGCTTGCTGTCCAGGGTGCACTGGCTGTCCATGTAGGGGGTGTGCTTGCTGTACTGGGTGCACTTGCTGGCCATGTAGGGGGTGCACTGGCTGTCCATGTATGGGATGTGCTTGCTGTCCATGTAGGGGGTGTACTGGGTGTACTTGCTGTACTGAGTGTACCGCCTGTTCATGCCCCTGTTCATGGACTGGGTGTGCTTGCTGTACTGAGTGTACTGCCTGTTCATGCCCCAGCTGTTCATGGACTGGGTGTGCTTGCTGTACTGAGTATAGTGGCTGTACTGGGTGCACTGGCGCATGAACTACTTTCATATGTTTATTTAATAATGGTTTATTACGAAAAGATAAATTACAGATTTCGCATAGAACCTTGGTTCCGCCAACTTTGTTGGATAACATATTTTTAGCAGAAAAAAATAATCTAGAAAAAATGATGTTAACAAATGTTAGCGGGTGTGCTTACATTCCGAATAATCAAGAATCAGAAATAGAACTAGACAACTATATCATGAAAACTGGAGACGTTTTAACAAGTCCGTTACATCTTTCTATTCTTCCACAACAAAGTACTGAGTTAGCAAATAAAGAATATGTTGATAAACAGTTCGATAGAATTGTGACGCTGCTGTCTCCAGTAATGAACGAAACCAAGCTTCTAAAGCGGAATGATAAAAGACTGCAAGAAAAGCTAACAGACCTAAGTAGCAAACATGGAAATATAGACGCAGATATATCAAAACTTCATAAAAAAATAATAGAACATTCAAAACTTGTAATCCTGTTATCACTAAATTTAAAGTCTGCCATTGCAAAGAATACAAATCAAAATAAACAACTGAAAGAAGAGTTAGAAAAAGTTAGCGAAAAGAATCGAAAATTATTACAACACTTTCAACAGCTGCAAACCACATTCCAAAAAAGTGTTGATGAATTAAGTAGCTGAATCACACAACAAGCAAAGCACATAAACAGAATGATAAATGAAGTTAAAGCACTTAAACAAAAGGTTAGCAAATTGAAGACCCTTAAAACGAATTTAGAACATGAAGTAAAGAAAAATTCTAAAGGAAATAAGGAAAAGTTGAATGCTATTAAAGTTCAATTGGCTGCTCTTAAAACAGAAGTAAAGAAAAGTGAGAAAAAATTAGAAGTAAATGAAAAAGAAATTAAAGTACATCACACGCTGCTTGACGCAATAGATAACGTGCAGCGGAAAATTAATAAAGTTATCGCGAAGCTGTTGTCCATTCACAAACGTAAATCTTAATAGAATTTAGCCGTCCACAAACGTAAATATTTTTCACAAAAGTCAAATTTAAGCTTAAAAAATGCCTATAATTTATAAACACAATCTTAAACATTTTGCTTCAAATAATAAAATTGCTCATGAACCATCTCTGAAACCTGTGTACCATTATGATAGTGTAGAAACTGTTGAAACAGAAGGAGCTGGCATCTTTTCTGGTATCGGCAGTATCGTTAACTTGATTAAAAATAATAAAGATTTGATTTCATCTGCTGCTAAAGGAGCAGCTGCTATAGGTAGTACAGCTAGTGCAATATCGAATGCTGTTAAGTCACAAAACGAATTAAAACAACTAGAAGCTATTCGCAAACTTAGAAATGATGCAAAAGAAATGCAAAAAGAGAAAAAGCTCTCAGAGGAAACAAAAAACAAAATTGCTAAATTAACGAAGATGGAAAGTAAACATAATGAAAAAACAATTGAAGAAATGAGAGGAAGTGGTCTAGCAAAATTATAGTAGCAAAATTCTAGTAGCAAAATTCTAGTACCAAACTGATTTTTTCTAATAAAAAATATAATGGCAACTCTGATGGAAAGCAAATTTAGATTAGACGATCCCCCGTTCGTTAGTTACAATCAAAAAAAGAATGACTATATAAGAATTGCTATGATCCCCGGTTCTTCAGGTAGAGTGAATACTGGAGGTGATTTAATTTTTGAAGTTGACAATCAAAAAAGTTATTTTTATTTACCCGATTCATTTTTACACTGTGAATATTCTCTATATTCTGATGCTGATTTTACAATACCATTACCTGCTACGGATAATATTACATTAGAAAACAATTTCTTTCCAAGACTATTTACACAAATGCGTTTAGATGTTGCAACACAAAATATAGAAACCATAAGTGATTCGCCTGGTATTATTGATTCAATGCTTCGATTTGTTACAATAGGTGAAAATACTAAAATGCATGAAATCGAAGGATGGTTTCCAGATAATAATGATGGTATAATTATAGATGATTTAACTCACGCTGGAACAGACGCAGCAGGAATTGCGAAAGATGTAGAACAAATTGCAAAACATTTAAATAAAACAAATAATAATGCATATAAAGAAAGACGTAATTTTAGTAATAAAAGTAAACAAACTGTTGATTGGTCATTGTCTCCATTATTCGGTTATTTGGATTACACTGAAATATCATGTCAATTGAAATTCAAACTCATAGTTCATCGTACTTTAAATAATGAAGCAATATTTTACGGAAAGGCTGGGAAGAAAGCATATCTAAAAATTGATGGACTTGAATGGTGGGTAAAACATATTACTCCTAGTTTAGAGGTTGAAACAACTATTGCGAAAAGATTAAATACGAACAAACCAATTCCAGTAAGTTTTTTGAAGCGTACTGCGAGCTCGGTCACTTTTACTGAACAAAGATTTAACTGGCATTTCACAAGGACATCAAATACTCCAAGATATTTTTTACTCACTTTTCAAAAGAATGAAACACCTAGTTTTGATAAGAACAATAGTCTTTTCCATATTAATTCAATTCGAAGTTTACAAATTTCATTAAATCAAACACGTTATCCTATCGATCCATTGAGATTTGATAACACCAATAATCAGTTTATGGAAGGATATGACGCTTATAGAAATTTGTGTCGAGAATTTGGAGTAGAAGCACAATTAACTCCTGTAGATTGGAAGAATTTATATCCTGTTTTATGCTTTGATTTAAGTGCACAATCGGAAGATATTATTAAGAATGGCTGTGATGTGACAATTAATATTGAAAAGACAAATTCCACAACCTCATTGATGGCTTATGGTTTATTGCTAGAAGACGCCGAATATTCTATTGAAATTCTTAATGGAAAGATGGTTAGGATCGGCTAAAGGCAGAGGAGCTTCGCTCCGATAGGTTAGTAACCTTAGAACCTTTGGTCCGATCGGCTAAAGCCAGAGGAGCTTCGCTCCGATAGGTTAGTAACCTGAACAAAAAGTGATAGGCTAAACCCTCTGAACAAAAGTGATCGGCTAAGCCCAAGACTATAAATTTTTTATTAAAAAATGGCGCAAGTGAATAATAAAACGGTTGAATTAAAACTACGTAACATCATTGACAAAAATACCCCTAAAACTATTACGATTGACAAAAAGAAGTATTACATAAGTAAACCAATGATAGAGAATATCAAATTACAAGAAGAAAAGAATGGTGGAATTCTCCCATTAATTCCACTAATCATAGGTGGTATAGTAGCAGCAGGAAGTGTTGCAGGTGGGACAGCTGGTATTGTCCAGGCAGTAAATAAAAATAAATCAGAGAAGGCAGCATTAGAAGAACAAAAACGCCATAATAGGGAGTTAGAGAAAGCTGCTAGAGGTGAGGGAATAGTAGATAATTTCATTAGTAAATTAAATTTAGTTGATGAAGGGAAACGAGTTCTTAAAAATGTACTACACAATATTGATGATTTAGTTGAAATAAAAGAAACAAAAGATGGATCTGGCATATATCTAAATCCTAGTATGGTGCGATAAGATTTTATCTTTAAAAATGAATTTGAATAACTTAAGAATAACAAATCTAGATCTAATGGATTATCTCTTAAAAGTACATAGAACCTCAAATTGTCACCACAGCGGAGGCGACATACAAAAAGCATTAAAAAACTGTCCTGGCTTTATTTGGAGTAAATATTCGAAAGAGAAACATTTACCTGGGCATAATTTTACTGGCCCTGGCACAAGATTAGACTTAAGATTAAACGATGATAACACACCTAGAGAAAATAGTAAACCAATAAATAGAGTAGACGCCGCCGCTTATAAACATGATTTAGCTTATTAAAATCATGACCTAAGTTTTCGACATGAAGCAGATAAGAAAATGATTCAAGAATTAGATAGTATTCAGAATCCTTCCTTTAGAGAAAGAATTGAAAGAATGTTTGTTAAGAAAGCTTTACAAGCAAAAATGCTTTTTGGCCAGGGGATAGATGAAACGACAGCAAAGCTGTCTGAGAGCAACGCTCGAACCTACGCGTCCGAAATTCACAAGGAATACAGAAAGCCGAAACATCTATTGAAGGTAAAAGTATTTAATAAAGATGATATTTGGAGTGCAGATCTAATTAATATGCCTAATGAAAGAGGGTTTAAGTACGCATTGACCGTTATAGATTTATATACACGATATGCTTGGGTAAAGCCTTTAAAAAAAAAGTCGTCTGTCAGTTAAATATGCGTTTGAAGAAATCTTTAAAGAAAGTTTTAGAAAGCCAAAAAAGCTATTCGTTGATAAAGGGTCGGAATTTTATAACCGAAATGTAAAGCCACTATTTGAAACTGTTTATTCCACAGAAAATGCTGGAAAGGCTGTAGTAATAGAGCGTTTCAATAGATCATTAAAAAATAAAATTTTCAAGAAATTTACTCAGCAAGGAAATCAGAAATGGTTGAAGATATTACCAGGAATTGTAGAACAGTACAATAATAAAGTTCATACAGGTATTGAAGAAACTCCAAAGAATGCTTCTAACGACCCTGATTTGATAAGCAAAACAAAATTTTCGAAAATAATTATTCGAATGAGAATAATCCGAATTTATAGAAACGTAAGCCGAAATTTAAAATTGGGGATAGAGTGCGAATATTCAAGTATAACAATAAATTTGAAAAAGGTTTTGTTGGATACTGGACTAAGGAGATATTTGAAGTTTGTAAAATAAACCAAACTTATCCGATTACTTATGAAATTAAAGATTTAGATAATGAGGATATCAGAGGCCAATTTTATGAAAACGAATTACAATTAACCCAGCTTTGACCTTTAGGTGGCGCTTTAGCTAGCTTCGTTTTTGAACTTTAATTACACTAATTGATACTAACGTTTTTCGGCAATTAAATTCCCTTAATCAATTTCTTTATTCAATTCTAACATAATATCAAGAAATGGTACTCCTTTTTGTAATTTATACAAAACATATAAACATAATTGACCACAGTAAGTTGTTCCTGGTTTTTAAATTTGAAATGTATTATAAATTCCATTTCCCAGTAATTCTTTGACTTCATTTGTTGGAGGCAATCCATAAGAGTCGAAGTAGTAATTATCCCCATTTTTATTTCTATGTCCCGCTGACCAATGTACGCCTTTTTGGTCTGAAGTGTGAAGATTCGTTATGAAATTTACAGTTGGCTTATTTTTGATCAATTATAATTCCACTCTCATTAGGACATGAAAATTCTTTATTTCTAATCGATTAGCGATCTTATTTAAATCGAAATTTGTCGTGGTTTGCTTGCCATAAAATTTCAAGAACTCGGCCAGGTCAGTCATTTTAAATGAAACAAAAATTCAAATTGTCAACGTCATTGTCACTTTTCAGTCTCCACTCAAATAAGTTGCAATAAATGTTACTTCTTGTTACTTATGAAGTAGAGTCCAACATTTATATGAAAACAGAAATCCAAATTGATAATGCCATTGTCACTTTTCAATCACCACGCAAATAAGTTGCAATAAATGTTACTACTTGTTACTTATGAAGTAGAGTCCAACATTTATATGAAAACAGAAATCCAAATTGATAATGCCATTGTCACTTTTCAATCACCGCGCAAATAAGTTGCAATAAATGTTACTACTTGTTACTTATGAAGTAGAGTCCAACATTTATATGAAAACAGAAATCCAAATTGATAATGCCATTGTCACTTTTCAATCACCACGCAAATAAGTTGCAATAAATGTTACTACTTTTTACTTATGAAGTAGAATTTCACGTTTGCAAGTCTTCTAATTCCTGCGTGAGTCCAGTATGTTGCGCAGGTTGTTGTTCAGTTTGCTGCACATTGGGTGAATCAAATATGGATTCTGCTATTCTTTGCTGTTCCTCCTCTTTTTCACGATCAATATAATCTTCAAGATGAACAAAATTCTTCATTACAAAGTAAATTGATAGAGAAGAATTGGCTAAGTTTGGATAGTTCTTTGATAATTTGAATAATTTGATCAGTAATGTCACATATGAACGTGAAAACTTTATTTTGTGGGTCTCATTTAACTCTTTCACGAATTTTGTATAATTCATATTAGACAATAACTTCAGTCGCTGAAGCACTTCTCCTTGTAAAACATAGCAGCGTAGAAGATTCCGATGTGTGATTTTCTCAAAACCAATGAGTTTATTCAATGAAGAGATGCACGATGATGTACTTATAATATCCTTTTTCTCGAGAAATACAGGTAAATTGCTGCTGTCAACATCCTTGAATTAATCTCGGATTATTTCAAACACTTACTCTCTTTTTATCTTCTTCGTTTCCACTCGTCTTCTGTTTCTTTCTTGGTGATTCAAGAATAATTTTTGTTGATATCGTTTTGAAGAAATCAAGATGGTCTGGTGAAATAAGAGGCACAACTTGATCCACGAAGCAACAAAATTCTCTCTCTATTTTGCTGACGGAAGACATTGCAAATGAGAACTTTGCTTCTAGCGCACACGGAACAATGACAGAAGAGAGAGAAATGAAAACAGATGCCAGATGCTTTGACGTCATGCGGTTGTGCTGACGTGCTGGTAAGAATTAAAACAACTTGCCTAACGTACAACTAAAATCTAATTGTATCACAAAGCTGTAGCAACAACAGGAATTGTAAGAACGCCAGATGAAATGACAATAGTGAGAGCGCCTAAAGAAATTTTTAAACATGCTCCAACGCCTTGTGTCGCATTCTTAGCTATCGTCCATCTCTTTCCTAATTTATTATAATGTTCTAATCTTAACAATAGTTGCGCTTCCTTATCTTTCATATAACGTACTCTATCTTTGTGTTTTGCAATATCCATTTCATATGATAATGAAGGACATAAGGTGGCTGATGGTTCTTTTGTTTTTACATCTTCCATTTTTAAAGAAATATTTTTATTCATATTCATTTTTGTTTTTGCTAAATTTCAGAAGGCCCCTATTTGCATTTTTGATTTGTTAATTTCAAGAGGACCCTATTTTGCATTTGGATTTGTTAAATTTCAAAAGGGTCTAATTTAGCTGTTTTTTTTATAAATTTCAGGAGGACCCTATTTTTACATTTTGATTTGTTAAATTTCAAGAGAACCCTATTTTAGCTGTTTTTTGTAAATTTCAGGAGGACCCTAACTTTAACAATTTTTCATAAATTTCAAGAGGACCCTAATTTTTTCATTTTTCATTTTTGTATCTACCTAGGTATGAGATCCGGTGGCGAGCGAAGCGAAGGCGCCGGATCTCGTACCGTATACTACTGCCTACCGATTCGAAGCGAGTTGCCAAAAGAGTGCTATCATTCTAGATTTCATGAGGTAATTGCTTGATGTTACAAATGTTGGGTGTATAGCATGTTAACCCATTTAACGCCTGCGTTGCGAAAACGCAACATTTCAAAAAATATGTGTTAGACTGCATGAATGATACTTCGCATCAACTTTTGCCATGGTTTCGCAACAAATTGATGTACTTTCACTATCATAATTTTCAATTTAATGTTTTCTTTTTGATAAAGCTACCAAATTTTGTGTTGAAATTACCGAGGATTTGGACATTTTCAGGTGAGTTGCTTCATTTTCCAACTAACAATAAAATTAAACAATTAAGTGTTCCAGAATTTTCTCTAAGTAGCATTTATCATCTACAATCCATTGCGATATAGCTTACTTACTCAATTATAAATCTACAGATATTTAATTTTAATGTTGCGTTTTCGCAACATAGGCGTAAAAAGTTAATTATGTGACAAAACGTAGCAACTTATTTGGAGATTCAATTTTTAATTTATAAGATAACTGGGCTTTTACTGCTTCAGGAAATCTAAATCAAGATATTTTGAACTATATTTCAAGCAAAACAGACGGGAATTACCAAGGATCGAACCAGGTGCGTAAGATCGCAAGTCGAGAACAATAACCACTGAACCACAGACGCATGTGTACAGGCTAGTGATTCATACAGTGGTCTATACTACGTATTTACTCTGTAGACCAGTATAAGTAGCGTCAGATAAATGACATATATGTTGCAGCAATATATTTCTTTTTCAGTACTATGCGGAGGAAGAAATTTTTTACCCTAGATGCTGCGGTGGAAGCTGTTTGTGATGATGACACCCAGACAAGGTCTTCAATTCCGGATATTGTCGTTTTGCCCCCTGATGATGGTGAAGTTAGTGACGAGGAGCGGTTTGATGAAAACGATCTCCAAGATGGCGAAGAAACATCCGTCAGACCACACGAAGATGTTGGTGGAACTGTTGAAGTTCACTATGACGATGACTCGATCGTAGAAGAGGCAGATAATGGGCGACAATTTCAGGCTGATAGTGATCGTGAAACCACTAATCCTACTATTGCTGAGCCTCCTCCTAAACGCAGAAAAATCAGCAAACCAGATGCGAATTGGACAAAGAAATGTACGAACTTTGCCCGATTTCCCTGTGATAATGAAGCCGACTACTCTGAGAAACTAGAATTGCTTCTAGGAAATAAAACTGAGGTCGAGGTTTTTCTTTCGTTGTGGAGTGTGACTATAAGAGCATATATCATCAAAAAAACTTCTTGAACTTCCGTTTACCAGAATATTTGTTCCATCGCTTTGTAGGGTTTCTTTTGTTTTCTGGCTACCACAGATTGCCACGTGAGGAAATGTACTTCGAAACCTCTGACGATTCCGGCATCCCACTTGTACGTGAATCAATATCGCGACGAGAATTCAGAGAGGTAAAGCAGAATTTGCATTTGGTTGACAATTCGGCGCTTGACAAATCTGATAAGTTGTTCAAAGTCCGACGGTTCTTGGACCTGCTAAATGTCAGTTTTTGAGCAGTTCGGAGTTTTCAATACTCATTTATCAATTGATGAGGAAATGATTCCCTACTTTGGTAGACACTCCGCGAAAATGTTTCTTCGGGGGAAGCCCGTTAGGTTCGGGTACAAGTTGTGGTGTATTTGTGGATCTACTGGCTATCTATATAAATTTCTACCATACTCTGGGAAGAGCGAGTTCTATGACAATTCATTAGGTCTTGGTGGAAGCGTAGTCGTTGAACTGCTGCAAATTGTAAAAGACCCCAACGAACATGTTGTCTACTTTGATAACTTCTTCTCATTTCATTCTTTGATGGTACATATAACGTCGAGTGGTTATTTTACAACCGGCACGGTACGAGAAGATCGGTTGAATAAGTATACCATTTCGTCTTCAAAGGACCTTTCAAAGAAAGAGAGAGACAGTTATGATGAAGCATTTGATGAGAAAAATAAAATCTTGGCCGTAAAATGGAATGACAATGCGGTCGTTTCCATGGTTAGCAATTTTCAAGGAGTTCACCCACTTCAGACTGCCAGACGCTTCTCCAGACGTGAAAGGAAGCATATACAAATACGGCAACCTTATCTTATTTCCAAATACAATCAAAACATGGGTGGAGTAGATCTACATGATAACTTCGTGTCACAATATAGAACTCGGATACGAGGGAAAAAGTGGTGGTGGCCGATTTTTGCGAATGCCTTGGATTCCACTGTGGTCAACGCCTGGAGCTTATACCAGCTATCTCATAAGGAGAGAAAAATTGATCTTTTAACATTTCGAAGAATTGTGGCAGTGTCTCTCCTGAAGACAGCAAAACCAGCAGAGACTTTTCTTTCTTCAGACCTGGCCGATATTAGGAAAGAAGCAGCAAGGCGAGGTAGGCCATCATCAATGTCTCAGCTGTGCATTAGACCATCTGTGAAAAGTAATCACTCAGTGATTAAAAATTCAAAGCGTTTGCGTTGCCGGGTATGCAAATCCCAAACCACTTTTGCTTGTGATAAGTGCAACGTAGGTGTCCACCCAAAGTGTTTCGAAGCTTATCATAATGAATGATCTTCATTTGATGGTTTACGTTGTCCTACAGATTGTTTCATAAAAAATGGATCACCCTTAAACATCGCCTTAACTTCAACTTTGTCTAACTCCGCCAAACTTGAACGAATTTCTCTGAAATTTGGAAGATATGTCAGTTGTGCTTACTAATATCATTGTTGGAAATTTCAAGCATGAATATTGAGTTGTTTTCTTGTTATAGATAAAAAAAGTAGTAGATAATTTGATCTTCATTTAGCGATGTTACACAAAATCATACCTCACTCTTATAAAATTACATTCGTTTCCTTTGTTATGTAATATGTTGTTCTACAAGCTAAAAGCTATCAAGCAAAACAAAAATAAAGAAAATCGGTCAATCAGAGCCAGTATAGCACCATTATTCATCAACAATAATGTAACTGCTGCATGTGATTAACTGGACTTCATGTTCCATAGCTTCCTGACTTCGTTGCGGTGGTGTTGGCAGCACTCCTGATCGCTTTCAGCTAGAAATCTATCTCTTACCGGTTGAAAACAATACAAAGCACAAATGAACAATAACGAGATCGTATTCACAAAAGGCAAAGTGTCAGCCTTGCTAGAACTACTTCACATACAGCAAGGAACATGAATTCTGAACGCTATGCGAATGCTTTACGAATGAACATTGGCCAAATGACAGACCAACTTGGTTATTTATGGATGATAATGCTACGTGTCACAGGAGTAGTAGAGTCAACTTATGCAAGTCTCAATTAGGGCTTAGGACATTATCTTGACCAGCTCGTTCTCCTGATCTGAATCCCATAGAAAATGTATGGAGTATTCTAAAACGTAACGTTCGTCGTTCACTGCTACCTACAGATGGCGTATCACAACTTACGTCACTGTTAAAAAGAGAGTGGAGAAAGTTAGATCAGTCAAAAATCAACGACATCATCGAATCAATGCCTAGACGAATTGGTAATGTCATTGACAATAAGGGTAGGGCCACAAAATATTAGCTTCTTAAGAACCGTTACTGTATCATAGCTTATCAGATTATATAAGGACATTTAAATATATTAGGGACATGAAATAACATGAAAAATGCTTTCTGTATCATACTTATGTTTTTTTTAGTCAAATTTTAGGATGATCTACTTTTTATGAAACGGACTGTATTTCAGGCACTCATTTACATAGTCAACTTATTGAAATGTGTTAAAATATGTAATTTTCATTTAACCTTAACTATTTTGTATTAACAAATGTTATAAAAAGCAGTTTTGTTGAAAGAAAAATGTATTATCATATCATTGAGTCGTTTTGCAATTTTGAAAAAAAAATTAATAGATTACGCCTATGTTGCGAAAATTCAACATTTTTTAAACAAAGAAAATAAAGTGATAAAAATCAATTATCAATATTTTATAGTTAACTAGCCCAAGAAGAAACTGCATGACAATTTTTAACTACCTTGTGCAACTACATCTATGTGCGGCGTTAAATGGGTTAAGTGCACGCATCTATCGATTTCTATGGTATAATAGTATTTAGATATATCTCTTTTGATATGAAATGATTATTTAGTCAAATGAAGAGCACTGAAGAAGAATCAATGCCAATGTTCAAGCTTTAATGATAGGAAACGTCGACAGAATTAAAGTGTCATTCACTCAAAAATGAAAGAAGTATGCAGTTAACGTGCATCCAGCCCTTCAAATGTGCTTTCGAAATTTCTGACCTGCCTATTCTTTTACCGCAAAGACAACTCCCATAAAAGGCAAATAATTATGTGAATATAACTTTCGATCATTTCAACAATGCGGATTGATCAACAAAGTATTTGCTGTCATTAATGAATGGTCAAAGACTAACTCATACATTTCTTAACAAAAACCTGTTCTTACACACTTCAACGTGACCTGAGTTTACTTAGCAAGTAAAAAAGCTTCAAGTGTTTCATATATCCATTGTTTCCTGTCAATACAATCTTCTTCAAGTGTCAACAATCATTGGAATATTTTGACAATTCATGTTGAAAACACGAAATTGTTATGCTGAGGAAAACCGTTCAGTGTTTGGAACACAAAAGAAAGATTTCAATAATGAATCTTTCCTTTGCACTTAGGAAAAACTGAGAGATAACTGTTTTACCAGATTATTGAATTATTAACATTAATTTCCTCCTTCAATGTGATCAGCGAATCTGACTGAGTTTTAAATGAAATTTGTCATTTCCTACACTGTAAATTGTAGGGCACTAACTTAGACACGAAGCCGAAATTTCGTGTCAGTTAGCGCCTAGTTAGTGCCATTATAGTGCCTCGAGGCACCAGAATGCGCCACTAGGCACTAATAGGCACCAAACTAAGTATTTGTTTATCCAATAAAATCGAAGGAAAAATCAATGGGCACGAACTCGGCACTATGAACTTCGTGCCTACTCGTGCCTTGTGTTGGTTAGAATTGATACCTAAATTTCGTGCCTAATTCAAGCGAAAGTTGGTGCCTTATAGTTTACAGTGTAGTTCGTGTTTGAAGCATAGAAGAAGACTACCGAGATGAGTAGTTTCTCTGGTTTGAAGCAGGAGCATGGATTTTGACATGATGATTTCTCACCAAATAATGAATTCAGAATTGCGAAGCATTCCTCCAATTATCTCTTTTACTTTTTTCAATGAAAGTTTTCACTTTTCATATTTTATTCTATACAGTCGGTGCAGTGTATTTGACGCTTGTGTTGAACGTACATGCAACAATGTTTGATATCCATGTTAGGAATATATCAACAATTCGAATAAGTAATGCTACAAGTCTTAAGATTTCCATTTTTACCGGTTGTTGGGCGAAAACTGATCAATTTTATTTCGTTGCCTCGAGAAAGCTCAATTCACTTATCAGAGACAATGTGGGAAAACACTACCTAATTTTGTGGATTCAAGCTTGATAAAAAAATTGGCTACAAATACCGTGTACATACAGGAGCAGAAGTTTCGTGACGCTGTAAAAACTATGGTAAAGGCCATAGAGAGTGCGAGTTGGCGCGCTTAAATACCGTCGTATTTGGATGGAGCATCACTCAACCAAGCAGCTTTCCAGATGATCTGTGGACTGTATCTGATAATAATACTTCTTTTAGTGAAGCGTGTCTGAATAGGTGACGTCAGCTTAGCGAGAATATCAACTATAAAATCGATGATCATATAGCACTCATGAACGTACCTGGCGTGGTCAGATGACGACGCACATACACTATTCGATAAAGAAATGCCACTACTATGCTCTTTGACCTGTATTCTCACTGTGACCTCTATCTTTTAGCTTATTTTGATATTTCCTCCTCAAGATGGCTCACTCACAGAGTGATGTTAAATGAATACATCGTTGTTGGTACTAGAGTGTTACTTTTCTTTAAGAAATGAAAAATTCAGATGCTATTTATCTTCAAACACAGTGAATTATATATCAAAACACATCAATTGAATTTCAGCACTTCTCAGCTGTCGGCAAAGTATGTTGAGATGCTGTGCGAGAGACTACGTGCAAATAGACCAACACAATGAACTGTAAAATTCCTGTTGATGACCATGCAATAAACTAATGAAAAAACCGTCATGTTTATGCAGTTATCAGAAAGTATCTCAGCGCACCAAGCTCCAGTGCACATTCTGAACGCCTGTTCCACAAATAACACTATTTCTTTGCCGCAAATAACACTAGAGCAGAATGGCGTCCCACAAAGAGGGGCGACAACACAATACCGAGATTACAATTTGACTATTATTATGAAGTTTCGTGCTGTTGTTGCTACATTTGTTAATTAGATGATAAATTATTCTCAAGAAAACAAAGATAAACTAGCAATAAATTTCGATCTGTTTAAGACATAAATTTCAACAGAAACACTAATGCAATGTGTTAATGTCAAGTATGCTACATTCCATCACCCTAAGGCATCAATTGGGCATGGTCCATAAATTATTCCAGTATAAGACGTTAACGCGCCTCCACGGAACTAACATTCAGAAGAAAAAAATGCGACCCCTTAAGTGAATATATATTCTAGAAGTACTTTACATGTGTAACACGGCTATATGTGTCACTGAAATCACAACCTAGCTTTTCCATAGATGCATCGATTTTAAAAATGTACCCTTTTTGGACTCGTTTTCCCCGACTCCGACCTCCGACTCGACTCCGACGTTCAAGGACTCCGACTAAATTTAAGGACAACTCCGACCCGACTCCGACTCCGACTCCGACTCCGACTCCGGGCTCTTCTCAACTCACAATTTTGGCACTAAAATTTGCAACTAATTATGAACATTTTTGTAAATTTTATTTTTTCATGTTTTTACATGGTCACGAGCGAAGACTCACTGCTCCACATCTTCCATAGTAGTAATGTATTCTAATCTACTCTAACCAACCCAGAGGATGTCCCACCACCACCAACAAAAGCAACAAACATGACTTCTCATCTCTATTAATGACCAATAATGCGCGCGTGCGCCATCGCCATTACTTTAATAATAAATAAACTTGAGCATTTTCACTTCCACTTCAAGCTATACGTTATATCAAATCAATCAATTGAATGGAGGAATAGTAGTAGTATGCTTGATGTTTTGATGTGTATAATCAACTTGTTAAGTTACTGTTAAATTATGTATTAATTAAGTTATAAAAAAAATCCAAATGAATAATAAAAATAATATATATTTGTCTAATTTAATTAGTAATGTCGCTAGAGAAACTACGGAAGATAAAGATATGATGATATTTTTATGGAAAAAAACTCTTTTTTTTATATTGGCTACAACAATTTAATACTCGGTCCGGGTCCGGAGTCCTATATCATTTAGGACTCCGACTCTCCGGCCGGCCATGATAGGAGGACCGGGGACTCCGACGACTCCTCCCCGAACCCTGAAATGTACTACTTACTACTATTATTGAAAAGTAGTCAATTATAATTTTCTTTGATATTGTGAAATATTGACATTTATTAGTTGATTATTGAGCTAATAATGCAAAAAGCATGCTAAAAGTAGGTAGAGAAAAAAATTGTGCATCAATTCATGGACAATTTCTGAAAAAATAGACTAATCATTTCTATAGATAAGATTATCAAGTAGGCTATTGATTCTTTATTTCGTGACTGCTGAAGGTTAGCGTAGCGCGTAAGACTGTGAACTAAGCTTTTTAAATACTTACTTGTAAATGTATAATCGTCACAGGGTCGATGTTAGATACTGAAATCATTTAGGCCTACTATGTCATTGAGAAAATGATGGCTTTACATTTAACTTATCTTGTAAATATTAGTAAGTAGTAAAAGTTGATAGGCCAATCAGTCAAGAGTCGTTGAGATAGAATTTATCAGTTTGATATTATACATGTATAATGAAGTAGCCTAAAACTGATTTAATCAAAAAACTCTGCAACGTATACATGTAGATTTAGTTTACATACAAAATGAAACATTGCAATGTATCTTTGATATCTACGGTAGTACACTTGTCGAAAATCAAAGTAACAACAGCATATTACCATGTTCATCACTAAAAATGTTGTACAGTAGATGTCTATGGTTTATTTAGTGACGTTTGAATTGAATTGAATTTCATAGCTCTATGATGTTTTTCATAACGAAAGAATTTGAATTTGTCGATTGATTTAAGAAGTTGCAATCATTATTTTTGAAATCTTGTCATCAACATCATGGCTGTAGCATCAGGACACAATGTGCGAGCATTGAATCATTCCGAAAATCGAAGGAAAGTCTGTATTGTGTGCATGGACAAGGGCAACTACAATATCACACAGATAGTTGTTGATCGAATACGAGCATTCATTGAAAATTACCACCCAAACGACGACTGTTGTCCATCTGCAATTTGTGCGAAGTGCCGATCAGATCTACTCAACACATCGACGGGGGCAAAATCTATCGACATCTTACCAGAGGTATTCGACTTCAGCTTGATTCAACCACATGTTCGTGTCCTACGATCCATTCCTCATCCAATTTGTGATTGTAGTATTTGTAAAACGGCTAGAGCCAAAGCTAAAACTGTAAATGATCGTCACAAAGGCCGTCCCCGATCTTCGCTAATTGACACTGGTGATTTTCCGCGGTTTGAGAAATCTGTTGTCAAACTCTACTGCATGTAAAGGAATTATACGCCGTGGAATCTCTCATAAGTGCAATGTATCCACTTTACGCTCGAACATGATTGAATTGTACAATTCTACTGATAGTCGCACCAATGAAGTCATTGCTAGTAAGGTTGTCCGAGAAAAATGCGTCCAAATGAACACACGAAATATCTCTTTGAATACTCGTGGGTCTAATGATTTACCAATATCTTTATTGGAGAAGTGTGATTTACCGAGTTTTTCTTCCTCTGACATTAATTCTCTACAACTTCAGCTTGGGGCCTCGAACAACACCACGGTGAGATAAGTAATGCCATTTATTCGAAAAGTCTTGAAGAAAAAGTCATCTGTCGAGGCAAACACTATTGTCCATTTGCGAGCAAGAGACCGGAAACTCAGTGACTATTTCTCTTTCTCATACTTGCAGTTTGAGGATGGTTACCTTCAGCACTCACGAAATAAAGAATTAATAGCCTACTTGATAATCTTATCTATAGAAATGATTAGTCTATTTTTTCAGAAATTATCCATGAATTGATGCACAATTTTTTTTCTCTACCTACTTTTAGCATGCTTTTTGCATTATTAGCTCAATAATCAACTAATAAATGTCAATATTTCACAATATCAAAGAAAATTATGATTGACTACTTTTCAATAATAGTAGCAAGTAGTACATTTTTAAAATCGATGCATCTATGGAAAAGCTAGGTTGTGATTTCAGTGACACATATAGCCGTGTTACACATGTAAAGTACTTCTAGAATATATATTCACTTAAGGGGTCGCATTTTTTCCTTCTGAATGTTAGTTCCGTGGAGCCGTAATAAATAACACTAGAGCAGAATGGCGTCCCACAAAGAGGGGCGACAACACAATACCGAGATTACAATTTGACTATTATTATGAAGTTTCGTGCTATTGTTGCTACATTTGTTAATTAGATGATAAATTATTCTCAAGAAAACAACGATAGACTGGCAATAAATTTCGATCTGTTTAAGACATAAATTTCAACAGAAACACTAATGCAATGTGTTAATGTCAAGTATGCTACAAGTCCACCACCCTAAGGCATCAATTGGGCATAGTCCATAAATTATTCCAGTATAAGACGTTAACCCCTAACAGGCAGACGTCTAAATCAACTTAAAAAGGCCAACCTATTGTCAAAACGACCGTTGATAAAAAAATCAAATAATTTTAGCTAAAGACATTTTTCATTCAGTTAACATTTGAAATTTATCAATAAACTCACAAATTGTCTCATTATCCTTTCTGCAAAGTATGAATGCATTCGACACAGACACACACCACTGCTGATGTGTTTTTTGCAACACGGAAACAACTTACATTCCATGTATGAATTGCTCGCTCTGTTCGCGTTTGGCAGAGATCTTCCCTTATCACGACAAATCTGACAACGTAAAGATCGTGACGATGTCTCACTTTGGTCCTGGATCTATTCTTGATCTTGATGACCTATAGATTCTTTGATTTGTCGGATCAAAGATCGCTGAAGGCCTGGTAAACTCAGGCGATATTCAGTAAAAGCACATGTCATTCATTTGGCTAGAATGATAAATCCATCACGTCGACGATACGCAGAAGCTTTCCTTGACCAGTCAGGATGCGTGAAATTTAACAGAGTCAACACACTGATGAAAATGTAGAAGTGGCCGTCGTGATACTCGAAATCTCGTCATGTAGCTCTTTATCATCTGATCTACAACGTCAACTCCAGCTTTTGATTCGTTGTACGAAATCTGCAAATTGCTCTTCCTTTTTGGATCCTCGTCATCAATTACCATCTTGTCGTGCATAGTCAACAGAAAATATACTTTTTTCTTCTGATTCACCTGATAAGATGCCATCATCAATCTGTTATTTCGTTCACCGATCAATTGATCTAGATACATCAAAAATTTCTTTCAGAAAAGTAAGTATTTCTCGTTTGTTTCCGTTCATAGCTCCAAGGTAAGTTAGTCTGTGCTCAAAGAGCAATATCTCTGCTGTATTGACAGCTGTGAAATATCTGTCACCAGTGATATTTCTCCCAGAGCCAAGAAAGGGCTCCGTCAAATCAGGAACCAAACTGATAGCTTTGTTTAATACTTTGTGTAGCTCAGTTGTTTCTGGATCAGTCGGTCGTTTAGTGAGTAGATTGCTTTGATAAATGTAACGGTAATTAGAGTCTTCATGGGATTATACACTCGATGCGGCGATCTTCTGTGTGAAGAAATCAGCTGTTTGACGATTGCCGAACAATCACTAGCCTTGAAAAATGTTTTGAGTTTAGCATTCCATTCATCAAAAACATAACGAAAAGCTGCATAACTGTCACATACTATACTTTTCGCTCATCCCTCGTCGCAAAATCGTCAAATCTGATAAACTTCAAATAAAGTTTGGACAGATTTCTTGACATCATCAGCTTTATGTCGTGCGCAAATCAATAATGTGTTGTGGAATTTGATCAGACAAAAACAATTTCCATGTATCAAACAGAGTGTTTTTGTGTGCCTCTGCAGTAGGACCAGGTCTTTCTCTTACAATGTTTGCATTTCGACGTCTTCGACTGATATGCTGAGGACTACCATTCTTATCAAAATATATTCCCTCACTTTCCTCTTCAGTAATAACGGAATCATCGTCATTCACTTCAATATCATTCTGTAATTCATGAACATCGTCCAGATTTTCTCCAATTCCATCCGTAGGTAGATCTAGGCTAACGTCAATGTCACTGGAATCTTCTTCATCAGGTGCTGATTGTAGATCACTTGCAAGGAGTCTTTCTGTTGCTTCTACACGAGCTCGACGAGGCGGTAACTGCCATAACGTAGATATGGCAACGAGCAGTGAAAGAGCATAGAGAATATGAAAGTCATGTGAGTGTGATTCACCATTCAAGCATTGTGATTGGCTGACATTGAAACCCATTGTTGATCTTTAAATTCGAATGACTCGCTTATTATTAGCGGTATGATGTTCTGTACGATTCCATACCAAATTGTACGATTATCATATGTGAAGGAAATGTCTCCATTGTAGAGCTCAGTGAAGGCAGTATTATAGAAATGACAAACTTATGTTTTAGACTATGGTCGTTTTGACCATACGTCGGCCTGTTAAGGATTGTGAGCATAAACATCAATTATACTTATCGTTACTTTTTTTATTTAGAATATTTAAACTGGAGTTGTGTTTTTCAGCTAACGCGCGAAAAACAAAATATCAAAACATAATTCATTTAGGCATGCTGCAATAATTGACAAATATATCTGACAGTGATCCAGGCACGATAGAATGTGGTCAATGAACATCTCATAAACTAATTATTTCTACTAGCAAAATACTGTGTGGGCACCAATAACCAATAACCGCCTACTTCATAAGGGCTTCTCAAGTCTGTTATGTACTTCTTCGTAAGTCGCATGTATCCCAATACACGCATTTATCTATCAGTGAAGTAGAGAAAATTCCGAAAAATAGGAGAAATCCTGAAAATACGAAATCTCAACCAAGAAAGGTACTTATGGGCTATCTCCTCCCCCCACATGTTTTCAAATTTGTCTAAAATCAGCAGAAATGAATCAATCGTCACAAAGCTTTAAATACACGTAAGTGAGGATATTTTCTACCCTCACATTAAAATTTGTGGAAAGCGGACAAGTACTTTTTGAATTAAGGGCGATAACTTGAAGTGCAGCAGCTTGATCTGACTTCTTCTGACCTCATCGTCTGAGCAGAAGCAGTTGAGGTCAACAAAGTCATTTCCCGACAACTCGTGAAGTGATGATGATCAAGACACATACCTTACACTAACATTTTTAACTTTAAAAATGTGTGGTTAAGTAGTGCTCGTGGGAAGATTTCAAATAAACAGTGGATGAGGCGAGGAGAGAGAGAGAGAACAATGCACACGTGAGTAAGAATGATGCGTCGAACAGCAAGCTGTTGACATCGCTACACTTCACGTTATCGTCTCTAATGCAAGAAGTACTTGTCCAATCTGCATAAATTTTTGTATGTGGGTAGAAAATACGCTTAAGTACGTCTACCTGATGTTTGGTGACAATTTATGCAATTCTACAGATTTTGAAAAATTTTGAAAACAACTGGGGGAGATAACACACAAGTTCCCCGAAAAAATAGGCGAAATTCCTAAAAAAGAGGAGAAGTTAAAGGAAGCCGTGGACCATGAAATGATCGACGCATGTCTCTCACTCTGCCCAAATGTCCCAATTTCGAATTTCATCAATACTTTTGTATGAAGGCACCAATATATTCGCCCACTTCAAGGGCTTCGTCAGTGGAATCACAAAACACGAATTACACACGGATTGAAGTCTGCAAGCGCAGGACAAACAGTGAATGCTGATCAGTGAGGCCTGCAATAAGGAAATAGCTGTTTGCACGTTGTAAATTGCTCAATACCAATCACATACGAAGGATGCATACCAAAATATTTTCTTGGCTTAATTCTGTGTCCACTTGCATGCTTTTCGTATGTTATTTCAACTGTGGTATGCTTTACATACTAAAGCCATACCAGCACAATGTTAAAGGAAAGCATCAATGATGTCTAAAAAGAGTTCATTCAGGCCTTTTGTCAATAAACATCACACTAATGGTACTACTGTTTTGTAAGTAGGGAGACAATGACATTCAAGAGTCATAGGCCTACTTTCAATACTGAATTCGATTTTAATACATGTAAGTCTGAGGAATTTCATGAATAATCAATAAGTATTCAACCATCAACAATTATGCATTATGTAATTTTGAAATTAATCATATCATCAATCCGAAATAAAAACACATTATAATTCATGAACGCAAAAATAGTTATGCTTGAGATATATAAGTCAACATGATTTTATGAAAGATATTGTTTGAATGAACTGATGTTTATCAACTTGGCTGATAAAAGTGTAGCTAACTAAACGTCCTGTTAATGTTACTAGCCAAGTAGCAACGACGACAATCTCGTGGAGCATGAAATTCACAATCAATCTAATCTAGTTAAATACCACACTATCACGACGAAATATTCACGACAGGTATTGATGAAAAAAATTATTTGACAGTAGTATGTAATATATATTTTGCTATGTGACTTAAAGCTCTACATGCTAGAGGCATGTGAATGAGGACGAATTTGCATCGGGTCTTGTGTATAAAGCGTACCAACAACTCGTATTTCAGTGTAAAACAGCCAATCACAGATAGAACAGTTCGCATCGCTGCATACCAATCAGATACAAAAGTAAGTTAGCTTTCGTATGAAAAACCTACGAGAAAGTAAAAACTAGTCTGAACTTCCGAGAATCTCGTATCAACTGTTAGTTTAAAATTGTATGTGAATTAGATATATGTTTGAATGTAAATTTCGTATCCAGCGATTTACAGTGTAATTCAGCGTCGGAATATACTTGTCTTTTTCATATACCTTTTCATGACCTCACATTATGCAGCGAACTCACTGCACTGTGCGAGAAAAGGAAGACTCTTAAGAAGACCGCATTCGAAACCGCCGGTGCTCTGGATGACTGCTTTGGATGATTAGGCACATGATGACTGCGCGGTTGCTTGTGTAGAACAAGTTGCAAAGGCCATTTATCACAAAGTAAATGGCCATTTGCAGACAAAATTACCGAAAAGAGATCAAGCCCCACCTCGAACGTTGAGTTTATGCATGCATTGTTTGAGTCAATAGGCCTGCCTGCATTTTATAGCGCATCATGTTAAACTACTAACTGAGATTCACAGGCGCACTTCGGGCTTGGATTCCACTTCAGTCCCGACACTATCCGAGTATCACACGCCATGCTTTGCCCAAAGGGTGACACTCAAATATTAGCCTTGTAATTGTAAAGGTGGACAACATAGAGTAAGTAGATTAGGTAGAGTGGTAACTCCACATTTAATTGTATATACACTTTCGATTTTATTAAATGAACTTATGGGAGATACAGTCGGAATTGTTTCCAAATATGAGATATGCACATTTTTGCAGTTATGCAGAAATTACCACAGAATTGACTAATCATGACAGTGATACAGAAGGAAATGATATTATTTTGCAGATCGTCCGTGCAATGACAGCCTTGGATAGGTAATGTTTGTTAAATTAGCAACTCGATGACCTGCTATTGGTTTCATGATGTATCTCACGTGAATTTTCTTAAGCGTGATCATATCACAGGCTACCTGCCACTGGCACAGCAAAACAACATAATCAAGGACAATGATTTCAATTCACTCTACAATATGTAAATGGATCAACATCACGATTCAGATTCTAGAAATGAAACATGAACTTAGTGAATCTTAAAGTCATACCGATGAAAATTGAATTAAAAACTTGAAATTTCATCCAAGAAAACTGGAATAGTATCGCGACTTTGTCATGAAGACTTCCATTATGATACGGATCATGAAAATCCCTTGATAATCAACCAAATGTCCGCTTAGTTAGCATGATTATTAGCAAATATTCATTGCTTTTGATATCCAACTTATTTTATGCTACTTATATAGGAGAGGCATCTCGGTAGTATATAAATTGGCAAATTTTGACTTTTCAAAAGTTCTCAAATGATTTTTTTGGACCACGGAAGCGTAATCTCCGCAAAATACTGAATCTTTTCATATAAAAATTTTCACTGTATACAGATACTTTTTGAGTCGACACTCTACCTACATATCCCTACTCTATGGTGGACAGTGTAAGCGGAACCCTACAAAATGCGTGCGCGTATGTTACTCCGGCATTCTATTTCAATGCCGACTACGAAAAGGTGTTGTAAAGGATAGACTAAGTAGCTTATGTGAAAATGCGTCCGAATAACGCTTCAATGTCTCAAAGCTTACTATTTAGCTAGCGCAAAATTGCGCATGAATAAAGTTAACAATATGAAATACCTGATAACGGATTGTGGTAGCAAACGTAATAACTTACATCATGAATGACATAATTGTTCGGCAATAGGGTGGCAACACAGTCTTGATGTCAAGGCAAAAAAATCATCAAAGCTCATTAACTCACCAGAACTGAAAATCTTGGTGTTACAGATCTCTATCCTATTATTTTCTGCCTTCAATCTTCCACAGCTGACGTTGAACTTCATCTGACATTGTTTAATTTCACTTGAAAGTTTGGATTATCAAACATGTGAGGCCGTCACCAAGAAGAAAATGTTAGCGTTATATTGGCCGCTAATAGAATCGGTGACATCGACGATCTTCTTCAATCAACATCAAAAGCAAAAGCCATTTTTGTCGCAATGTTTTGTCACGAGGAAGCGAATTAATAACTGCTTTCTCTCTCCCGGTGTTGATGAATCAGCCGTCTACAAAACACTTGCAGGACATTGGCGAAAGTGGTGCTAGTTGTTCGGAGTCTGATTATAATATGATAAGTGATCTTGTTCTCTGTCTGCGTCAAAATCAATGCTATTGAGGGAAGTTAATTAATGACAGTTGTATGAAGCAAGGTCGCTTAGAATGACAACAATGAACTTTGCAGTGAGGTGTATGCCAATCAGGGTCAGGCTGCTTTACAGTCAAGTGAATGAAAGATTGTCTATTCGTACACCCTGATGCAGGGAGTTTGTTTCATACTGCCTCCGAACCGCCGATCAGCGACGCATTGAAATAAAGTTTAGTTTTCGAATCCGCCTTGAAGCCATATGTAGACATAATAGCGTTCTGTTTATATTTTATCTGATGCTAGCACACACTAGCACGAACAGAACATTTCAGCAGCAAAAGTATTCCTATTTTCAAGGCTGAATCGAATTGCATTTGACTCTACTTCGGTTTCAATAAACTGAATAAAGATTATCGCGATTTTGAAAGACAACTTCAACAGCTGATAGGTACAGATTGTTTCATAAAAAATGGATCACCCTTAAACATCGCCTTAACTTCAACTTTGTCTAACTCCGCCAAACTTGAACGAATTTCTCTGAAATTTGGAAGATATGTCAGTTGTGCTTACTGATATCATTGTTGGAAATTTCAAGCATGAATATTGAGTTGTTTTCCTGTTATAGATAAAAAAGTAGTAGATAATTTGATCTTCATTTAGCAATGTTACACAAAATCATACCTCACTCTTATAAAATTACATTTGTTTCCTTTGTTATTTAATATGTTGTTCTACAAGCCAAAAACTATCAAGCAAAACAAAAATAAAGAAAATCGGTCAATCAGAGCCAGTATAGCACCATTATTCATCAACAATAATGTAACTGCTACATGTGATTAACTGGACTTCATGTTCCATAGCTTCCTAGAAATTTATCTCTTACCTGTTGGAAACAATACAAAGCACAAATGAACAATAACGAGATCGCATTCACAAAAGGCAAAGTGTCAGCCTTGCTAGAACTAGGCGAGCTACAAGCAAGCGGCTAAATGTCCCTTACACAAATGTGCATCGATGGCATAATGATGATTTTCGACTCTGTCGTAAAGAGGGGTCTGGCCGTCCACGCAAAACATCCAAACGTAGAGACCGCCTAATTTTGAGATTTGTTAAAGTTGATCCAAGTCTCTCGTTAACTGAGATGGCTGCACTAGACTCGTCTATTTCTAAGTCCACTATTCGTAGAAGACTTATTGAGTCGAATTTCAAGAGCTGTAAGAGGCCCTCTCAGATCGAATTATCAGATCAGCATACAAAAAGACGTCTCAGATGGGCAATGAGTCATTGTCACTGGCGAAATCAATGGGATCGGGTTGTCTGGTCTGATGAGGCATCAGTCCGTCTGAAGAATAGTGATGGTCGATTGAGATTATGGATAAAATCTGATCAGGAAATTCCGAGAGATTTACATCGTCCCCGGGTACAAGGTGGTGCGACTCTACTGATTTGGGATGGCATTTGGACCAATGGCCGCTCTGAACTTCACATACAGCAAGGAACCATGAATTCTGAACGCTATGTGAATGATTTACGAATGAACATTGGCCAAATGACAGATCAACTTGGTGATCCATCGACTTGGTTATTTATGGATGATAATGCTACGTGTCACAGGAGTAGTAGAGTCAACTTATGCAAGTCTCAATTAGGGCTTAGGACATTATCTTGGCCAGCTCGTTCTCCTGATCTGAATCCCATAGAAAATGTATGGAGTATTCTAAAACGTAACGTTCGTCGTTCACTGCTACCTACAGATGGCGTATCACAACTTACGTCACTGTTAAAAAGAGAGTGGAGAAAGTTAGATCAGTCAAAAATCAACGATATCATCGAATCAATGCCTAGACGAATTGGTAATGTCATTGACAATAAGGGTAGGGCCACAAAATATTAGCTTCTTAAGAACCGTTACTGTATCATAGCTTATCAGATTATATAAGGACATTTAAATATATTAGGGACATGAAATAACATGAAAAATGCTTTTTGTATCATACTTACGTTTTATTTAGTCAAATTTTAGGATGATCCACTTTTCATGAAACGGACTGTAATATAATTTAAAAGTATTGAACGCTGATGAAAAATGGCAAATTTTGCATTTGCAGATTAATCCATTGGCATCAATTTCGATAGCCGTTCTAGAAATTTATTAATTTGCCAATCATAATGAATGTTACAACAACCTTAGTATAAACAATCTATCTTTTTTGTACGCACATAATAATACAATAATACACAATAATAATGAAGTTAGAATAATGCGCTAGAACTATTTGCAAATGAGATGAAAACTTACCTCCGTTTTCCGTGGATAATCAATTGTCTATTGCACACACCAATCACCAGTGCATCCAGAATGGTGTTCACTGTTGCGCTTAGCACCATGCGAAGAATCAAAGTCAAAACGCATTCGAAAAAAGGTAAGCATCAAATTTTAAACAATTCAATCTACAATTATTTACGAAGCATAATTCGTCGTTTTAAACGCTTAAAGGGATGATCAGTACTTAACTATCATGTCATCCTGACCTATTTGATATTTGCAAATGGAAATTTTATTAATCAACTTATTTTTCTCAATGTATCTTACCGGACAACTGAGGGGACAAGTTAGGGTACGAAAGGGGACACATTTGTCCCATGGGCATCTATATTTAGACTCCTATAGTGGAATGAAATATCGACCGATTAATGGTGCAGCAAGGGGACGAGAAGGGACGAAGGGTGCAATTGTACTTTTGTCCCCTTTCTTGTTATAGCGATATTATCAACCAACACCACGTAACAAAGTAATGGTTATTGCATCATCTCAAGCAACATTAAACGTTTGAGGAAGTGACATCAATCTTGATAATCGAAAGAAAAATTTCCTATCTATGCACTCGAATGAATGAAATTTCCAGCCTGACATTGCAGTTCTTTGCATTTAAAAAGTGGTTCTTGCACAGACACTGCATTGAGATATCATTGCAGTTCCTCGCACTATACAAGAACTCAATATCATGTAGGAAATATAATTGTGCATAGCCTGGCGTGCTTCCACCTGTAGGGACTAATTGAACTCATTGTCTATGTTGCTCAAAGCACTCGGCGCTTCGCGTCTCATGTTTGAAATGACATAGACAGTTGATTCAATTATAGTGGAATCACTGAAAGCTATGCGGTAATACGCATGTTCAATTCTATGGAGAAAGTAGATAACTCCATAGATAGAAGCACTATGTTACAGTAAATGCCTTAGAATTGACGGTTGTGCATGGAATTAATCAATATTATTTGAAAAATTTTTGTAGGCCTACTGTTATTGTAGCATTACCATGGACTTTTAGGGCAGTAATATCAGACGTAGACGACGACTGTCTGATATTTCTGCCCGCAAAATTCATGATATAATGCTACACTGTAAACCAGCACCTCCTAAAGCAACACACTATTCGTAACTAATAAAAAATCCTAAAGCATGCGCCTTCTAGAAGGCTAGCCTCTCACCTCCTAAAACATTTTTTCAATGCCATATTCTACTTTCCCTTATGACAATTCATACTACTATCTTTGTTCAGCAATAGACGGGTTGCGCATTGAGATCTATTGCAGACAAAGATCTCATTATATTCATTCAACATTTATTTCTTGCTTTACAAACAACCCTCCAAAGAAATAAGAACCCTTTTACCCCTGTAGTACTGTAATGCAAGAGAACGTGACATTATAATGTCAGTATTCGACACTATAGTGTTGTACAATTCGAATACATAATTTAACAAACTTTATTGAAATTCACTTGAAATTTATAAAATTGACAAGCAGTACCAAAATGAATGCAATCACTGGTGTATTTATGTAACAGATGCAACGAAATCTCATGTATACATGTACAATGAAAATTTTGGCCTGACCACGCAATTTTCGGTGAGAAATATAAAAAGCCTATATAATGTAATCACTGTCGGGACAGTACAAAATGTCAGAATTTTTTATTACAGATTTAAGTGGATTAACGCATGTTTGAAATCGTAGATCAACAGTTGCAATAAAGATAAAGTAACAAATAGAGTCTCAAGATCAAGATAAAAACAATCAAGTGCTAGATAAGGAAATCAATACCTATTTTTGTTCAATAAAATTACGTTCTAAACCCACAGAAATTGCAGCTCTAAAACATCATGGAAAACATCAAGGAATTATTATAGAAAGATGGAAACTAAAGAATTCAAAGTAATTTATGGCACCAAAAAAATTCACAGAGTTGTACACTGATCTTGGTCAAGATGTGACGCACACGAGGAAGTCCTTCCAGCAGCAGTTTCTACGGTGGCCAAGTACTGTCGATTGCGTTGGAGATTATACGTTAGAAACAAGACTTCATGTTCCATGATGGTAGATGCTCCATCCGTCAAAGCACATATTTAATTTTTGGACACCACATATTTGTATTCAAGAGAAAAAGGAGAAAAAGGAATTTTAGTTACGAATTATGGAGTGAAGGGAAAGAAGTGATTAACTTTGGGAGACAAGAACGTCAGAACTACATGTTACATGAAACAGGCTGAACAAATTATGATTTCTTCATAAATTCGAAGTTTTTATTTGACAGATAATTGAAAACAATAGAATTTCTTATAAACATGCATACACAGAGCATATCGTGTCATTTAATTATTTTTATTACGTTATTTACTTTGATATACGCCTACATAATATAATTTATCAATGCTGAATTGAATACATGCACCTGTACTTCGATAAAATAATTGAAACCTCTTTTTGCGGAAAATTGGCTCCTTTCTTAGCTATTTGATGTTCTACAGATTATGGAAATTCACGATTTTCAGATCTCCAACAAATAGCAAATATTATGCTAGTAATCCATATTCACAAGTACTAATTTTCGTTTGAAAGTTCTAATGCAATACTGCACACGTTTCTTATTGATTCTCCCACTTCAGACAGCACACACTGTCTTGTAAACTGCTATGTGTCGACAACAAGTAGCCGTACTTATTAACTCTTTCACTGCCAAACACGTATATCTCCGTTTTACCATTCATGCCCGCTGCGGCCAAGCACGTATATCTCCGTTTTGGTAATTTTCTTTTGCGATGCAAGAGTGACAAAGGAATTCACTCACCACATGATGTAAGTACAACTCATCTGTGTCATCTGCCATGATATTACGATGCTCGTGCAGGATGACTTATTTGTGGTGATCATCGTTGTTCTGCAAGGATCGAAATGGCATCGTCAAGTAGAGCACGAAGTCGTGCATATTCTGTGGAGGAAATGGCAGAAATAATTGGAAACTCTGACAGTGAAGAGGACATCGTGGAAAGTAATGATGATGAAGACCAATCTGATCATGATACAAGTGCCTCCGAAGACGATATGGATGAAGATAAACAACCGGAAGATGTTCCACATGCAACAAACTGGAGTCCAGCAGGCCGTAGTCCTAACATACACCCCTGTTCGGCTACCAATCCTGGTCCATGCGGAGAAGCGGTTATGAATGGGGAACAAAGTGCCATGAGGCATTTTCAGTTATTCTTCTCGGATGAACGTTTGAGACTATTGTTCAGCAAACGAATTTGTACGCTGAGCAATACTTTGAAGGTCTTGAAACGCCTCTATCTCCACATTCAAGGATGAAACGCTGCAAGGACGTGACAATACCGGAGATGAAAGTGTTCTTTGGACTGACACTGCTGACAGGGATAACAGTATCTGTAAAGTATAGTAAATACTGCTAACAGTATTTTTAACTGGACACAAAGTTGACAGTGTTTCCTATCAAGTACATGTGCATGTCAAATATACATATGTATCTGATTGCATTTTTTGTTTTTGTTGCACCAATTCAGTGTAATTATATAAAATCAATTAAGATTAATTTTTTGATTTAAATTAATTCAGTTAAAAACAATTAAATTTGATTTAACACCTTTTTTATTGCGCAAATACAGCAAATACTTTAAATACAATAACATATGACTAGCATTTGTAATGATAGAACATGAAAAAAAACATCATTGAAAATAAGTTTGCGCAGGTGTAAAAAAGTGCAAAAACTTGGGCCACAGCAGGATGTCATTGAAAAATCGTGGGCAGTGAAAGAGTTAATCAGGTGAAAACACTATGAGCTTCACAGGTCTCTACCAAACATGCATGAGCTAAGTTGACTTCAGAAATAATAACTCGCATGACTTATATGGCCCAAGATCGTCGTTAGAAATTTAATAAAAATGAAAAAATGGAATATCTCTTTTTCTACTGTGATTTAATGGCCATTGTGAAGGCGTCTGAAACCGTTCAGCGTTAGAGGTTTTGGTTCTATGTGAGTATAGTTCGTTTGAGGAAACCAGCATGATATGTGATGATTTTATGAGAAAGAATGAAAAAGTTCCACTCAATAGGCGGACATTTTCTTGCTATCACGTTGAGAACTTAATAATAATGACTAATATGAATAGAGCATGTGAGAGACTTTCATTGCTAAAATGGATTTACTTTTAAAAGTAGCCAACAGGATGGACTGAATATTTATAGAAAGTCAAGCACTTAACGCCGCACATTAAAAATACGTTGCATACAGTAATGTCTGGACATTGTAGAAAAACCGTAGTTATTTCAATACTGACAAAAAGGATAATTATTGGCAGAAGATTCTATATAGAAGTATAGACGATTTAATTTTTCAGTAGTCTGTCAGCCCTAGTTCAACATCCGGAATTTCATATATTTTGATGAATATTTATTAAGCGAATTCGCAACTATGTGGCGGCAGAAATTTAACAAAATAGATTTAAAAAGTTTAAAAGATTGAATGCGAAATTTTAAGCATAAGTTTACAAAATATGTTTCTTCTTAAATGTCCGAATCAGGAAAGACTGAAGACAATTATACTACTACATAATAGAAACGAATGTCCTTCAGTGTCATCTATTGCATTTTTTCGATGTCTATACAGCTATCTGACTATAGATTGATAAATGCTTACATCAGCAGGTTGAATCCAAAACTTGACATGCCAATTCAATTAACCCTTCACATGCGCGTATTTTTCTGCCTTCGTTCAGAAGCCTTATTGGACGCACCACTGAAATAACAGTGAGTAGCTACTTTGAGCAGTTTCTATAAGTACGCATTTGCTTCTCAGAGGCTTTACCGTGCACAGAAAACGCGACTGAATGCATAAAATTGACAAATACAATGTATACCTACCTCGAAAATTTACAGCTTTTCCAATTTATAATTTGCATTATCCGCAAAAAAATTTAACGTAGTCCCGTTATAAAAAGTGGCATTTTAACAACAGACGTCTTAAACTTGATATAAATTAAAGTGCTATATAGCATGCATGTATTACAACTCTTTCGGATAGGCTATCAGAGGAACAGGAAACTCACTTCATTTTTCATAGCTGCCGTTAGTTGATGAACCAGATTGATTAGTATATCTGTCAAGAGAAAATGTAGAATGCAGATTTTCGGCCATTTGGATTCAAGTCTTACTATATTTCTTTTCCTTTTATTTCGTATTTCGACCGACGTTGATGGGAAAGATGTAATCTCCTGGTATGACATCATGATATCCATATATTTGCAATTTACTACTGCACAACTTCAACACATAATTTCAATAAACAATTTAATTGCAATATCACTGACGGAAAGTCAACTTGCCACCTGAAGTCAAAGTCAGCTACATAACCTCGGATAGATGAAGCGAAGAATGATTCATGTACATACAGCAACGTGAACTTAGGATGTCCTCTATAGCAGCTATTGTTATGCGACAAAGTTTTCTGCTGTCTGGCATGCAGTGACTCACGCTCTCCTCTATGCAGCTGCTTACGTCTAAGGTTTATTGTTATCTTCAGTATGCTCACCTACTAATTCAACATAGCCTTCTGAAATTTTAGTGTGTGGCTCTTTAGGATGCAGATTTCTTCATTTTAGGAGGCGCAAGATTACAGTGTATTGTGTGTATCTCTTGAGAAGTCTATGAATATTGCAATTCTTGATCACTGTTAGTTACAGGAATGGAGAGATGAAGAAATCTTTGAATGACTTTTATTGAAGTCTATGAAAGTTTGCTCTCTCAATACATTTTAATTCATGAAAAGTTTGAAAGTCTATGAATGTTTGCAAGTGTGAATAGATTTGAAATTCAGATTTCTATCTAAAACTGATTTGAAATATCCATTCACCAATTCATTAATGAATTCTCAAGATGGAGTGACGGACGACAGTTGACGGCTATCTGGTGAATTATATACCCTCCAATGCCGGGCAATAATGCACTTCAAACTCATTTCAATCATTTCTATGACATCCAAAGCCATCGAGTAAGAAATACAATACAAATTATCAGATTAGAAATTTACACAGAATACTTCCCCAGGAGATTGATAATAGTACTAATTATTCAAATGAAATGAAATATCAGATGCAGAATAATTGTCAAAATTAATGATCTAGAGCGGTTGAAATATCATCAATCATAAAAGCAGAGTAGAAAACAAAGGATGGGAACCTGGTCTGTGAGGGCTTTTACACAGCCATACTGTTAGACATTTTTCCGGGATGGATTTTACACCATTACGAGTCGAAAGTTGGTTTTGAAAACTGCAGCATGTTCAATCATATGTCGCAAAGACAACTCCCTGAAAAGGCTCAATTGTTGTTGAAAACAGGTTTTGAAGAAAGTCAAGCTATTTATTGTTATATGTCAATCTTACAAAGACCAACCAAACTTAAACAAAAGGTACCAAATTTTTGTATAACAATAAAACAAATAACTAACAACTAAAATAACTGAAATATAACAATACAAAACTTGACTTTCTTCCGAACCTATTTTCTATTATGCACAATACTCAAGGCATATTCCCTCAATATGTTTTGAATACATTCTGATCACTCTTCTCGAACCTTGTACCAATCAATACTGTATTTCTACAATGAGGATTGATCAACAAAGTATTTGCTGGAGTTAATGAATGATTAAAGACTAACTCAAAGCCCTTGTTAACAAAAAGCCACTCTTAAACATTTCAACCTGACCCGAGTTTATTTAGCAAGTAAAAAGGCTTCAAGTGTTTCAAATAGGAGACAAACAGTGATTCTATTGTTTCCTGTCAATACAGTCTTCTTCAACAGTCAACAATCACTGGAATATTTTGACAATTCACGTTGAAAACACGACATTGTTATGTTTAGGAACCTCTCGTTATGTTCCCCGTATCATCCCTGACTTTACCTATTCATGAATTCTCATACGATGATGAAAATGATCCCGGCAGTCATTCACAAAAGAATAGAATTTTTACTAATTTGAATAATTAATTGAAATAGTCATGATGAGGACTGATGGCGTTCTACAATGCGTAGGTGTACAAATGCAACGCTGCTGTAACTATTTGGATTGAGCAGTTCATAAAAGAACTCAATTGAGCTTTCTCGTGGCAAAGAATTAAAATTGACCACTTTTCGACCAATAACCTGCAAAAATGGAAATATTGCGCCCTTTAACCCTACTCATTCGCACTGTTGATGTATTCCTACCATAGATTCCATGGAAACTGGGAAATTATTGTGTGTAATGTCAGGGTTGAAAGTACTGAAAATAAGCTCATTTTCTTCATTTCACTTCGTTATAGCTGCCTTGTCAATAGAAGCTCCTAATTAGCCAATTCGTGAATATTTCCCTCTACGGCTGTAGTCTGCACTCATCGCTCTTGATTTTCGATGCACGTCGATATAGGCCTATAGTCTGCCAAGACTGGTCGGTGTGCGGAAATGTCGAAATTGATGCTATCATTTAATGAGCTGACGACATACATGTAGGTATTTGACATAAATGTGCACCCAGGAAACTGCAAGGAAATCTAATTAAACTTAATTTGACTGTAAATTCATGCTGTTCCTAACACTGCGCACAGATAATCCGCTATCTTATTGATAGCGTCTCAGCGTGATTCTTGCAACAACTCTCATAATAAAAACTTGAATTTGTTAGCATTGGTTCTTTTTGAAGAAATCAAAGGTCCGATCCATAGCAAAATCAATACACTTCGCTACCAGAAGCAGGTACATGTTCACGGAATCAATCAACATTCGGTTGCTATGAGTCCTCTCTCGAAATATGGCCAGTCTAACAATATTTCCAACCGGGAGTTTATCACGGACTTCTAACAAGTCTGTATAGCATCGCATTATTGAAATGAACAACTGAATTTGAATTTTGATGGAGAGCCTTCCATCGTCTTTTTTTCTGATTTTCGAATGTGATTATTGAAAAAAAGAATGATTCAATTGATTTGCGATATCTGCGCTTAATGATCTGAGAACTCCGCTTGTTGATCTGAGATGTGTCGTTTGCAAATTGATTTGAGATTCCCTCAAATGATTTTAAGTTTACGCTTATTGATCTGGAAAAGGTGCAGATGTCGATTCTTTCACAAAAACATTACTGTCACACTAACCCATTCAAGCCCACGCACACTAATAGCGTGTATGTATCTTTTTGATTCTAGAGTAAATTGCGAAGTGAATAGATCAGACTTTGCGCATCAAAACACATGTAATCAATAATGTCTGACTGTCTCAAATGTCATGTCATGCACTACCACTTTGTTCCCATATGATGGCATAGAATTGACATGTAAAATTAATATTCTTGGTGTGACTTTAACAGACAATTTGAAATGGAACGCTAATTTTGAAAATATTTCATTGTCAGTCAATCGTCGTCTACATGTGATACGCACATTGAAGCCCTATGTCTGTAAAGCAAAATTGTTTGAAGTTTTTCATAGCTGTGTTGTCTCTCTACTTATGTAAGCCACTCCGCTTTTTTGTAGATTGTCATCAGAGATAAGTAATGAGATAAATAAATTTCGGAGGCGAGTGCATCGCATCATCTGTAATGAAGATTGTAAATGCCACATTATTCCTGATTTTGACAGCATGCGCAAAGATCTGATTTGTAAATCTTTATTTAAGTGTCAGTCACCTCCTTATCCACTCCATGCTTTTGTGCCTTTCCGAATGACTCATTCTGGCAAATTTCGTTTGAATCCGTGTTTGACATCACGCCGACAAAACTCTTTCTTCATATGGTCATGCATGCTGGCGAACAGTGAAATAAGCTTGTAAATAGTGCTTTTCCTCAATTTTTTCTGAGATTTTTGCTTCAACAAACGGTTTTTCTATTTCATTATGCTTGTTGTTGTGAATTCACTTTTGTATGAATGATTGTCATTCTCTTGCAATAAACGCATTACTTACTTATTTACTTACCACAGTCGACAGATAATATTGCAGTACATAGACATGTGTTGCACAGCACAATTATCAGATTCCTCTTTGGAAGACTTTTATCGATCCAATGCGTTATCTAATATTCATGAAATCCATTTCAATAGCTTAAAAATTATGTGGTGAAAACATATCTGGTCATTTCAATATAGCATAAAATGTACTTTGTACTCTAATAGCGTGCGTTAGGTGCAATACAATATATTCCATTCGTAAATAGTTAGCAAAGCACATTTGTAGATCTCTGTGTAAATAAACTATTTGAATCAGAATCGAGTTAAATGCGGACCAATTGAAGAATGACATTAATTGACTGGTAGGAATGCATAGGCCTACAACTGACATGATAACCACTGCAGCTTCTTCCTGACTAGATATATTCTCCTTCCATAATCATGCTTACAACTGCAAGTTGAACAGGATGATCGAAAAAGGGCGAATGAGCGGAAATGTTGATCTGGCTATGCCGAACTTGTCATTTCAGTAGTAGGCCTGATGATTGAAGATGAGCCGAACTTGCCGCCGAACTTGTCATTTCAATAGTAGGCCTGATAATTGAAGATGAGCCGAACTTGCCACCGAACTTGTCATTTCAATAGTAGGCCTGATAATTGAAGATGAGCCGAACTTGCCGCCGAACTTGTCATTTCAATAGTAGGCCTGATAATTGAAGATGAGCCGAACTTGACACCGAACCTGTCATTTCAATAGTAGGCCTGATAATTGAAGATGAGCCGAACTTGCCACCGAACTAGTCATTTCAATAGTAGGCCTGATAATTGAAGATGAGGAATTCAGAAATGTTGAGATGTGTCAACTACTGCGGACAGTAGATGACTATGTGGTCAGAAGAATTCATTTTTATTTTAAAATTCGATATTTGAACGGCAAATGACACAAAGATACAGAAAACCAAATTAAATTGAATTTGAATTTTAAAATGCTATTTATAGCATCAAAATGAATTCATCTGACAAAATCAATATCACTATCGTATCTCCCAAATTGTATAAGATCCCCCCTCAGCAGTTCGTGTTTAAAAAAGAGGCCAGCAGGGAGAGGCTTAAAACTATTTACCATTTTATTTCTCCATTAACAGAATTGCACAGATCATTTGTTTTGTGATTTGTTTTCAAAAGTCATAGTAAAGATTCATTTTGCAATGATTGACTACATCAGGAGTTGCGGCCTACGAGAAGGCGGCTGGTGAAGATTGCCGACCCTTGTAATTAAGGTGGCCATAAATATGCGTTTGATGAAGACTGGCTGTCACAAACTGATCATACGAGAAGTGTATAGGTGGCCAATCGCAGTTCCTGATGATGCGCATGAACAAACACCTTGCGCTGCTTCATTTGAGTTTGCCACTATTTCTGACTATTCCTATGTATCTCTTAAAGCTGAAATTTCCATCAACAAACAGCTGCTGTCTATTCTAGCCTCAGTAATTTAAACGAAACAAAAAGTCGGATTCCTATGGGCAGACGATTGGAGGCTCTGGACGTGTGGGCCTGACACTAAGATTTAATGAATCGGCCAAGAATGCTGGGGAGAATTTGATTCATGCTGCTGCTGCGTATTTGTTTCAAATGACTGTCATACGGTAAAAGAATGATCGTGGTTTCAATTGTTACATTGTTACAATTGTTTACATAATTCTCTTGCAATCGTTTATTCACACGACCGATTCTTCCAATCGCAGATCTGATCGACCGGGATTCGATTGTTTCAGGAATCCCAGCTACCTCACTGTTGAATATATGAAGAATTGAGAAGAGATCTCCTGTCATAACTCCAGTTTCTGAACGCCGGAGTCAAGAATGGAGCGTCTGTCGCTGCTGATGGTATTCCTAATGATGGCAGTCTTGTCAGTGAACGCGGTTTACCGATGTAAGTGATTCTTCTATTTTCCTGTACCTTTCGCTTCATTTCTAATCTATCAGCGAAAGCAATATTTCGATATCTTTACTCTAATCTAGATTGATATACTCACTATCATGCATAACACGCTAGATTCATTTCAGCTGTTCAAGTAATCCAGTTCAAGGCGTACTGAAGGGGGGGGGGCACTTGGGCAGTCGCCCCCGCCCCCGAAAATGTTTAGGATAAATTGAGAAACAAGCTAAAATAACCATTACCGCTTGAAATCAAGAGTATCAAGATCATCAGAGTATCATGGGTCAGAAATTTACAAACGATTCTTGAGGTGATACATACCCGGTACATGCTTCTGTATCAATACTTGTTAATTTCTCTTCCAATTTTGTCGCTATTCGTTATCAATGTTCAATTAGTAAATGAACGCAGTTTGCATGAAAGTGAAGATATTTTGGTCATAATGCATAACGCTTTGGTCGAAAGTCACGAATGAGATGATAAGACGAAGCCAAAGTGCGTACTACTTTCTGCAAATTTGTCAATAGCACGAGATCAATTGAGAATTGGTTTGCCTACATGTATGTGGTACAAGATAAATAATGCAAATAAGATATGTGATAATAATCAAACAATACACACACTGTATATATGTATATACACTATGACATGTATATATATAATTTTTTTCCATTAATTTTGGCATATACAGATTGTTTCATAAAAAATGGATCACCCTTAAACATCGCCTTAACTTCAACTTTGTCTAACTCCGCCAAATTTGAACGAATTTCTCCGAAATTTGGAAGATATGTCAGTTGTGCATACTAATATCATTGTCGGAAATTTCAAGCATGAATATTGAGTTGTTTTCTTGTTATAGATAAAAAAAGTAGTAGATAATTTGATCTTCACTTAGCAATGTTACACAAAATCATACCTCACTCTTATAAAATTACATTTGTTTCCTTTGTTATGTAATATGTTGTTCTACAAGCTAAAAGCTATCAAGCAAAACAAAAATAAAGAAAATCGGTCAATCAGAGCCAGTATAGCACCATTATTCATCAACAATAATGTAACTGCTGCATGTGATTAATAGTCCGGCAGCCAGAACGAGTTTCTGCAGGGAACGAGGCCGAAAGTGAGACTTTCACAGAATGATGTGCACCGTATGCCTACTATAAATCGGCACGTCTGCCGAGTTCTAGTGAGTTCCTCTTCTTGTCAGACAGGATCAAAGAAAAACACATACAAATCCAATGGGACGCAGATTGCAGTTTTTGGATAAAATGAAATTTTGTATGTTTTCTCTGATTAAACGAAAAGTACTTAACCCAGAATTATAATTTTTGGCATGGAATGTCTTCAGGTCATTTCCTTTCATTTTCATACACCCCTGTCTATATAGCTAAACACTTTTAGATTTGGTGAGCCTCTTAATGTCGGCAAACACAAACATTTTGAGCTACTTTATCCACATTCAACCATATTCTCACATGCATTGCCGATTAGATGCATGATAAAGGCACATGTACATTATAGGAAATGACCTGAAGACATTCCATGCCAAAAATTATGTCTCTCGGCTCAATACTTTTCGTTTAATCAGAGAAAACATACAAAATTTCATTTCAACCAAAAACTGCAATCTGCGTCCCATTGGATTAACATGTGCTTTTATTTGATCCTGTCTGACAAGAAGAGGAACTCACTATAACTCGGCAGACGTGCCGATTTGTAGTAGGCATAGGGTGTACATCATTCTGTGAAAGTCTCACTTTCGGCCTCGTTCACTGCAGAAACTCGTGCTGGCTGCCGGACTATGAGGTGTACATCATTCTGTGAAAGTCTCACTTTCGGCCTCGTTCACTGCAGAAACTTGCTCTGGCTGTCGGACTATTAACTGGACTTCATGTTCCATAGCTTCCTGACTTCGTTGCGGTGGTGTTGGCAGCACTCCTGATCGCTTTTAGTTAGAAATCTATCTCTTACCGGTTGAAAACAATACAAAGCACAAATGAACAATAACGAGATCGCATTCACAAAAGGCAAAGTGTCAGCCTTGCTAGAACTAGGGTTTTCTTTGCAAGCTGCAAGCAAGCGAGTAAATGTCCCTTACACAAATGTGCATCGATGGCATAATGATGACTTTCGACTCTGTCGTGAAGAGGGCTCTGGCCGTCCACGCAGAACATCCAAACGTAGAGACCGCCTAATTTTGAGATTTGTTAAAATTGATCCAAGTCTCTCGTCAACTGAAATGGCTGCACTAGACTCGCCTATTTCTAAGTCCACTATTCGTAGAAGACTTATTGAGTCGAATTTCAAGAGCTGTAAGAGGCCCTCTCAGATCGAATTATCAGATCAGCATACAAAAAGACGTTTCAGACGGCAAAGAGTCATTGTCACTGACGAAATCCATCGACTTGGTTATTTATGGATGATAATGCTACGTGTGACAGGAGTAGTAGAGTCAACTTATGCAAGTCTCAATTAGGGCTTAGGACATTATCTTGGCCAGCTCGTTCTCCTGATCTGAATCCCATAGAAAATGTATGGAGTATTCTAAAACGTAACGTTCGTCGTTCACTGCTACCTACAGATGGCGTATCACAACTTACGTCACTGTTAAAAAGAGAGTGGAGAAAGTTAGATCAGTCAAAAATCAACGACATCATCGAATCAATGCCTAGACGAATTGGTAATGTCATTGACAATAAGGGTAGGGCCAAAAAATATTAGCTTCTTAAGAACCGTTACTGTATCATAGCTTATCAGATTATATAAGGACATTTAAAATAATATAATTAATAATATAATATAATAATAATTATATAAGGACATGAGATAACATGAAAAATGCTTTCTGTATCATACTTATGTTTTATTTAGTCAAATTTTAGAATGATCTACTTTTTATGAAACGGACTGTATATATATTGGAAAATAAGTAAATGGACACATTCAAATAGATACATAAAAATAGATGAGGCGATGAAGCCAATGAAACCAAAAACACGTCTTTGCGTAGCCGGTTTCTGTGGTTTATTGATACTTCATCAGATGCAAATGAATGAAATAAAATGAGTTCATTGGCAGTTTAAGGGGGTAGGTTTGAATTTCAAAATGAAATATCTCTCTTTTACCTCCCTTTCTACTCTATGACCTCTGTCTGTCAACTGAAATATAGGCGCAGCTTCAAAGTCGATTTCTTGATTGCGGAAACACTCTGATGTGCTTGCTAACATACAACATAGATATTTGGATTGTTTATGTGTTGGCGGTGAACGGTCAAGCGGTTCCGAAAGATATCACCAGTCTGCCCAATGTAGAAATCATCACAACCTTTGCATTTCAGAATGTATGTAATGTTGCTAGAATTGCAGTTGAAATAATGCCGAATTTTGATGTCAATATAGGTGGCATTGACTTTAAGTTTTATATGTTCACCAGTGATCAAGTGATCGCAACATTTGCACTCTTCATCACCGCACCGACTTATGCCATTATTGCTCTTGTTTTGCTTATTTTTTGATATATTCAGTGACGATTTACTCTGACGAAGAGACCAAATTATTTTTCTATCTTTGAATTTATTTAAAAAATTAAGACTGTCAGTCGAAGGACTCATTATTTGATTATATCCAGCAGGGTTGCTTGGGCTATAGGAATTAATAAAGGGTAAGATCGTTTGATCATTTTTGTTGGCTTTCACAATTGCGTCATTTATCAAATTATGAAGCTAATTTAACTTTATCAAACTGTTTTTTAACTCGAGCAATCTATGAGATTTCCTGTCTTCATTTGATACGATCGCAGTAGTTCTCTTGGTTGAAGTGTATGGTACATTAATCAAAGTGTGTCTTGGATGACTCGAATGATACGGCACATCATTCAAACTGTCCGTTGCTTTTTGGAATACATCCGTCTCAATTTTTTCCTAGTTTTTATAAACAGTGACATCTAAGAAACTGATATATTTCTCTCCAATTTCTGTAGTAAATTTTATCGGAGGGTGAATATCATTTAACAAAACAATGAAAATCTTCTGTTACCGAAATCGTCATTCCAGAAGACAAAGCAGTCGTCTAGATATCTCATCCAGTCTTTTATGTCAAATTTATTATATCTTTTAAAAGGATTCTAATAGTTCCTTTTTTGTATTAAAAGGTTTATATTTTTCGATTTGTACATAAGTTGTCGAATCATTTAAATGCTCTTCCTCAACGCGCTTATTATAGAAAGAAGTGTCGAGAACAAGAAATGCAGCATCTTTGTCAGCCTTAGTAATACATAAAGATGTGTTTTTCTAAGGAATTCTAGACTTATATTTTCAGCAGTAGTAATAATGTATTTCCTTAGCGGAATTTTTAAGCTTCGGATTTTTTTTCTACTATTTCAATCAATGCATCGAGATCACTATTGATTCCCTATGAAGGATCAAAATTACTTCAATCATATTTAAGATTTAGGGAGTTATCGTTCAGCATTTCATCATTGAAATAATCAGTTATGCGTAGCTTACGACAGAAATTACTTATGTACTTCATTACCTAATATTTAATTCATCTATATTTTGTTTTGGATATGAACTGTTTATATAAACGTACACCCTCTACTTAAAAGTTTCCAGCAATTCTCATCTAAAGGAACTGATGACTGGAGACACGCTTTAGTATAAAAAATGACTTTCAAGCTGATCTGTAATTTTCCTTGATTCTTCTCCCAGCCTATCATATTCGTCATTATTTTGGCTCCGCATGAAATTGTGATTGAATCGATTTCGTTGACCCCTGCAAAAAGGTCTTGATATATTGACATTACGACCTTGGCGACTTGGTTCATAACGGTAGTTAGTAATAGTAATATGATGAAGTGGTAGCCATCAATGAACCACAGAAACCAGTTACGCAAAGACGTGTTTTTTTGTTTCACCGCATTATCTTTTTTATATGCGTATAATTAGTATATATCATTATAATATTAATATACATAATTATATTAATATACAAATCAATTATTATAAATAAACATATTAATTATTATAAATATTCATATTGATATAAAGTAAATAATATTATAATAATTCATTCATATAAAGATAATTCAAGCATTCATATAGGATAAAGAAATGGTCGACATTCATCCCCCAAAACAAATCCTGTGTGTGCCCCTGATCCAGTTGGATGGCATGATAAGAGAAGAGAAGAGAATATATATATATATATATTTTTCAAAATGAAAATCGCAAAATATATCACAAAGTTAAATAGTCACAAAGTTAAGCTGGTATACTTGTTAGGTCAGAAAGACCATTAAAAACCAAGGTGATGGGAACAGTGTAACAATTTTGTCTCTTGCTAGTTCTAGAAAAAGGTACAATTAGTCGATCATTACGCACGTGCGGAACAACAGGAAAAAGAGGATGATCGACGTTCTGACTCTTGTAAAAAGTGAAAGGTAGGCTTGAAAGCGAACTTCATCTAATGAACATATACTGTTGGCACAAATACAATCATTTTTACAGATAATTCTCCGAGCTCGTTTGAAAATTCTTTCTATCTGCTGTCTCGTTTCAAAACTGTAAACGCCAAACAATTGTGTACAATAGAGCAAAATGCTTTCAATTGTGGCCTTAAAAACAGACCATAACTCGTCATGACTTAACAGTCTACGCAACACTCTAAGCACATACATCCTTTTATTACACAAAGAAATAACATTCTGGAAATGTGAGTTCCATTTCAAATCCTTATTCCAAGTTACTCCGAGAATCTTTAGCTCACTCACAATACTAAATGGAAAAGGGAAGACAATAGAGAATTTTTTCTTCTAAATGCACACAGCCTTTGTTTTACATTGATTTAATTTCAATTTGTTCAAGTCAGCCCACTCTGATATATTATAAAACTCTTCGGACACAGCTCCCAAAGACTTGACAATATCATTCCTATAAATAGGACAGATTTCGCAAATGTCATCAGCATACATAGTTAAAACGGTAGTCGTGGACATGGGCTTTATATCGCTACAGTACAGGACAAAAAGATATGGACCCACGAGCGAGCCCTGGGATGCACCACTGGTCACAATACGCTGCTGACTAAGAGAATCAAGCATTTTCACAGATTGGTACCTGTTTATTAAATAGGAGCAAAGCCAAGAAATAAAACCATGTGGATAACAGTAATCAATAAGCTTCCGGACAAGAACATTGTGACAAATAGTATCAAAAGCTTTGGAAAAATCATAGTTTAGCATAATGCAGCCTCCTGAGTCAGAGCAGTCCAATATGCTAGTCACGGCATCATGCATCGTAATTAAAAAAGAAGTAGTGTTCGAGAGACGTTTATAGGCGAACTGAAAATCAGGAATGTTTTTGCAAAATGTATCACGCATATGCTTCAGCACAAGATATTCTAGCAACTTGGCTGGTACACTCAACAAAGTAATCGGGCGTAGTTCATGAATGGAAACAGGCATACATTTCGGGACTGGTGAAATTACACAATTTTTAAAAATGCACGGCACCTTTCTCGCTATAACAGAAGAGTTAATAATGTTACAAAGAGGCTCTGAGATAAATGGGGAAGCCAGCTTGTAAAATTGATTTGATATGCCATCAGAGCCAGTAGCTTTACGCAAAGATAGATTATCCAAAAAGTTAAATACGTCAATTGGATCCGACAGAGGACACCAATCATCGTCATCACAGTATGTCAATGGCTCACTGTCAGTTAGGTAATCAGCAAAGATGCTATTTACAGCATCGGCGGCAGTCTGACCATCCGGGTACTCTTGCATTATGCACGAAATAGGGTTGCCATTATGCTTGCCTTTTATGTCATTGACTACATTCCACACATTTCGCGAAGACTCCTTTGAACTCTGAACCCACTTTTCTTTGCATTTCACAATTTCATATTTACACTTCTCTTTATAATGATTATACAACGGAAAATTTCTCTCGCGATAAGCCTTCCACCTTTTGTTCATCAGATCTTTCAAATACGGTGTCAATCTCCACGGCTTATCTTTCGATGTCATGGTTACAACTTTACATGGAAAAGCAGACAAACAGTCAAAGAATTTTGCATAAAACAATTCAGTTTGTTTGTCAACATCTGATTCACTATACACTTCAGCAAAAGAACAATCATTGAGCTTAGAAAGAAATTGGGAAATATGATGATCACTTGTATCATACAATACACCTTTATGTTCATGAACATTTCTAACACTGTCTACTTTTGGGCGCAAAAATACTTGACAATGAGAGCCCCGACGTTTCAGATTGAAAGGTTGACCTACATGAGCAGGTGGACAATCATCAGCAAGCGATTGGCTGACCAATATTCGGTCTAAAACGGCGTTGCCACGTGTAGGAGTCACAACTTTGTCGACCAAATCGTATGCACTTTGTAATGAAGATGTTTCGAAGTTGTTCAAATCACCAGCAACAATGATATTAACATCTGGTATATCTTTCGCAACAGCATCTAAATGATCACAGATATTATCTGATATCTCTTTGCGAAAAGTCACAGGCAATTGAGGCGGAATATACATGGTCAGTAGCACAAAATTGTAGTTTTTCAACTTAAAAGATATGAAAATAGCTTCACAACGAACACAAGAAAAGTTATGACGAGTGACAGAAATATTTGACTGTGTGAAGTGGTCTCCGTGGCACAGTGGTTAAGTGCTTGGTCTTGCGATCTTTTGGTCCAGAGGTCGAGCCCCGACAGTGTCATTGGAAGTCGTCAGGAGGGGCATCCGGTCTAAAAGATCACAACGCTGCAGATAGAAGTCTGACTATGTCAGCACCGTCCAAGCCCCCAGTAAGGGGAGTAGTGACGTTACACAGAAATATTTGACTTTATCCATATCGCAACACCACCAATACGATCATTGCGATCACATCTCAAAAGTTGAAAACTCGGCATTTGAAAGAAGGAATCATCATGGGCATCATTTAACCAAGATTCTGTCACAATAACTATATCTGGGTCGAGGCACGAGCAGGATAGACGCAATTCGTCCATTTTTCCATCAGATGCAATGGAACGGGCGTTAATCAAAAGTAGTGAGGGCATGGAAGGCAGTCATGAAGAGCGAGAGGCAATTTTACCGCGCCTTATGAACACGTCTTCTCCCATATCTCTGCGATGCTTTAACTGAAAGCGCAATAAACTTTCGCTCTTTTGCTGTTCAGGTGTTAGGTCCTTGTCAATGTAGACCATGCGAAATTTGTGACCATTGGCAAGCTTTTTCAACTTAGGCGAAGCTTTCAATAGCGAAAGCTTTTGACTGACAGACTCAAGAATAGCTTTGACAGGTCTAGGACGTGACGAATTAATTCGCCTCGTACCGAGTCGGAAACATCGCAAGACCTTCACTTCGTTCTCTAGACCAACTGTCGACACTAAATCAAGGACGGCGTCTTTATCATTATTACGATTGCTACCGGTACTTGAGTATGTTTCGTTGGTCTTGCTCATACCAAATATGACTACGTTATTCTTTTTAGAATCACGAAGCTGAATTTCATCAATGATGTCAGAACGTGTCGCATTCAACATGTCAGTCAAAGTACTAATCTTAGCTTCAAATTTGGATTCAACGTCTATAATTAGTTTCAAGCTTTCACTTAACAATTCATTTTTGATCTCAGCAACAGCCTCAGAGACAGCCGCTTTAATCACATCCGCATCGACCGGCTGAACAACAGAAACATCAGCTTGCTGAATGGCTGTCTTTAATGCATTCACGAGTTGCTGCTTCGTCAATTTCTTCATGTCACTATCAGACATCTTCCGCACGTTGTTGAATGAAAGATCGTCAGCTGATACATTTGTCATTTTGACGTAATGGCGATTGAAGGACAGTCACGTGATAAAAAATCAATAATCCAAAGATTTTTGGACAGGAGTTGTCAGCCACAGCCACAGAATTAGATTGTTTGATCGTATCACTTTTCTAGAAGTGCAAACTGATTCAAAGAGATGGCACATGCAGGAACATAATAAGTGGGCAAAAAGAAATTTTTAATACCTTACAGAGATAGGAAAAATAGTCGTGCGTCGCTTGCGGATTGCTCTGAATTCCTTCAAAATTCTCCGATCGCCACGACTCCTTCAGATTCGAAGAATTCAGATCATTGCGCAAAAGTTTTCTCGATAATGTTGGCCTTTCCGATCATTTTTAAAAAAGTTAGCTGGCGCATGAAAAAACGTTCACAAACTTCTCTGTAGAACTTGACATCGTCTGTGTCTCTTTGCTGTGTAATCCGGTTGATAACAGTCACTGAAACTTTGCACAATTTGGCGTGTTTAATGTTGAACTGGCTGCTCATTGTTCGATTGCTATGGTATTTAGTCAGCAGATTGTGCCATTTCATTTACGTTACATGTTCCAATGTTTCCTTTCTAGTCAAACGGAAGAAGAGACGACCTGTCTAATTCTGTGGCCACAGCAGTTGATAACAGCTGATTCAATGACGGTCAACAATACCGACCGCTCAACACGCTCGGACACCACACAAGAAGACTGAAACCAGATTCGAAGCGACGTTGATGACGAAATTGGTGACTTGACACAGATGTTATACACACCAAGGAATGAAGCTATTTTTAGAACACAATACTGTATGGACACTGGGTAAATCCAAAGCACAGCTGAAACTCGCAATGCAAACCAGCACAAGCGAATACCACTCAGTAGAAATGAGAACAGAACGGAGTATACCAACCAAGATAACTTGAAATATGATACGAAACCTATAGAATAGGATTCCACAGACGTCAAGGATCACTTAGATATAAGTTTTGCCGTAAATGATGGCCAAGAAAAGCCGTGATCACCGCAACCTCTCGAATACGCACGAGACCGCGTCAGACACAACCGCGCACCTCTGACTATCAAGCGTCATGATTATAATGTATTAAAGTGAAAAATCAATTAAGGCCGTTTTTTACACTTCTTATACATGAGCACACTGCGAACTCCGCAGTCAAATAAAAAGCACGTGCGGGTGGCGGTGCATGATATGAGCTAATCGCGCATGAAAGCAATTGAATTATACAAAGTTGCAACTTTTTAAAATTTAAGCTTTTTAATTTGATGCTGAATTCTGCGACACAATGCGACCGATCCTTGAGCTGAAAAATTAAGAGTGGGTCAGGCTCCATCAATTTCGAAACCCAACTCGAACAAAAAAGACAAACCGATCAAGAGGTAAGGTTGGGTGGAGAAATTTGGTTCGAACTCAATGAGAAAGCATCAAAATCCAAACCGAATCCGTCCCGACCAGATAAGATCTGAAAACCCAGTAATATTATGATTAAGACCTGAAAATGAACGCAGAAATCCGCGTGATTTTAGAACCTGTTAGCCCATCGTTCCAGCTTCTACCGAAAACACTGTGGATAGTCTTCAAGAAGGGCCTTCAGAATGACTGCATTGCCTCCATGTATTTCTACAATAGTTGAAAATAATATTTAAGAAAAATGATTTGTAATAAGTTCAATGATTGAATTCAATTATTATCCGGTCCTTCCAAATAAATCAGGTGATCCTCGTATCCGGAATGGAAGCGTGATGAAAAAATAGCCATCTTCGGATGCTAAATTGATTTCTCATTCTAACCAATATTTCGCATTGCGGCTTCATCAAGGTTACAATCAGTAAAGCAGAGAGTGGTAAAAGGTAGGCCTATTTAAACAATTTTTGAGTACAGCTAAAGGACAAATATTAATGGATGAACTAATTACATGACAATGTCAATACCTTGACATTCGTTCATTAGCGGGCCCACATGTTGCCGAATGTACATAGCTTCTAGCGTGAGTCTCTTTTGAGCATTATAAAGAAGAAGAAGCTCCATCGTTTTATTATGCAGTGTTAGAAAAATAGATCCTGCGATTTTTATAAATCGATATTTATGATGCTTTTTAAAAAAATAGATCCTTATTCTATTGATCTGCTGCATGACAGTCGGATCATTTGGATAGCTCTGTATTGGATATCTTCATTTATGGATTTTTAACCAATTACTTTACTTTTACTTAACGGATTTCCTTGCCTTAAAATATAGGATTGTGTAGTTTCGCATGTAATTTCACTGGTGGATATTATCGACTGTGTCTCGCTGCCTATTTGTGAAAACGTTGATTTTCTCATTGGTTTATTGATTCCATGTATTGCTTTTCGGTATTGCAAGGGCAAGTTGCGTACTTTTCCGTGATTTTTTTAACTATTTTTGTCCAATCGGACGGATGTCCTTCCACGTCTAGTACACTTAAATTTTCCAGCACTCATCTCATAAACAAGGGCTTCCGACATGGACTTCTTGTCGCATGCTGTGTTTGCAACAGCATCTACATAGACATTTAGTTGCAATGTGTCATTTTTCATTCACTTCATAATTGGGTACATGTACAATGCACAGAGCTATCTTTTAACATGTCCACTGTCAATCAGTCTCTATCCTCATACACGCGCACAGGTAAAGCCTCTTAGCCCATCTGTAAACGCAATAGTCCTGCGCAACGGCACACTAGGTCGACATGGCTCTCGTAATGATAATTGTCTCGGAACTGGTATAAAACCATCCAATGCGAATGGTTCTCAACAGAATATCATTCAACCTGATCCAACGATTCATGCCAGCTGCATCAAAGATGCATCAATTGCTGCAATGGTTGATATTCCTATGCCTCTTGGACATATTTGCCCAGTTCCAAGCTGTCGAAAAAGGCCTGCATCTTCTATGCTAAATAACCACGTCGAACGTCATGTTCAAGGAGTCTTATCTGGCTCAGTTCGCTTTTCATGGCTGCAGCAGCACAAGAAATACATCAGTGAATGCAAGCGTGTAGTTTCTTTGAGTCACGCTTCATGTCATGCAAGACAATGTCCCACCAAATCTGGTTCAGCCACGACATCAGTTTCTCCTGTCGACTCACCTCCCCCATCAAAGAACAAAATCATGTCCTTAAGACGTTCAACTTTGCGCTCAATTCCTTGTAATGCAAAACAATCTTTTGCTGAAATATTCTCTTCTGCATTGAATAAAATCATTCAAGACAGTTGCGAGGCATCTTGGAGGAGGTTGTTTATGATTCCCACAGCTTTGCTACTGTCGTCGAAGCGCAGCAGACGTCATCATAAGCAACCTGATATTAACAATTTTTCTCGTCGATGGAAAGCAGGTGACCATATTCGATTATGGCAAGAAGCTGTCCATTCAGCTAATTCTTTAACCAAGCGTGGAAGAATAAAGAATTGCAGAAAAAAGAGATGTCAGAAAGCGCACTTGTTGATGTAACAATAAGCAGCGCGTCCAATAGGTTTTACGGGCGTACCTGTCGTATTCTCACATCCAATGGTATTGCATCCGATACTCCTGAGACATGGTAAGCTTTGAAAGACAAACATTCAAATGGTAATATCCCTTCTTTATCTGATGAACATCGCCAAGTCGCACATTTTCAATTAGGCTTAGAATTTGATTAGTTGTCTATTTTGAAGTCCTTTCTAAAAGGCAGTGCTTGTGGACCATCTGGATTTCGAATTCAGCATATTCTCGATGCTAGAGAAACTAATTTACCAACTTCGTTGTTGGTGACTCTACGCATCGTGATCAATCTCATTATCTCCGGGGCCTTACCTACAGAAGCAGCATCTTATCTTGATAGTGCATTATTAACAGCTCTTAAGAAACGAAGCTCAAATCATGGGGATGTCCGGCCTATTGCTGTTGGCAATGTGATACGCAGAATTGCTTGCAAGTGTGCTTGTTCCATCATCAAAGATAAAGCTCGTCGGCACTTATCACCTCTTCAACTTGGAGCAGCGGTACCAAGTGGCCCCGATAAGATCATTCACAATGCACGGAATTGCATTGAGCAAAACTGGGATGACGAGCAATTTTCTTTTCTGAAAGTTGACTTCAGTAACGTTTCAACTATCTATCTCGACAATCAGTAATTGATTCTTGTGAAGAACATTCTCCTGAGATGTCGTACTACGGATGTCATCCATCACTGTACCACAACATAGGAAAACTGTCATCAACATGTGGTATGCAACAAGGTGATCCGCTAGGTCCTTTCCTTTTCTCTTTAGCTCTAAATCACATCGTACAGAAGATTCAAAACCAAGTACCCTGCCTTCTACTTCATATGTGGTACCTTGATGACGGTGCTTTTTTGTGGAAAACGAGATGATATGCATAAAGTCCTGTGTTTATTGGACATGTATTCGTCTCCAATTGGTCTACTATATATGAATTTGAAGAAACGTGAGCTGTTCTCAAATTGTTTTCTCCTATTATTCCGAAGAGCAATAACCCTGATTTTGTCATTCTTTGGTGCACCAATCGGTGATCAATGCTTTACATCATCAGTGCATCTTGTCGGGAAAAAGCAGAAGTATTTCTTTAAAAATTGCCAAGACTTGAAGACCTCCGAGCTGCATCAATGTTGTTTCAGTCATGTTCCGGATTCTGTAAACTAGCAAACATTGTTCGGGGTACCCCATCTTCATTGGCATCAACTTGTTTGGAAGAATTTGACAATGATATTCGTCGAGCTCTGGAAGAAACGTGCTCAACGGAGAGAAGGTTGGACAGTGGTACATCAACCCAATTTGTGGTGACACCGTGACGTTTTGGCCTCCGCTTCCTATCCGCCACCCTAACAGCGTGTTCGTGCTCACCCCCGACGTGCTGCTTGTTTTGTATACAAATCAGAACCAGCTTCATGAATATACATCAGTCGAAAGCTCGCATATTCGTGAAGTAACCGCTCAGCACAATCATGACATTCATCTGGACGTGTGTGGAATTTCTTTCAGTGGGGCAAGCTGATTTCATTAAGGTAATCTCTCCATGAAGAAAACTGCATACTCAGAAAATGGAGATCTGAGATTGATGGGGTTCGCGAAATCAAAGCTCAGATTTTGTTTGTACCGATGTGTGTTCATCATGTCTTCGATAATCTCCACTGCCGTCCACTGAATGACAGCGAAGACTTTATTTCCCATGGCTTGGACTCCTACTTCCACAACCCCAAGTGTCATGGTCCATTGCCCACAAAAGGCAACAGAAGAGTTAATACATATTTTAGCTTAAATAATGCTAGCATCAAATTGCATCAATTTGTCTTTTTTTGCACCAATTTGAATCAGTTTTACATTCGCATTCAATTTGTCTTATCTTTTCAATTCTCGACTTGGTTAGCACGATGCATGAGCTACATTATAGAGGCCATATTAAATGTTATGAGGGGCAGATAATATTGAAGGTACCTTGATTGACATTCGAATTTGTCATCATCCCAAATGATAGTCTCTATAGTGATTGATGATTAATCTGTTCAATTTATTGATGAGCACATTTCATACTGTATATATCTACATTTGATCTGAAAGTAACATTTCATTTGCAAAAGGTGATATCTAATTTGCATATTGATCTGCATATTTCTACATTAATGTCGGAAAACCTATAGTATTGAAATATGGAGTGGAAGGGATTGAATGAATAGCTATGTCAAAACTACACTGTAAATCGCTCAATACCAATCACATACGAAGGATGCATACACAATATTTTTTTGGTATATTTCTGTATGATCTTGGTATATATTTGTATGCTTTTCGCATGTTATTTCAAGTGTGGTATGCTTTACATACTAAAGCCATACCAGCACAATGTCAAAAGAAAGCATCAATCATGTCCAAAGTATCTTGATTTAAAGACCTTTTGTCAATAAAGATCACACTAATGTTACTACTGTTCTGTAAGTAGTTAGATAATGACATTCAAGAGTGATACTTTTAATGCTGAATTCGATTTTAATACACGTAAGTCTAAGGCATTTCATGAATAATCAATAAGTATTCAGCCATCAACAATTATGTATCATGTAATTTTGAAATAAGGCATATTATCAATCCGAAGTAAAAACACATTATAATTCATTAAACGCAAAAATAGTTATGTTTGAGATATATGAGTCAACATGGTTGCTGAAAAGTTATCGTTATATTGAAATGATGTTTATCAATTTAGTTCAAGGAAATGAGCTAATTATGAGTCTTGTGAATGCTATAAGACAAGTTGCGAAGATGACATGCGGCTTTAATTCCACAATAAATCTAATCTAGTTAAATACCATACTTTCACAAATTAATATTCACGGCTGGTATTACTGGAAAAAAGTTATTTATAAGTAGTATGTAGAATAACATATTTTTTGCCATATGACATAAAGCTATTCATACGAAAGACATACGAAACACATACCAATTTGCATCGGGTCTCGTATATAAAACATACCAAGAATTCGTATTTCAACGTAAAACAGCCAATCACAGTTAGCATAGTTCGCATCGTTTACATACCAATCACATAACGAAAGTAAATGGCCATCCGTATGAAAAACATACCAGATTTCTTTATATATACCAGAATCTCGTATCAAATGTTGGTTTCAAATTGTATGTAAACTTGGTATGTGTTTGTATGTAATTTTCGTATCCAGCGATTTACAGTGTATGAATCAGCGAAAAATTACATAGTTATCCGCAAACATTTGGAAGACAAATACATTGATGAAGGTCCATTTCTGTGGTTAGTACAATGTTGGTACAAGGTTGATAGTTGATTTGACACAGAAATTAAGTGATCTTGGCTAAAAAAGATGGAGGATTTATCACCACTAAAAATACATTAGAGCAATGGGGAGTTTCCACATTTGTTATATAAACACTTTGTGCTAGATAATGATCAACAGTTGCCTCAGCTACATCTGACTTCTGAGTTTTCTGCGCCGTGGCTCCCATATGCATTTGAAAGCATATACTTGTCTTCAATGACCTACAGTTCATGAGCTACTACTAACGAGACAAAGATCTGATACACAAAATGTCATAATGACAAAATGATGCACAAAAGATCTGGGGGTTGTTCCAGAGACCAATCTTATTTAATGACAAGCTTAATGAGGCCTCATAACAAGATTTCGTTCCAGAGATCGCTTCTTCGATCGCAGTTTAATGAGGTATCTAGTCTTTATTTAATGACAAGCTTAATGAGGCCTCATAACAAGATTTCGTTCCAGAGATCGCTTCTTCGATCGCAGTTTAATGAGGTATCTAGTCTTTATTTAATGACAAGCTTAATGAGGCCTCATAACAAGATTTCGTTCCAGAGATCGCTTCTTCGATCGCAGTTTAATGAGGTATCTAGTCTTTATTTAATGACAAGCTTAATGAGGCCTCATAACAAGATTTCGTTCCAGAGATCGCTTCTTCGATCGCAGTTTAATGAGGTATCTAGTCTTTATTTAATGACAAGCTTAATGAGGCCTCATAACAAGATTTCGTTCCAGAGACTGCTTCTTCGATCGCAGTTTAATGAGGTATCTAGTCTTTATTTAATGACAAGCTTAATGAGGCCTCATAACAAGATTTCGTTCCAGAGATCGCTTCTTCGATCGCAGTTTAATGAGGTATCTAGTCTTTATTTAATGACAAGCTTAATGAGGCCTCATAACAAGATTTCGTTCCAGAGATCGCTTCTTCGATCGCAGTTTAATGAGGTGTCCTTAAACTCGTTCCAGAGACCAATCGTAACAGCGAAAATTTAATGACTACTCTAGGGCCGTCACTAAAAGAGCGAGCTGTCAGTTTTGGTCACTATACTTGAAGATGGCAAATGTTGCTGATGTCGTTAGCGATCTCGGCCGTTTCCCAAGGCATTATCGAGAGCGTTATGTACCGATGGACGTTGATGAACTCTCAGAAGAGGATATACGAAGTGTTTATAGATTTAATAGTGATCAATTGTCGCTCATAGCGAACGATTTGCGGCCTTTCATTGAGGAAAACTACAGAACGGAATCTTTGCGTGGGAGGCCTTTGTCGGCACTTGAGCATGTCATAATTGCCATGAAGTTCTATGGCCATGGAAGTTCTTTCCGGAATATGAGTGAACAGTACGGCATTGGTTTGGGAACAGTCTCGTCCACAATCCACTGGTTTGTCCATCTCGTCATACAATCCATTCCAAGATCTTATGAAAATATAGTGAAACTTCCAACTACACACGAGGAGTGTCAAGTTACCTCAAGCGGATTTCATGATGTTGCAGGAATTCCCAACGTCATCGGCTGCGTTGGTGGATATCTCATACCGATAAGACGACCGGCTGTAAATGAACATGTTTTTGTTTGTCGCAAAGGCTACCATGTCATCAATGCCATGTTCGTTTGCAGGGCTGATATGCGTTTCACCTACGTTGACGCAAGCTTCCCTGGCGCAACCCAGGATGCAGCCGTTTTCAGGGAATCATGATTGAAGGAAGCTCTCACTGGTGGCTGCATACCTCAAGGATTCCTTCTTGGGGACAGTGGCTATGGGCTGTCGTAACATCTTCTTACTCCAGTTCCTTGTCCAAGTGAAAATACTGATCTTGCCTCGTGATATCATTGGATGATTTTAATGTTTTGTCATCTATCACGTGTCCTCTGTCACCTGTTGCTTAATGATGTGTGACACACGCATCTTTATTTATGAGGCCCTAGTTAAGGATGAACTGCGATAAAGAACAGCTCTTTGGAACAAAATTAGAGAGGCCTCTTTAAATTATCTAATGCAGCCGCTCAATGAGCGGATTTAGAGAGGGGTCTCTGGAACAGCCCCCTGATTACAAAATGTCATGTCGTAATTCACCGATTTGCATTACTTCGATTCTCAGACTTCAATTTTCAAGAATGTAAAGTTGCAGTAGCAAATTTGCACGTTGGAAGACAACATTTTAGAAGCTGAGTTATTAATGATCGTGTCAACATATATTTTGATATCGTGGTACATGTGTCTGACTGTATCACACATCAACGAAATATTGGTGTTAATCAAACTTCGATCATCACACGATGAAAATTCGTAAAAGTTAGTATGTGCAACTAGAAATTAGAATTAATGTGACTGAAACTGTTCAACTAAATAACGAAGTCAATGAACGATATGCATCATCTTTAGTTGTTAATCAACTAATTATTTAGAATATCAAGACAATATAATCACACTGAATATCTAAAGAGAATGACAGCGATTACGTCAATAGCTATCCTGACTGGTGTGAGGGAACCTCAACAGCTGTACCTATCCCTGGCTGGTGTGAGAAGACCACTACAGCTGTAGCTATCCCTGGTGGTGTGAGCGCACCACTACAGCTGTACCTATCCTGACTGGTGTGAGCGCACCACTGCAACTGCAGCTATCCCTGGTGGTCTGAGGGAACCACTACAGCTGCAGCTATCCTGACATGTGAGCGCACCACTACAGCTGCAGCTATCCTGACAGGTGTGAGGGGACCACTACAGCTGTAGCTATCCCTGGTGGTGTGAGGGAACCACTACAGCTGTAGCTATCCTCACAGGTGTGAGGGAACCACAACAGCTGTAGCTACCCTGGCTGGTGTGAGCGCACCACTACAGCTGTAGCTATCCTGACATGTGAGGGACCACTACAACTGTAGCTATCCTGAGAGGTGTGAGCGCACCACTACAGCTGTAGCTATCCCTGGTGGTGTGAGGGGACCACTACAGCTGTAGCTATCCCTGGTGGTGTGAGGGAACCACTACAGCTGTAGCTATCCTTAGTTGGTGTGAGGGGACCACTACAGCTGTAGCTATCCTGACATGTGAGCGCACCACTACAGCTGCAGCTATCTTGACAGGTGTGAGGGGACCACTACAGCTGTAGCTATCCCTGGTGGTGTGAGGGCACCACTACAGCTGTAGCTATCCCTGGCTGGTGTGAGGGAACCACAACAGCTGTAGCTACCCTGGCTGGTGTGAGGGGACCACTACAACTGTAGCTATTCTGAGAGGTGTGAGCGCACCACTACAGCTGTAGCTATCGTGGCTGGTGTGAGGGGTACCACTACAGCTGTAGCTATCCTGACTGGTGTGAGGGGACCACTACAGCTGTAGCTATCCTGACATGTGAGGAGACCACTACAGCTGTAGCTACCCTGGCTGGTGTTAGGGGACCACTACAGCTGTAGCTATCGTGGCTGGTGTGAGGGGACCACTGCAGCTGCAGCTGTCCGTGCTGGTGTGAGGGGATCACTACAGCTGTAGCTATCCCTGGTGGTGTGAGCGCACCACTACAGCTGTAGCTATCCCTGGCTGGTGTGAGGGAACCACGACAGCTGTAGCTATCGTGGCTGGTGTGAGGGAACCACAGCAGCTGTAGCTATCGTGGCTGGTGTGAGGGAACCACTACAGCTGCAGCTATCCCTGGCTGGTGTGAGCGCACCACTACAGCTGTAGCTATCCCTGGCTGGTGTGAGGGAACCACAACAGCTGTAGCTATCGTGGCTGGTGTGAGGGAACCACAGCAGCTGTAGCTATCGTGGCTGGTGTGAGCGCACCACTACAGCTGTAGCTATCCTGACAGGTGTGAGGGGACCACTACAGCTGTAGCTATCCTGACAGGTGTGAACGCAACTTCAGAATTGCAGTTATTGCTCCAGTGTGAACACACCTCTAGAATTGCACTTATCGATCTCTTGTGAACACCTCCTAAATTCTTGTTATCGTGCTAGTGTGAACGCGTTTGATTGCAATTTCTGGAAATCGAATGATAAGCTGAAATTTTCACATCTGACGCAGCTAAAAATGTTTATGAAATTCTTCTGCGGAATCTATTCCTCCATTGTTCTCGTAAATTACAGTAGATAATGAAGATAATGGACATCCAATTACTGTCAGGAACATTGTGTAGAGTAGTATGCTTTATAATAAGAATCGTTGTCATTTCTTCGCTGTCAGATGCACCAAATGCCTGTCTGCTATTGTGAAGAGTACTAACGCAACTTCTATCATTTCAGACGAACTGAGATATGTCAAGAAAAACTCAGTAAAGAGGAGCTCCTTCAGAGTCAATTCTGCCGCTCCAACGTACTGGAACATTATCTTTAAAAAAAGAAGAAAATTGATTAGATGGTATAACTTCTGGAACAAGTACTACTACCACTTCGTCATGAAAGACAGTAAAAGATGCTACTTCATCAGCAATCGTAGTACAGCTAATATCACACATTGTTACAATTTTGACGGGAAATTTGCTCTCACAGGTGATGAAGATGTTGATCGCAGTGTTATTTCAGAAGGCGATCATCTGTTGACACCAAAAGGCAGCGACACGGATATAAGATTAATCATTTTCATAGAGAGAGATGAAAGTGAAGTTCCAGTGAGGTTTTGTAAGTATAACTTTAATCTGTTTGTCTCCCGGAATCCACGGCTAGGACCTAATGATGTCAGATCCTAGCCGGATTTATTATTATTAGTTAAGGATTTATTATCCATACAGTTGTCAACATTACCGGTATTTTGGTTTTCTGTCAGATAGCTGACAATATTCTATAAAATTGACTCATTCGATCTTCGTATTGTTTTTATTTTTATTATCATTTCTCCCGTTCTTTTCATTTTAAGTCGCTATTTGATTTTCTAATAGAAAACAACAAATACTGGACACCAACGTATAATTCTGATCAAATTTGAATTCAAAAAGTCTTCTTCTGCAATGTCTAGTGACCTATGTCTATTCCTAGTCCATGGGTAGAAATTGTATGTATTTCTAGGTATGGCCATAGACTTCTTAATGTCATGGAATGGCCGACAAACAGGACGTTAAGATATCCAACATGTTCGAGATGGAGATGCATGCATAGAAATAAACTACCTTCATTCGATTAAAAGGTCCTTTTCAGTACTCTGAACGACATCGTTGTCTCGATCGTTGCGGTCTCTGGACAACGATATCGCTCCTCGCACTTTTTAATTTGACTTTTTAATCTTCGTGAAATTAATCATGATCCAACTATTGAAGGGTTTGTTCTAAGTGTACAATCTACGGTAAATATCAAACTGTGATAATATTTCTATGGTAGTAATATCTTTGACTTTCCTATCCAGGTAGTATCTAGATATCTATGGAAAATGACATCTGAAGTCTCCGGTGAAATCCCTCATGTCTGTGTCACAGTTGATGTACCGGTAATTGGGAACCGTTGGATATATCAGATAACTACCTCTATGGCGGAGATGTCTCCGTTTGCTAAGAATCGTCGATTCTGAGCGCATAATTCCTTCATAGTAGTATCTAAAACAGAAAATGCACAAATGGGAACTGAGGACGTGGAATGATGACGCACACAAAAGAATAAGCGCTGACTGGTTCGGAAGGGACTGCTTTGGTCTCTCCCTGTTGATGAATGAAGTTGATATTGATAGATCTGAGTTGCCCATGTACCGTATTTCCTCTATTAAGAGCCCTACCTCTATTAAGCGCACCTCTCTAATAAGAGCCTCCATCCAAATTGATGAAGTTAATAAGCGCCCGCTCTCTATTTAGGGCCCCCAGAGTATTAAATAGCGATAAAATGGCATTATATATCGTCCAAGAAGATAACTACCGGTATTTGTAACAATTTCTCAATTCAACGTGCCCCAAAACATGACAAAGTGCAGTACCGGTATATAGAATATCAAATAAGATAGCATATACAACATCAAAAAGTCACTATTTCGAGCAGTTTCTCAATTCGATGTGCTCCATCAGAAGATCTATCAAGCTGTTTAACTATCCTTCATTGTGGCAGGGATGAATTCGCCTCCACCTGAGTGCGCGTACGTGTCTTCATGCAGTTATTAACAATAGCTTACCCTCTCACGTACAAGGCGTTATGAATTCAAAGAAATTGAGAACTTTTACTGTGGAAGATAAACTTCGTGCGATCGATACTGCTAAACTCAAATCGAAACATACTGCAGCTCGAGTCCATCAAGTCTGCCCGAAAAGAATACGAGAGAGTGTAAGCAGGAGAACCAACTAAGATCGGCAGTCAACAAGAAGAAGGTAAAGCGACTATCAGGTGGCGGGAGACCACTTGAGTGCCAACATGTGGAAAATGAATTGATCAAGTGGATTTAAAATCAACGAAAACAAAGTTTGCGTGTAAGTCGAATGATGGTCCAAAAGAAAGCACAGGCTCTGCTCGAACAGACAGATAATGCAGAAAAAGAACGTTTGTGGCCAGTAATGGATGGCTGGAAAAATTTATGGCTAGAAACCATCTGAGCCTCCGTAAAAGGACAACGATTGCACAGAAAACTCCTGAGGATATCTCCAATAAGACTATCAGCTACTTATTGTTTGTGGAGGGTCTTAGAAGAAATTGTGCATATTCTTATTCATCAATTGGTGCTGCTGACGAGACGGCGGTCTGGATCGACCCAACTGAAAACCACACGATCGACCAGGTTGGGAGTAAGACACAGTGAGTCTGCTCAGTACCGGTAATCATACTCGTAAAGCCAAATTTACTGTTCTTCTCGCACCAATGGGAGATGGAAAGAAAGTCACCCCATTCATCGTCATTAAAGGAAAGAAAGTCAACCCCATTCATCGTCATTAAAGGAAAGAAAGTCCCTGCAGAATTGAAGGATTTCAAAAATGCGGTGATTAGAACAAGTGATAATGGATGGATGAACGAAGCATTGACATTGGAGTGGTTGACCAAGTGCTGGGGAAGTTTAGCATTCGGCCGCCGACTTCTGGCATGGGATTGCTTCCGCTGTCACAAGACACCAGCGGTCCAGGCGGCAGTCAGGAACATGAGAACGGACATGGCCATGATTCCGGGCGGATGTACAGGCATACTCCAGGCACCAGATGTATCATGGAATAAGCCGTTTAAAGCTGCATATGTGAAGTTATACGAAGATTGGCTCTGTGTTACTGGATCATCAAGAGAAAATCGAACTAAGACTGGAAATGCACGAGCTCCTAGCAAGCTGCTAGTGTGTCAATGGGTGGTGGACGCATGGAGAAGCATCTCAAAGGAGATTATTCAAAAGTAGTTCAGAGTGTGTGGATTGACGACTAAACTCGACGGATCCCAGGACGAGGAGATTGTGGCGGTCAGAGAATTGGGAATTCTTAATCAACTAAAAACAGCGCGTGAGTCGACAGTACCTTATGACATCGAAGAAGATGTGAGCTGCAGTGACGATAGTGTAATCGCAGACTTGGACGCTGAGAGTGAGCCTGAATCTGTATAACTGATGACGTTAGTTTGTTTGTATGTCTGAGTTTCTGTCATATTGTTTTGAATTAAAAGTTTTTCATTAGCTGAAAATGTAACTTTTCATTTTCTTTAATTTACACGTTAAAGACTGTATAGAGGACATAAGAGTAGTTATAGATTAGTGTTGGTGGATACTGCATCTAAAATAATGTAAATAGAAAACAAAATAGATGTTGTTGTTTTATATTCATTTCAGTTTATCAAATTATTCTATACATGCAATATTTATTATATATGAAAAGCAAAATGTTTGTTAGAAAAAGTAGGTCTTCATTAATTAGGAAAATATATTAAGGGCCCCACCTCTTATTATAGCCCCTCTCTTATTAGAGCCCCCCTTAAAAACCTCGTTTGTAAATTAGCGCCCCGGGGCTCTTAATAGAGGAAATACGGTATGTTGCCGAGGCAGACCACACAGCCTATCCCAAAAACATGAAGCTGATTGGCCGGGCAGATAACTGGAAGTCAAGAGTTGTAAAGGGAGGGCGATATGGACTAAGAAAACGACTTCTTCAAATGAGACCAAAATTGATTTGGGTTATTTTAGAGACTGTTTGATTTCGTGTATCTCTTGTTTATCTCGGCTTTGTAATCTTTCATATACTATATAATGTCGTCTTTCACTTACTCTCATCAAATTTCTTTTCTGCTACACACTACTTATTCTTAATTTCAGCATTATTGTGAACATTCAAAAATTGTTAGGCTCCTATGTCCGTGATCAGTCCATTCCCGTAGTTCGAAATTTGTTTAAATCCGTAATTTCTTTCTCTGTGCATAAATATGTTGATTGTTGAATCGATGACCTACGAAAGAGCACGCGAAAGCAAATCTTCAGCTATTCTTAACAACAAAACATAGGATCTATCCAACCAAATGATTCTAAAGAGAATGTCTGCGCTGTGCATGCCGCGTGGGCACCTGCGCGAGTGTTCAACTAGCAACTAACTACCGTAATGCTTCGTTATTACTAAGAACATCTGACACTCAGTCGAGCTTCGTACAGGACTTACGTGACATCATTTGTAGAAACTGAATTTGAGAAATAATACCAAATTGTTTTTCAGCGTGATGAAATAGACGCCGTTGCGTCTGATAGATCCGCATTTATTTAAATAAGTCTTAGTCCACGTAGTTTACCTGTGGTGAGCACTTAGTCCGCGACAAGTAGAGGTTGAGAAACATTAACTTATTCATGCTCTTGAGATATTACGACTAGCCATTGCTGCTATTCTATGCAGTGTCACTTTTGTGCAGTCGGCAGAGCTTTGCGAAGAAGATGCAGGCTGTTCTCTACCTCCAATTCGACTCCTGGGTGCAGTCAGAAATAAAACATGTTTGGTTTCGTTTATTGACATAGGCTGTAATTCTCTTTAGATATTTAGACTAGCCTTTGTAGTCAATCCATGATATGTTCTGCATCAATCCATTCGGGGGATCGATCAATTATGACATCAACAGCAACATGCTACTGTGGCATCTCCACAGAAGTTTGAGCTCGCGGGTCATGCCGTGCGCAGCCCTCATGTTTACTAGTTGATGTCAAAGTTCGATATTTTGTTTTTCAGATCAGCTAAGATATGAAAATGGAAATGAGGCAAAACTCCATTCATTCTCTATTCAAAGCATGTCTCCAACCTATGAGAACACCATTGCAGCGATTGTAAACACCTCGTCATGGACGATATTCAACCAAGATCACAGATTTTATTATGGTTATGTATTGGATGGTGAAACCAGGTGCTTTCTAATGAATGATAAGAATAAAGCGACTGTCTCTGATTGTTATCTACCTCAAGAAACCCGAAATGAACTGACTGTAGGACCTAACACCATGACATACCGCAGTATCATTGCCTCGGGAGATGACTTGATTACAACGGACAGGTCAACGCTTAACAAGTACATGAGGCTGATCATCTATGTAGAGGCAACCAATTGCAGTGATCCGCCAATCAGACGCTGTGAGTATGCAACCAATAGAAATGAATCTTCAAAATGCACTATAGAAATCATGCGAAAATGACATGCGCAGTGAAATCAATGTACATTAGTTGGGCCCCAGAGCGAGTGTCTGCAGGGAACGTAGGCACAAGAGACTTTCTGAGGATAACGAACACCTGATGGCTATTGCGAATCTGCGCTTTTACCGAGTTCAACCCGATTCTTCATGTAAGTAGATCCAAAAGGAAATAGACTGAAGGTTAGGCAACAATGAGATTTTTCGGTGCTTCCCCTGATTAAGTAAACAGTATTAAGCCTTCAGTTCATGCCATCATTTTTCTTCAGATTAAGAGCGGCAAACACAGCATTTTGTCTAATTTGCATCCAAAACTATTCACTTTTAAATACTTTTTCACATACAAACCGATCAGAAAAATGATGATAACAAATAAAATGATGACATTCGTTGCCAGAAATTGTGGCATTTGATTATTCCCACTCAATCAGAGAAAGCATGTAAGTTTGCTAAAAACTTCAATCTTCCTCCCATTGGATTTACATCTGTCTTCCAGTCTGACAAGAAAAATGTCTGACTTGGCAGACACACAGATATATAGAGTGGTGGCCATAGAATGTAGATAAATCTGTGAAAGCTTCATTTTCGACCTGGTTTCCTACATAAACTCGTGCTTACCGCTGGAATATAATTGCGTCATAAACACGATTTGCCAAGGAAACAGTGTATGAAGGATATCAGCGTCCAGTGACTGGCAGTGTATTTATAAAGAATCATGGTCATTATCACTTCGCTTTAAACTTAATATCATTAGACAAAGTAAATTACAAAATGCCTCCATGAAGCAACATCTGTATGGCAACTTTCACGAATACATTTTATTCTTTTTATTTTGCTACATAGACCTAGATCAGTAAAAAGATGTCCCAGTGCCAGACAAGGCGAAACTCTGGATTTCTATACCATGCACTTATGCGAATGCATGGAAAATCTAAATTTGTAAATTATATATTCACATTTGCATTCCTTGCGGCCTTAACTGCACTTTAAATCGCTGGATACGAAAATTACATACAAACATATACCAAATTCACATACAATTTGAAACTAGCCTTTGATACGAGATTCTCGTATGTCTACTACAGAGATGCGTACATGAATACTGATACAATGAGACTGTTATAAACATTAAATAATTCACTTTTTGACAAAAAAGGCTTCAAAACACGTAGAACATACAGTCTCTTAGCAGCAGTTTTTAAGATGTAATTGAAGTGAAGATCCCAAGTCAGCGAATCTTCCCAATAAATGCCCAAAATTTTAATTTGCCCGACTAACTTCATATTAATGTTCGTATCAGCAACAACATGACAATGTGGAATTATCATCTGTCTGGACTTGTCGACATTTAACTTCAGCTTTCTATCACATAAATATTTTTGAACATCTAAAATGTTAGACTTACGTGTATTAAAATTGAATTCAGCATGTAAGCTTGACTCTTCAATGTCACTATCTCACTACTTACAAAACAGTATTAAGCCCCATGAAACATTAGAGCCATTTTTATTGACATAAGGCCTTAAATCAACATTATTTTAGTTGTAAAATTCGGAAGTTGTAATTCAATTTTATGAACATTATACCAAGAGAAAACGGATGATTCATAAGTTATTTTGATATGCATAGCCACTTTCTTAAGTGGGTAGTTTTGACCAGAAGTCCTCCCGAAATACAACTGAACGTGAGTTTCAACAAATAGACGGCAGAATATTTTGATGAAAATTGGCTGACTGCTCCGATATCTTTTTTATAGTGTAGGCTAAAGATTTTCGGAGTTTTTTGATGGTCAAAAATATACAGTCTGTTTCTCATTATTGCTAGCACCTCTGAAAATCAAGCTTTTATCAATATTTTAATATCAGTTATTTGCATGATATTTTATAACAATCAAGGTATCACAGCGTCCCGGTTCAGCTCACTAGCTGCTGTTGAGTTACCACTCATTAATTTATTACACAATTTCCGTTGTAGCCTTTTCATTTTGGAATGCTTGTTTGTCTATTGTATGTGCGTGCGTCTATTGGAAACTTCATTTTTCAGACTGCCACGTTTATGACGTTAGTATGTCTATAACCTGCAAAAAGGACCTCAAATAATTCGCAATGTGTGGTTTGGAAATTATCATGTGTATCATGACAAAACACAATTAGATTTAAGTTGTTACAGGGAAAGGTGCTTCAAAAGTTTGCACGAATTTATAGCATGAAAATCATTAAATTTTCAAAGTCATTGGATGTAAGTCTGTTGAATCGTCATGAAAATAACTAATGAAAATTATTAGAAAGCAAAGTCTAAATTTGAAATGCACCATGAGTCGTTCCAATGCAAACCTTACAAATTACCATGTAGATCCTGACAAAGCATTGAAAATTGCCAAAGTCAATGTACATGTATTTTGTGACAATTTCAGAAGTAAACATTCATATTTCTTCTCGGGCAGAGAGGAATCCACCACAGCCTAAACACAGCCGCAATATCAACCACATGGCATCAACAAAGCTTAACTTGAAATGAGAGTCAATTGAAATCGATCATGGAGAATTCAGATGACAAGCCGATGATCAATTGTCGATAGCATTACATTGCCACATATTTGATTAATAGATGCAAGGATATCTCTTTAGATAGATGCAAAGATCGATAGCTGCATTTCAAATTGGACATAGTATTAGATGTCGTTGGTTTATGAAGAGAAATCCAATCTAACAATGACAGAAATTCCTTTAACATTAAGTGCTGGTATGGCTTTAGTATGCACATTTGAAATACCATACAAAAAGCATACAGATAGATACAAAAATAGACCAAAACATATTTTGATAACGCATCCTTCGTATGCGATCAGTAGCGAGCGATTCACAGTGTAGACCGGGTGTTGCTAATTCGTAGCAGTCAACTTTATGACCTCTGAATGGTCGGAACGAAAAGTGGAAACGGTTTCATTTTCGAAATAGGTCTACACAAGTTTTGCACAGCATTTACCGTAATACTAAATCGTCTTGCGTCAATGCGAAGTTTTTCTTCATGCATTCGGAGCAAAACTATTCCATTTTACCACCATGTAGTAGATTCTTGAGCAATAAATTACTTTATTCATTCTGCTATTACTTGCAGATGCTATCCGTTGCGTTCTTGACATTGATCATTGCGCAATGTTTACTGCATGATCTTTATTTGAAAAACATAGACACAACGAGATGCATCCAAGCTTCCTTTATTTTCAAAACAATTGACATACAGAGCATTTGTAGAGAGCAAAATTGCATAACTTTTTGACAAACTGATGCAATCCGAAATGGAAAGAATAGCAACCATGAAGATCTCGACCATGTTGCTATCATAATCAGTCAAACTTGTGTACATTTCTCCAAAAATGTAAAAATTTGCATACCTCAAAGGTCTCGTCTCAAGTTCATTTAATGAAATCGAAACTGTATACAAATTGGGCATTTAATTAATGCAGAGTTGCCTGTGTTTATATATTATTGACGAAGCCACTTACTACGTAATATGAAACCATTGGATATCAAAAGGAATGAATTGCGAACAAGCATCTTAATCAGGCGGACAGTTCATGGACTGCATTATAATGCAAGTCCCTCCAAGTCCTCAAGGAAAAGTTGAGATCTTATTGAGAGTTTCTTGGCTGAGATGATATGTTTTTAGTTCAATTTCAAATCCAAAAAACTCCTAATTCAGTGTCTTTGGTCACTCCGAGACATGCAATGGCCTAATACTTTTTTCTGCCAATATTACACAGCTCTTTCATAATTTACTGCTTACCATCGACAGTGTATTTATAGCATGCTTCAAGAAAGATATTTGCCACTTGTGGCGAAATTACACACGCTGCACTGTAACATGATTCAGATGTCGATCAAATGAAAGTGGTATTGAATTTAGTTCTGTTGATTATATTATAGACCACACTGAGTTCCTATATGCTATTTTTCTAGTTATTTTATTTGGTACATTTTGGTACATTTTGGTACATTTTTGTACATATTTCCGACAATACTCGTATGTACAAAAGCAAATATTTAACTACCAAAGCGAATACAATATCGCTTTGGTATATACGTTTCGCAGCGTACGATTTACAGTGCACTTGCCTGTCTCGGCTTCAAATGTCACGTAACCGATGTCTACATACCGATTATATCAATAGCTAGAAAGCTTCATTTTGAGACTCAGATGTGTGAACACATCCGCAGAATAATTCATCGTCGCATCATTGTCGCCTATAAATGATTGCTGAAAACATAAAATCTTAAGTCAAAAAATCCAAATTTAATGAGCACAAAATGCCATATAACTGACGCCAATGTTGTAGAGATTCTGAAATATTGAATAAGATTGACGACCACTTTTAGATGATGCGTGCTAGCAGCACTACTTTATGCGTAACTAATGACAGTAGAACTTTCACTCACACTGTTTCTTTTCGTACTTAAATGTTTTATAATAGCACAAACTGTCACATGATCGACGCCATCGGTTATATGACGACAATGCAGTTGAAAGATATTACCACAAGTGACCACCTCATAAATATTTTAGTTTCTCCAATGAATACATTTATCTTTATATGTATACTTTAAGGCGCTTCGATTGAATTAAAAGACAGAACTTGTACACACGTGATTTTGATTCAACACAAAGTTTGTCACTAAAGTACAGTGTGTAGCGAAATATAGGATGTTCAATAATTAATCAGCAATGATTGTGGTTCCGGTTAACTTTTTCATGCTTTTGCAATTTTCATCGTGATTCAGCAGACCTATGTATGTATGAGCTTTAAACATGCAAAATAATTTTACTTGCATAAGATACATGCAGTACATGTAGGCCCACAATAGTCATATAACTCATGCGCCCCTACAATAAGTCTATAACACATGCACCCCTACAATGAGTCTATAACACATACACACCTACAATACGTCTATAACACATGCACCCCTACAATAAGTCTATAACACATGCACCCCTACAATACGTCCATAACACATGCACCCCTACAATAAGTCTATAACACATGCACCCCTACAATAAGTCTATAACACATGCACCCCTACAATAAGTCTATAACACATGCACCCCTACAATACGTCCATAACACATGCACCCCTACAATAAGTCTATAACACATGCACCCCTACAATAAGTCTAAAACACATGCACCCCTACAATAAGTCTATAACACATGCACCCCTACAATACGTCTATAACACATGTATCCCTACAATAAGTCTACAACACATATACCCCTACAATAAGTCTATAACACATGCACCCCTACAATACTTCTATAACACATGCAACCCCTACAATAAGTCTATAACACATGCATCCCTACAATAAGTCTATAACACATGCACCCCTATAATAAGTCTATAACACATGCACACCTACAATAAGTCTATAACACATGCAACCTTATACAGCATAGACATGAAATGCAATATACAACACGTGGACACATGTAGGGTTATAATGCTATAATTGTACTGAGCTCAGTATGCATGTCTATAGTTTTACTGGCAAACAATACTTACAGCAAATGTAGGCCTACAATTTTGTGTTATGTGATTGATATAAGAAATATTGCTAACTGCTGAGTGACTAAACACTCAATTTTGCTTTTCCTAACCGTTGAAATCATTTTCTCATAAAGTTTAAATACAGAATCATTAATCAGATGGCATATTCTCTTCCATTCTTATACAGGTTTAATTTTTTGAAACTTTTTCTTATTTCATTATATATCACCAGTTTAAGCTATAATGACAAGAAAATTAGCTCAGAAAGACTTTCAATCAATTTACTATGATACAATACATGTAGAGCACTGTTCATAACAGTAACGACAAGCACGAATTAGTGATATTGAATCACTAGTCTTGGACTACCACCATGCTGGTATATTAGGCCTACATGAACTTTTGATGACCATCTTAGATAATGTAATAATATTTGAGCAAGTTGAGTTGTAGTATTGGAGTAATATCATCACATGTAATTCATTGCATAATATTGCATTGCAATTCAAAGTCATTCATTGAATGCCTGCATCTTTGTCACATAACCGACGCCATGATTTCAAACATGGTGATTTCTTAACGAGTTACACAAAAATGTTTTAGTCCTCACATACTTAACATTTATCTGTGATGGAACACGCATCATTTAGTGTGGCATTTAATGAAATCCGTGACAAAAAGTTTCTAAGACAAAAATCACATCAAAATTAGGCTTTTTTGATTTGCCCATTTCCTGAATCTGAATAGCAATGTGGACACATTTGCATATTTTGAAGTTAACTCTGATCATTTTCTTTGATTGTGATGTTATGCTCTTTCAGTGGCAGGCAGTTTGTGATATGATCACGCTTAAGAAAATAATCTTATTATTAGAAAGGCTTAGCTTTAAAGTAATGCAACCCAATGAATTGGTAACTTAGCAAACCACATCACTTCTCCAAGGTTGTCATGACATAGAGGATTTGTAAATTACTTTTCTTTCTTCTGTGTTGCTATCATAATCATTCACATTTGTGTACATTTCTTCAAAAATATTAAAATTTGCATGCCTCAAAGGTGGTAGTGGGTCTCGTCTCAAGTTCATTTAATGAAATCGAAACTGTATACAAATTGGGCATTTAATTAATACAGAGTTGCTGCTCTACCAGGTATCCCTACTCTATGGTTGCAGTCCTCCAGAATACGTCATTCTGATGTAGTTAACCTATGAAGGAATTGAAACAGACAAAAGAAAGAAAGAATGAAATAATTATTCTCTTATTTTCAGTTCAGTTGCGGTATGAAGGTTATGGAACGAAACTAAGACATTCGTTTTCCGTCAGCGCTGAGACACCGGGTTGGTTTGAAGTGACTGACGTAAGGGATGCATTACCATGGGACGTATTCAAAGACGTTCATTACTTTGTATACAAGGCGGTAACAGAACAAGGTAAAATCTGTGTTCTTTCGGATCATGAAAATCAGGAAGCTATCGATCATTGCTTCCTTCTTGAGGATAGCAAGAGACGTGAGATCGCGCTGAGTGAGCAGTCAGACAGAAGTTATAAGAGCTATAGCATCCAAAAATTAGTTTATTCAGACACTCACCCGAATGTGAGGTTCATCCTTTTTGCCGAGGACTGCTAGCACTATTTCAAAAACCAATTCGTCTGAACTCAATTATAGCAATAATAAAATGATTGCATGCATGGAAATTGCTCGTTTTAGCTTCAAATTTATGTGGAATATTCTACTAGCGGGTACTCGTATTAGATACTGAATCTTTAAATATTGTCCATCTCTTTATCGGTGCCCATTGATATATTATTCTGATAATTAATGGATTCATGCTTTTATACCTTTCACGTTAATTCGATGATGAAATGAAAATATCATTAATGATGCTCGGCGGTTCATCCGTTCTATTTAGAGCAGCAATGCACGGAACTGCATCGTGGCTACAAGAATGCATCGCGCAAATGGACATCTTTCTAAGTGGCTCACTACCAGTTCCAGACGACCGCGATCAACAAAGGATGCATCCTCCAGCATCACAAGACACCTGCAGGAATGCTCATAACGCACCGCTACCAGTATTAGTAACTTTTCTGCTACCAAAAAGTGCCGTTCAAAATTCGAACTTTCTTGGCCGAGGGTGTTGCGATAAAATGTCCTCGTCCATCTTAATGTATACAGAAAGAGTGAATTTTTCTCAGCTAGCATCATCTTGTAATTCTTTGTTTGTGATTTTATGTCTTTTTTATTATATTTTATTCATCTTTCCAATCTATGTATTCGTTCATTTTCCTTCTAATCCTCCTATTTCGTTCTTTTCTTTCCTCCACCTTCGCTCATGTTGCTTTTCTTCTACTTCAATTTAATTATCTTTTAACTTGTTCGATTCTTTGTTCATGACGTGTACATGAGTTTTTACACTAGGTTGTCAATCGCTGTCTCTTACTATAATAATAATAATAATCTTTATTTCTTGACTCACAATACAAAAGTAATTCAGTGAGTGCAATTACAAAAACACAGAAGCAGGTTGCAGGCGTGTGGTCACAAGAAGTTGTTGGATTGATGCAGGGGAAACACATTGCACACTTCCACACTGCCAAGCGAGTCGATCAAAACGTTGTGTGATGAGATGAGGTTCGTTATCAATAATACAAGGTGGGTCCTGAGGTTGAGGCGGAGAAACTAACACGATGGCGGTTAAGTATAGTTAGCAGAAGCAACAAAGCTGAAAGGAAGCCGCAAACAGGAGCTGCGCGGCAAGACGACCGCACAACAGCCTGCCTAAGTGGCGAGTGAACTATATTGTCTTTATGCTTAAGTGTTCACTTTATTTCCGTCTATGCAATGTGTCAGTCAATTGTAAGCTTCTTCAGACTGCGATTTCCTGTAGCCACGATGCAGCTCGGTGCATTGCTACGAACGAATGAATGAATCACGAATTATATTATAGAAACTGGCATATGCAAATAGTGCTTCAAGGCCAGAGTACAATAACATTCAAATAAAATAAAAACATTTAAAAGCAGTCATTCAAAAATAATTTCTTAACGGACGTTTTAAAACTCTTCAATGAAACACTTGTCTGGACGGAGGATGGTTGATTGTTCCACACTATTGGACCACAAACAGAGAATCGTCGGTTGCCAAAAGTCTTTAAGTTAACTCTGGGTACGACAATACAATTTGTTGAGGATGATCGGAGTCGTGAACGTTCAGGTAAGTCTCGAACATAATGAAACATTTCACTCAAATAAATAGGTGCACATTCATTCAAGCATTTAAACATCAGACTTAGCACATGAAAATCGATTCTGGCTCTTACAGGTAGCCATTCCAACTCTCTCAAAACTGGTGTAATATGAGCTGAGCGAGGGATATTTGCAACAAGACGAGTCGAAGCATTAATTACAGCCTGTAGACGTGTTTGCAGTGTTTTCGAAATTCCAAAAAATACACTTATACAATAGTCAAGTCTTGATAAAACAAGTGCTAAAACAAGCTTTATAGCAACAGGTGTTGTGACAGAGCGACGTATCGTTCGAATTTGTCTTAAAGCACCAAAACAGACAGCAACAGTTTTCGACACATTGATTCTAAAAGAAAAAGTGCTATCAAGAAAGACTCCAAGGTAACAAAAAGATGGAACAGTCCTAACAAGTTCATCACTTATTCTTACATATTCACTACAACCATTTTTCAGTCTCTGGCGCGTAGCACACCACATAATTTTTGTTTTATCTTTATTAAGCAGTAATCGATTGGTCCTCAACCAGCTATCGACTGCTTGAATACAAAAAGAAATTTTGGATGTTAGTATATTCTGATCGCCAGGTTTGCAATCACCATAGATGAGGATGTCATCAGCGAAAACTTGAACATTTAGATCAAAACTTTGCACTAAAGAAATTACATTGTTCGAGTACAGCATATATAAAATAGGGCCAAGGACTGAGCCTTGAGGCACCCCACTTGACACGTAAGTTGTTTCAGAAACAATATTGCGAAATTTGAAATATCGATAGCGAGTTGTAATGTATGAAGTAAACCAAGAATAGACATTATCACAAAGTCCAAAAGATGTTTCCAACCGTCGAAGCAAAGTCTCATGATGAACTGTATCGAAGGCGGATGTAACATCAAGGGCAGCTATCAGATTCACTTTGCCATTATCGATCGAGTTGAAGAGATCATTGGTGACTCGGACAACCGCTGTTTCAGCAGAATGATGTTTTCTGTATGCAGACTGGTATTGAGGAACCAGGTTATTTGCATTCAAATAAGACGTCAACTGATTGAAGACCAACCGCTCCATTAACTTGGAAAGCACAGGTAGATTGACTATAGGTCGATAAGCAGCCAATTCGTCGACATCATGCCTTGCTTTCTTTAGTACTGGAGTTGCACAGTTATTCGCAAGAGAATTCGGGAAAACTCCATTCACAAAGCAGAGATTCACCAAACACGTTAAATACGGTGCAAGTAGATCAATGCATGCTTTCAACATTTTCGTTGGCAGAGGATCAGAAACTGATTGTTTATTCGGTAACGAGAGAATAGTCGTTGACACAATAGATGGAGTAACAGTATCAAACTCACATAGACGACAGTCAGTGGTAGAGTCATCCACATGCGGGTCAGTTCTGGAGCTGACCGTTGAAGCATTGATAGCATTGAGCTTGTCACTGAAAAAGTTAAAAAAGTCGGAAGCATCGAGATGCTCTGAAATTACTTTTGTACCACGACCGAGAAGCGAGTTGACTGAGTTCCAGAGACGGCGAGGATTTCCAGATTCACTTTGAACTTTGGTTTGCCAAAAGCATTCCCGTTTATGTTTCAGTATGAGTCGATAAGCAGCTTTACTCTTCCTCCAAAAATCAAGGACTAATGGATAATCCGCATCAGAGCACGAGAACTTCCGGACACTACGCTCCACTCGTCGAAGAAGGCGTTTAGCAAATTTGCAATCATCGTCAAACCACGGATCGGACGAAGCTCCGAGCAGCACAATGATACTTTCATCTCAACATCGAATTAACGTGGAAGACATAAAAGCATCAATCCTGTGATTATCAGAATATTATCGATCGCTTATTTAACCCATTACACGAGGTTGCATATATATATATATATATATGCCCGGTAATTTGCCCCCATTTATGCTATATTTTAGTCGTGAAAACTCGTTTTTCGGATCGCTTTTTATTGACAAAACATAACTTAGAACAATGTTTAAGATTTGTGGTGTGAAATGACTTTTTCAATTTCGTCCATTTGGCGGCAAATTCAAATTGTTTTTCAAAATGGCGCGAAGAAATTATTCGTTTTGGTAAGTTGAGCAAAGCATTCAATTTTGAACTCTCATAGTCTTTTCGTGTCCATGTAATTTCTAACCCTGTGCAGCAGTCTCATATTCAAATTCGATTTAGTTCAGTGGCAATGCAGCAATACGCACTGGAATATACAGTATATATGCCATCGCGTAATCCGCTACTGTGAATGTCAGAATAAACATCTTTCAGATAAGAAACCTCAGCGATTCATGCTCTGCATAATCTAATTAATAATACTGGAGAGGATGACATTATGATATAGCCCCCGTTATGAGATGGTGAAGACAGTACAGAGACAATGGTAAAGAGGACGAAGGTGGCCTTGACGATGATATATCAAGTAGGCCTAATTTGTACATGCACCTACAAATATGAACATGTCTATCGAATGTCCTGCAGTGAAACAGTAAAATTGTGAGCTATCAGTTTATTTGGCTCTTTTTATTATCTTGCATTATGCAAATTTTGTGCAAAGTATTTTAGGAAGTTAACGACAAGTGAGATCAGGATTGACATCTGTAGGCCTACCCATGGTTTGAAGACGATGGACACACTCTGACCACACTTGCACCACTATTTGCTCAAGAAGCTTCGTAGTTGCTATTATTATAGATTTCTACTTTTAGTGTAAACCAGAATGTTAATATTTTAAATACACAATATTTTATTATTTTCTTCTTTTGTGATGCAGGGTAAGCATGATTTTGAAAATTACACAGTACATGCGAAAGCTATTTTCAATAATTCTCTTTTATTTCACAATAGCAACATATGGCTCAACATATAAGTTAACGATCATGGTATAGATGAGGATGACGATTATGAACTCTAAAAAAGATAAAAAAATGATTACATTAGAGAAGCCGGACGTCAGAATTCATCGGTGCCAATGCAAGACGATGGTAGGCCTATAAACCATTGGATAGTCACACCAAAGGAGCTGATGCGCCTTGTCTCAAGGTCTTTCACGAACGAAGTGCTACAAATGCGCTGTGGGATTGTGCGACAAGTGGTTCGAAGCATGCCGCACCTGGTGACTTATTTCATGACGACATCAACTATTGAGCATACACACATAAGCAAGATAGTCGTTTTTCAGAGCAAAATAGGACTACTAAAGAGAAAATTACTGATATAAGTGCATGTGTACTTGCATGAATTTTAGAGGCTGTTATACACTGCTATAAGATCTGCTTTATATCATGCAACAATTACACAAATTATTTTTTTAGTAAAACTGCAAGTACAGTAAATTATACATTGTTCTAATCTGAATTCGATTTACATGTAGCCTGCATGTAGCTCAATAATACATCAAGGAAGTTGCCACGAATGATGGACGTGTAAAATGAAATTTGAAATGCACAAGCAAGATGTTCGCACCAGACAAATAGTTCTTATTGCAGTCTTATAAAGTTCTGTGCTTCAATTTTGCCTTTTATCAATACATCCAAAATTAACTAGTTATTAGGAGTGGTAGGACGCGAGGGCATATACATGCCATCTTCGAAATCGATCCGAAATGGCTCATATCCATTCTACATGTAAAAATATTCATGTTTCGTGATCTTTCAAGTTATGTTTATTGATGTAATTCGAAGTATGAAAAGAAATCACAGCCGCGTTTAATGGGTTAAGTGAGCTCGTAAATTCATGTGCCCATTCCATTACAATTACGTAAAACCTTTCATCAAATTTTCATGAAGAGCATTTGTTAGCCTTCAGATCATTGTTATACCAATGTCAAGCTGAGAGTCAGCCCTTATGCTCCATTGTACCGCGCTACGATTCTAAGAGATCAACACTGGAGGGACACAGAATAATCTGCAAGCCATAAGTCATTTTGACAACATTTTTCCTCATGACAGGTAATAATAGAAACAGGAAGATGAAAATATATGATGTTTTCAAAAGTTTGTAGGAGCATAAAGTATAGTAAAGCTTCAGCATATATAGGATGATGCGTTATATCACAGCGTCGACTCTATTGAAGATAATCGCTCAAGGATTCTCAAGCGGGTGACGGCCTATTGCTTACGGCTTATGGTTGATGAATTCTGGCTTATCCTGTCTGCCTCCGTAATCAATGGCGACTTATGGCTTAACCCTCACCCCACTGGGGGTGTTTTTCACCCCCTGTCGAATTCTGCGAATATCTTTGAAATTAAGCAAGCTAGCAGATTTCTAATAGCCTAGCTTCCACGTATTATGCAACTTTTGACTGAAGGAAAATAAACTTGACATTATAATTTTGCGTGAGATCTTTTTAAAATGTGAATGTTTCGAATATTAAAATACTCGTAATATATAATTCGATTCATATAGATATATATTTAATCGAAAACTACGCAATCTAAAAACAAAGAAGTTGATAGATGATTCCATTTTTAAATTGGTGAAAGCTTGTAGCTCTCAACCAGCGCAGCTCTATGGACTTCCTAAAGTTCATAAAAGTGAGACGAGTCCGCCCAAACGCCCAATTCTTAGAATGCGCAACACTTGTACTGCTAGCTTAACCAATTGGCTTGATAGCCATTTGAAAAATACATTCCTATCCAGTACAGGCTGAAAGATAACTTTCAGTTTGTTGAGTCTCTCAAAAATTTATCTTTACCGCAAGGTGATTTGAAAATGTATAGCTTTGACGTGAAGAACTTATTTACTAGCATTCCCGTAAGAAAGACTATCGACCATATTTCGTCACTGATTGACTCTACCGAATTTCCAGTAATTGAAACAGCCTTCAAGTCACTTATGGAGCTTGCATGCACGATTGTTCTTTTTCAGCTTTAATAATCCTTTTCACTACGGAGGGCATATCATGTATGCCTTACTTATCATCATGTTGTGATACGGTAGAATTTGAAAAATGTAGATGTTTCATCACCCTTGAACACGAGACATTGTGAATATTCTATGTGTCTATATTACGATAGTGAAATGGCATGCCGGTGCCATGCATGCCGTGATTTAAATGAATGATAAATTTCGTGATCAAACCTGCCAAAGAGATGCATGTTTACAATTTATTGTTAGCCTACATATTAAGGAGGTCTAGATATCAATATGCGGATGAACCAAACCAATGCTCGGTTCATGGTACTTAAAATGCATTGAATCTATTGTCATACTAAATTTCGATCGATTGGGTATAAGCATAATGAAGACTTCCCGGTTATCTGCAAACTGTCTGATTTCCCTCACATGTGTCTCGCATGAATTCATATCATAATATATTTGCAATTTACTGCAATTTAATGTATTACAATCAAAGCTATCCGGACGAGGACTACATTTCCTAGTAGACTTGCTTCAAAAATCAAAACAACTGTGTTATACTACACGAGCCGTGCAATATACTATTTATAAATGTTAAACATTTCAACATGAAAAGTGTTCCATAACAAACAGCATCGTACGTGTAGGATCTAATTTATAAACTGTGATAAGCAGCAAAACAATTGCCAGTTGTACACAGACCTGGGTTGCCAGGGAACTAGTATCTCGACATCTTAAAAGACTTTTTCCTTGTTTCAAGCAGACTCTGTGAACGTGTCTGTCAGTGTGCCGGTGTTCTCATCTTCGCTGTATGATGACGAGTGAGTTCTCGCATCACTTTCGTCGGAGTTGATTGGGCTCACGTTGAATAGGCTATTGATAGCAGCGGTTTTCACAGCGCGTCGACTCATCTTGAAATCAATTTTTATCTTTTTATTGCTATGTGCTTATGACGTAGAGGCACAACTTAAAAATTTGAATGGAATGATAGTATTGATTTTGATTGCTATTCCTCGCTCATTTTGCATGGAATTCATAGTCTTCGCCTATAAGACTATAAGTCATTCAAAGCTGTAAACTTCCCTATTTCTACATGTTAGCTTTAGGAAGCAGCTTCATATTGGACTGAATAGAGAAATCGGACAATTTTCATGCATTACCACAGATAGTTAAACTATATTGATAGATTTTTCAGGATTCCAAATTTCACTCGATTTTACAGTCTGCTTACATCTTTCAAATGTTGGTATTCGCTGTGCATAATATGCCATTAATATCTAACTTAGTCAGACACACAGTTTTGTCTGAGCATTTTACAGCATTTCACGATGCTGGAAGTAACTAGTTGAAGTAACAAACAATATGAAGCATAGATCTTCAATTGTGTGTGCTCAAAAGAAGAAGACGTTTGTATCAATTCAGGTAGGCTTTTATGTCATCGTACAGTCTTCAAATGTTTTAAATGTTCATCAAAATAGTTATATTTAGTACATTTGGTATATTAGTATTCATGGCATGGACCGTATGCCATTGTCGTATTATACAGTCACATAGTTTCGGGCATACACGGTATGCCGTCCGTATTCTATTGAAAATCAGTCATTGAGCATACCTGGTATGCCCTCCGTTTTGAACTGCAATGATATCTATTTTCTTGCCGTAGTGAAAAGGTTAATAATAATCTGTACTATCAATTTGAAGGGATGGCCATGGAGTCTCCCTTGGGGCCCGCAATGGCTGCTTTTGCCTCGATATAATTAGGAGCAATTTTAGACAGTACGAAGGCAAATTTCGAATCCACTCTCGTCGCTATGTCGATAACTGTTTTTTGATCTTTCATAGTGACCAACAGGCTAAAAGGCTTCTTAAAAATCTAAATGAATTGGACCAAAACATTCAGTTCACTTGTGAAGAAAGTGTAGAAAAGTCTCTTACTTTCCTTGGTACCAAACTCACTCTCAAAAATAGCAATTTTGAAATTGACTTTCATTTAAAAGACACAAAACATGGCCGTCTATACTTCCTCTGGTACATATGCACCGATCAGTTACAAAAAAGCAGCCATTCGTTCTTTGTTTTAAAGAGACTTAAGAATTTGCTCAGAGAGCCATTTGAATGAAAAGGCTGCTCCTCGTATTCGTAACATATTCAAATTGAACGGCTTTACGGACGACCTGACTAATGGTATCAAAAAGTAAGTTTAACAGGGTGTTCGAAATGCATGCAAATCTGAAAAAGAGGATAGATGAAATTATAGTCTTTTGGTCCATTCCGTTCATTCAGGAAGGCTCAAAAGAGCTACAGTTGAAAATTGAGATACATTTGCTGTATTAGCAGTAGTGATCCCATGGCAAAAGGAAGGACAAAATGAGCAACGATGAGTCATCATGCTGACTCAGACCCCCTCTCGAAGGAAGTGGCCAAGGATGTGATGGAAGGATGGGTCCGAGAGGAGGAAACCGTTCCCTCCCCCCGCCCCATCCGGAAGGAAGGAAGGAAGGAGGAACTCTCCAGCAGGGGTAGGAATCTCTGAAAAACGACAGAGTTAGAAAAGGTGGGTTTTAGACGTTTTCATGTGAGAAAGGTTCTATTTCGGGCAGAAGGAGGGCTCGGATGGACAAACGGAGGGCAGATTCGGATTCTACGTGAAACTTTAGGCTACGGAGGTGATTTCCAGAGAAATCAGAGAGAAAAAGTTCTGGCCTCCCCCCTGTGGACGAGACTTCGATCTTGGCTTGTAGGAATGGTAGAAAGTCGTGAGATAGCTCGTTTGAAAGCTAAGAGTGAGACAAATTCAGTGGATGAAACGGCGTGTCCAAAAGTTCCTTCGTTGAGGTGTGAGAATGACCTTAAGATTTTTAACCATCACCGAAAAAACGACAGAGATAGAATTTTTACAAAAATGTGTCTAGCAGGCGAACGAAGCCTAGGATGGAAAAACGGAGGGCAGATTCAGACTCTACGTGAAATTTTGAGTTAGGGAGGTGATTTTCAGTGGAATCGGTGACAAAAAGTTCTGGCCTCCCCCCTGTGGACGAGACTTCGATCTTGGCTTGTAGGAATGGTAGAAAGTCGTGAGATAGCTCGTTTGAAAGCTAAGAGTGAGACAAATTCAGTGGATGAAACGGCGTGTCCAAAAGTTCCTTCGTTGAGGTGTGAGAATGACCTTAAGATTTTTAACCATCACCGAAAAAACGACAGAGATAGAATTTTTACAAAAATGTATCTAGCAGGCGAACGAAGCCTAGGATGGAAAAACGGAGGGCAGATTCAGACTCTACGTGAAATTTTGAGTTAGGGAGGTGATTTTCAGTGGAATCGGTGACAAAAAGTTCTGACCTCCCACCCTCTGGACGAGACTTCGATCTTGGCTTGTAGTAATGGTGCAGACTACTCGTGCGATAGCTCGTTTGAAAGCTAAGAGTGAGAAAAATGCAGTGAAAAGCATCATATGTCCAAGTCTTCCTGGGTTTAGAGTGGAAAATGGATTGAAAATGGCAGGAATCTCCGAAAAACGACCGAGTTAGGAAAGTGTAGGCTTTGGATGTTTTGGGATGAGAAAGGTCCTATATCGGCATGAAGGAGGGCTCGGATGGACAAACGGAGGCCAGATTCGGACTCTACGTGCAATTCTGCATCTAGAAGGTGAGTTTCAAGTGAATCGGAGACAAAAAGTTTTCGCTACCTCCCCCCCCCCTCCTGTCAGACTTCCAACTTGGGTGGGAGTGATCGTAAAGTCGTGCCATAGCTCATGTGGAAGCTAAGAGTGAGCCAAATGCATTGAAAAGCATCGTTTGTCCAAGTCTTCCTTGGTTTAGGTGTGAGACCAAAGTGTTGAATTTTTAAAATCGCCAAATGGTGAACTTAGGACTTTTTCGTGAAAATGCTAAATTGTGGCCTACTTTGGTGACGACTCTCTCAGGAATGAAAGTGAATGAAGAGCTCCGGTTTCTTTTAGTGGAAACACCACACTTTGTTCTCTAGGATCCTACCTTTTCAGATGTGTGGAAGGATTCGTTTCCAAATGAGAGCTTGTTCAAAATCGAACTTTTGTGCATTTTCCAAGATTTTGGATAGTTTGAATAAACGACAGAGTCTTTCAACTCGGCTTCTGGTAATCGTAGAGAAACGATGGATAACTTAAATGAAAGGTGAGAGCGAGAAAACGTGACTGTCGAACTTTGAAGTCAATAGGAACACTAGAACCGGAGGTAGAAGTGTTTAAAGTTTTGGAAGATAGCGATTACGTCATCAGCTGATCGCCACAAACTATATAGGTGGAGTCTCTACTTGTGGGAATCAGTTCTCCTCCCGACTTGGTTGGGGTAGATGAACTCCGGAGTTCCGATGATAGCATCGGAAATTCCAAATTTCATTAGAAAATTTCATTGCTGATATCAGCTAAGGCGTCAGACTTAAAGGTTAGCCAGGAGATGGCCTTCGTCTCCAGGCCATAAAAGACTCCAAAACTTTAAAGGCTTGTAACTTTGCTTCTACAAGTCCTTTTGACTTGATTCAAAAAGGTTCGAGAGGTCATGATTCAGGTCAAGTCGTCAATTACTTATAAAATTTCATCAGTAGTACAAAAAAAGTTGAAAAATTTAAATTCGTTATTTTTGGAGGTTTTCTGGGGTTTTCGACCCTGCTGAATTCAACTAAAGGATTTGTAATGATGTCTGAGCCAGTCCTCTCATTGGACGAGCGTTCTCTCCCATTCATAATTCATCAAACATCCACTATAAAGAAGAGATGTTGCTTTACGTTCCACATTTGCCTTTCGCAAGTGTCGGATGCATGGTACGGAGAGTTTCGCTGTAATATTCTAATCACAGGATGTTCCTTCGGGACGGTGGATGATGCCGTAGTGATAAGTGTGGCAAGGGAGTGTGTCATGTTTTACACCGAAACCTCTGGGGCAACTCATGTTGGGCATTTGACACAGTTCTCAACGTAGCACTTTGAACGCCAATCGGTTGAGTCTTAGCTATCTTGTCATGGTTGGCTACTAAACATCTCCATTGCAAAACGCTTGTGAATCATAGCTTGCCATCAAGCACGTTTCATGTCTGGCTATCAAGCCATCTCAACGTGAGGTGGAGACCTTCGATATAATACTTCCTACGGTGAGGCGTTCCTTTTGGACGGCGAGCACTGCCACAGATGGAAGGAGGGCAAGGGACGGTGTCATACTTTAGACCGAAACCGCTGAGCTGTCGCTTATGTTGGGCATGTGACACCGATCTCAACGGACTCTTTTCAATCGCTCGGTCATGAGTGCTCTAGCCATCTCCCGTAGGTTTTCTTTGAGATTCTCCACCAACGCTGTGAGACTGCCTCTGACCGAGACTAAATGAAATGGAATGAATTGGAAGGGACATTCATGCGCCACACGCAACCACAAGCTCATTCCTCTCTTCGCTAGTGAACAAGCTCTTGTGAAAGTAGTCAGAAAGTTCATCATGTTTTGGAAAAGCAATGTTTAGTGTAGTCAAATAGTTTTACCGTGACACACGTTTTTGAAAGTAAAGTTTGATTATCGAAGTTTTATTCGTGAGTGTAGTTAGAAAGTGTATCATGTTTTGCAAAAGCAAAGTTTAGTGTAGTCAAATAGTTTTTACCATGACACACGTTTGTGAATGTAAAGTTTGATCATTGAAGTTTTATGACTGACTGAACTCACAACAGCATTAGAAAGTATTTATCCTTAGTTGAGACCCGGACTGCAGTGTGTAAAATGTTTCATGTGACAGTCTTTTCACAAACGGTGAAGTGCAAAGTCAGAGTGAATACATCTGTTAGGTATACATCAACTTTGGATGTGAAGTAAAGCGAATCATGTTAGATGTACAGAATGAATTGAATATTAGACAACGCATGCAAGTTTTTGACGACTTGAATGTGTCATGAAAAAACCCAAGTCTAAGTTTAACATGTTGGATATAAAAAGTTAGATGGATAGGAATAAGTGTCGAATGGAGTATGACCTTATATTTCATGACAACATAGTTTCAAAGTAATGAAAGACGTAGCGGTAAGAGTGTGTAAGTTAAACGTTGGTCCTCAAGTTTCGCGTCAAACACAAAGACGAAAGCAATCATCAACAACTCAATCCTATGTCAACTAGATGAGACGTTCAGTTTTGCTAATCATTGAAATGAAAGATGCAAGTGAAAGACGATCACATGAAACTCAAAATTTATCAATGTACAAGAGTTCTAGAACTAAAACCCACTAAGTGTTGAAGTCAACACAGAGCACAAAGGCTTCTAAAGTGCTAGCATTAGACATGAATGATGAAGTTATTCTTCCAAGGTAGATGATCAATGATAATCATGAGGTATGAAACTCTGCAGTATTAGCTACATGATTAAACGTGGATACAAAGCAATGTAGAAGCGAATACGTTTTACTTGTTGAATCAGATAGACACAACAGTGAATCAACTAGAATAAATGCTCATCACGTTTTATAAATGTTAGGTAGGATCAGTGAAGTATGGGAAAGATGTTTGCATCAAATTGAAAGTAAGCAGCAACTAACTTGTGTACTCACAACAGAAAATCAGGTTTACTAAAAGCAGTCTTCTACTTCAGTGAGACTGGGAGTTTAGAATGTTACATGAAAACAGTGTTCACCACAGAACTAGAAAGTTTTACTGCACTGTGTAGATTGTTTCACAGTGTTAAAAGGTCTTATGGTAAGTACTACAGTGTTGAATGTTTTATAAAACCAGGTAAAGTCTTGTCACAAACGTTGAGTGCGTAAGAGAATCTAGGCTTAGCAATAAGTTCCATGACATTTAATCACGTTGGTCATAGCAGAAGTTCTTAAGTCCATGATCCAAGGTTAGGGTCATCTACGGGTGTATTTAGGGATTTAGGGTTTTATATCACACATGTTAACTGTTAGTGTAGAATACGTGAAGCACATGTTAGTTCAAAAGTCTAAACACAAACGTTGAAATAAGTTTTGTAAGAAGCTAAAAACATTGACATGATGTTGTGAAAGTAGAAACTTATCGAACGTTGAAAAAAGTTTTATGAAATGTTTCTGCAGTCAATATCGTTAGCGTACCAGCTTTTCTAAATGTGTTGTTTGCCTTTATCAAATTGAATTAATGTGTAGACTGTTTTGTAAATAAAGACAGATAGTGTTAAACGTTTTTGGAGTCTGCATCGACAGCATACAAGTATACACATAACAACATGTGACGTTTCTTAAAAGAGTCGAATGCATATGAGTTAGAAAACACTCAAAACACGTGTGAGATAAAAATCAACCTGCTAGATTGTGTGAGTACCTCACAAAAGTGTTGCATATGTTTTACGGGAAACTTGTAAAGGAGAACTCTGTATCGTGAACGTCTGCCATCAGCTTAGCTAGATGAATATGAATGATAGATTCTAACTTAAATTTCTGACGTTCAAATGAAATTCGTAAACATGAAGCTCTAGACTCCGTGGTGTAAAACTACATGACAAGTGACAACAAATTTATGTTGGTAAAACTTTCATAGGTTGATGATTGCAGTCGCGTTTAAAGTTGATATAAAGTACTGTAGAAACGCATAAGTTTCAGATGCAGTTCAACGTTGTGACTTCAACTTCGCACATTGAACTAATGAAATGAAAAAGTCTGTGTAGAGGTACATAACACTCTCATCGATATGAAATAGCAAAGCATGTAAAATCATTGAATTATCAAAGGAAAGTACTTGAGTTACAAGTCTGCGTTGACGAGAGTGGAATTATTTCATTGGTATGAAGCAGTGAACATTACATTAGAACATTAGGACTGTCCATGAGTATTGTAAAGAAAGGTTAGAATCAAACGTGTAAGTTTGCTTTTCATGTGCATTGCAAATTGAGAGAATCAAAACGTGTCTCATTCCAAACGAGCGAGTTAGGTGAGTGTAGACGATGAATTCATAAAGTGCTATTTCATCTAAAGGTTTCACACACACTCGGTCTTGCAAGTTGAAATGATAACATCAAATGTGAAACGTGTCTCATTCCTAAACTAATCGTGCGTTGCTTGTAAGTTGATAATAGAATCAACATTGAAACCTGCATCAAGTGACTTTCTTGTGTCTTTCTGTGTGAATGCAGACGCTGTGAAAATGACACACTGATTGAAACTTAACAATGCTTGCAATATTCAACATGCTGCCATTCAAAAGCAGCAAAAACGTTTATCATAAAACCTATCAGTGAAACATATGTCATGGTCTTATCTTCCAACCCTCATGTACACGCAAAGGTTCACGATTAGAGACAGCGCTATCGCCTGTTTGTCGCGCTGCCCCCTCAGCAGATAGAGTGTGCCAAGAACACAAATATGAATGACAGCGCAGCCGGTTGGCGACCGTCTGTCGCATTAAACACATTGCCTCCTCAGCAGATAGAATGTTTCAAGAACACAAAGATGAATGATAACGCTCTCTCTCTCTCTCTCTCTGACACCCGTCTGTCGCATTGCCCCCTATACACATTCAATTTTCTATCTCATCTGTCCAACGAACAAGGATGTAGGAACTAATCGTCAAATCCCTCATCTCAGGCCCTCCCACCTAGCTGATTCCCACACAGCTCATTGATATCGCACCGGAGATATCATCGTGGGCGACTGAAAGGATTCTCAAGTTGACAATTCGTTACTGAGCAATCCCACCGTTCCGCGCGCGCAAGTAACCATTTGCTGCTAAAGCATCGACACTGCCGATTTGTTCAAGGCTTCAATGCCTTGCTAGCCAGTTACAAAAATGTTGGAGAAACATAAGGGAGACGTTCACACTCATTCATCAAATACAAGTCGTTTGATGCAATGTCGTTCGATATAGCTTTCTTTGATATGAGCCGAACCCTTGAGCTCCGCTGTGGATGCAGAGTGAAGATGGGAAAGTCTTTCTCCTGGCTACTTTGCAGGCAGAGAAAGGCGAAGCAATTCGCTGCCCCATCCACCTCATTCCACATGAGCTTGTGGAAAACCCTTTGTTCAGGGATATGGCGCTAGGGTATCTGGCGTTGCTGAGAACTCAGCGTCCGGAATATTTCGAGTAATCGAAGTATTTCATCGGTCCTTCCGAGGGCCCGGTCACCAATTCGTTGGAGGCCACCATATTAACAAAGACTGTGCCACACACAAACACTAGATTCAAGGATCTCTATCTTTCTTAGAAAATGAAGAACCTCTTATTAAATTCATCTGATGAGAAAGCAACTTCATGACAAGTGTTAAACGTGTACGTTGTCCAACACAAATCTTTAAAGTCCTAACCGCCATGAAATCATCATGTTTAAAGTTTTAAGGCCCATATGATAAGTAGCAATGATCTATTGCAGTTAAATGGTGTAAAACATAAACGTGTATAGAGAGATGATGAATCTTAGACGTGAAGTCATGAGATTTATTTCTTCACTACCCGTCAAATGGAAATAGTAATGGTGTTAGTTACATTGGAAGAATCATCAGAGCAAAATGTTCTATAGTAATGCAGGCAATGACAGTCATGTATGGCTGTACTGTTTCAAATAGTTGTTGTGTTTAGCTGAAGTTTCTCATATAAACGGTATCGCATCCTTTCCACGTTCGTTCATTTCAAGCAGAATGTGTCTTAAAGACTTATACATACGCGTCCTCATAAACGCTGTGACTGACTTCATGTTGAAAAATAAGTGTGAGATTATTGCAGTTAGAAACAATGTTCCCATAGTTCAACCTTTCAGATGTATAGTTGTGACAGTGAACAAGAAAGTCAGTAAGTGGAGTGATAGGAAAACGTCTTCACAAATGCAGACAAGTGAAAACTCTACTAAATGACTGCATGCACGGATTTCATCATCCATCATCTAAGTGAATTTAGTTCAAGCGAGTTACATGAATGTTAAAAGTCTTACGCTGACAGAGACATAAGTTTACTAAATTATACAGCAAAACTCCTAAATCAGTAAATCATGTCCCTGTGTTGAGATTTAGGGATTTAACGTTTTAAAAGTGTAAGTTGATTAGATAAATCACTAAGTCCATAGCATAGTCAACCCTATGACAAGACTTAGCGTTTTATATGATCCATATTAGCAATATATGTTCGAGTGGAATGTGACTCAATGAGTTTTACTCAAGAAGTATGAGTTTTACGCATGCAGACGAATGGCTGTCATCTCAACTCGATCATGTTTTCTTTCAGTGACGGAGTGAGTGATGGACGTTCTATATATCATAAAATCATCATGCAAACTTACAGCACACTGTTTCACCACATTTCCTCGTGAATGAATCATGAGTTCCTATATGAACTTCCTTCTAATGCAGCTAAAGCGGTCCCAAGCCCGCAACATATCTTCGGATATGGAATGCAGAGTGGAAGCATAAATGATGAAATGGAATGAAGGGAAGCCAAACTTGCACTACTTACAGCCAGAAACACATCTCTATCTTCATTAAGATGATATTCAATCACTTGAATTCTACATGTAATGTGACAATCACAACCTTAGATCTCAGTACAGTCAACTTTCTATCATGCTTGTTAAACGTATTATCTCTAACTTTACAAACAATGAAATGATTCTAACTTTATTTCAAACTTTACAAACATCAACTTTATTTCTAACTTTACAAACAGTGAAATACTTGTGACTGCATTTTATACTTTACCTATCTTACAAACACTGAAATGATTCTGATATTTTTCCTAACTTTACAAACAGTAAAATGGTTGCAACTTTGTTACTAAGTCAATTCACTCTGTTTGAAGCCTAACTTTATGTGAAAAGAAAACGACTTCATCACAGTATGTACATGATATGTTATTGAAACCCACACAGCTTTTGTTACACTGACAGTTCATTTCAATGTGAGCTAGTCTTGTATCACTCATTTCATACGACATAACTTTTCACTTTACTTATTCCTACAATGTTACTACTATGTGTTCTAAACTTTATGAGACCGCATTCACTTCTATGTCACACTTTCTTCATCACATAACCAAGTGAATGAAATTGATGATACATTACCTGACTAAACTCATTGAGTCACATTCTACACGAACATACGTGTGTGATGTGATCCAAAATGTCCCCCGGACTAACCTACTTGCAGCGCCGAAATTTTTCGGTCAGTTTTATTTCTGGATAAAAGCTTTTTGCTTAACTGTCATCGCTAGAATTTATAGGAAAATCTTGAAATTCAGACAAAAATGTTTGAAAATTTTGAAAAATTTCGGCAACATCACAGGTACGTATATTGCTAATATGGATCATATAAAACGCTAAGTCTTGTCATAGGGTTGACTATGCTATGGACTTAGTGATTTATCTAATCAACTTACACTTTTAAAACGTTAAATCCCTAAATCTCAACACAGGGACATGATTTACTGATTTAGGAGTTTTGCTGTATAATTTAGTAAACTTATGTCTCTGTCAGCGTAAGACTTTTAACATTCATGTAACTCGCTTGAACTAAATTCACTTAGATGATGGATGATGAAATCCGTGCATGCAGTCATTTAGTATAGTTTTCACTTGTCTGCATTTGTGAAGACGTTTTCCTATCACTCCTCTTACTGACTTTCTTGTTCACTGTCACAACTATACATCTGAAAGGTTGAACTATGGGAACATTGTTTCTAACTGCAATAATCTCACATTTATTTTTCAACATGAAGTCAGTCACAGCGTTTATGAGGACGCGTATGTATAAGTCTTTATGACACATTCTGCTTGAAATGAACGAACGTGGAAAGGATGAGAAACTTCAGCTAAAATACAACAACTATTTGAAACAGTACAGCCATACATGACTGTCATTGCCTGCATTACTATAGAACATTTTGCTCTGATGATTCTTCCAATGTAACTAACACCATTACTATTTCCATTTGACGGGTAGTGAAGAAATAAATCTCATGACTTCACGTCTAAGATTCATCATCTCTCTATACACGTTTATGTTTTACACCATTTAACTGCAATAGATCATTGCTACTTATCATATGGGCCTTAAAACTTTAAACATGATGATTTCATGGCGGTTAGGACTTTAAAGATTTGTGTTGGACAACGTACACGTTTAACACTTGTCATGAAGTTGCTTTCTCATCAGATGAATTTAATAAGAGGTTCTTCATTTTCTAAGAAAGATAGAGATCCTTGAATCTAGTGTTTGTGTGTGGCACAGTCTTTGTTAATATGGTGGCCTCCAACGAATTGGTGACCGGGCCCTCGGAAGGACCGATGAAATACTTCGATTACTCGAAATATTCCGGACGCTGAGTTCTCAGCAACGCCAGATACCCTAGCGCCATATCCCTGAACAAAGGGTTTTCCACAAGCTCATGTGGAATGAGGTGGATGGGGCAGCGAATTGCTTCGCCTTTCTCTGCCTGCAAAGTAGCCAGGAGAAAGACTTTCCCATCTTCACTCTGCATCCACAGCGGAGCTCAAGGGTTCGGCTCATATCAAAGAAAGCTATATCGAACGACATTGCATCAAACGACTTGTATTTGATGAATGTGTGTGAACGTCTCCCTTATGTTTCTCCAACATTTTTGTAACTGGCTAGCAGGGCATTGAAGCCTTGAACAAATCGGCAGTGTCGATGCTTTAGCAGCAAATGGTTACTTGCGCGCGCGGAACGGTGGGAGTGCTCAGTAACGAATTGTCAACTTGAGAATCCTTTCAGTCGCCCACGATGATATCTCCGGTGCGATATCAATGAGCTGTGTGGGAATCAGCTAGGTGGGAGGGCCTGAGATGAGGGATTTGACGATTAGTTCCTACATCCTTGTTCGTTGGACAGATGAGATAGAAAATTGAATGTGTATAGGGGGCAATGCGACAGACGGGTGTCAGAGAGAGAGAGAGAGAGAGCGTTATCATTCATCTTTGTGTTCTTGAAACATTCTATCTGCTGAGGAGGCAATGTGTTTAATGCGACAGACGGTCGCCAACCGGCTGCGCTGTCATTCATATTTGTGTTCTTGGCACACTCTATCTGCTGAGGGGGCAGCGCGACAAACAGGCGATAGCGCTGTCTCTACTCGTGAATCTTTGCGTGTACATGAGGGTTGGAAGATAAGACCATGACATATGTTTCACTGATAGGTTTTATGATAAACGTTTTTGCTGCTTTTGAATGGCAGCATGTTGAATATTGCAAGCATTGTTAAGTTTCAATCAGTGTGTCATTTTCACAACGTCTGCATTCACACAGAAAGACACAAGAAAGTCACTTGATGCAGGTTTCAATGTTGATTCTATTATCAACTTACAAGCAACGCACGATTAGTTTAGGAATGAGACACGTTTCACATTTGATGTTATCATTTCAACTTGCAAGACCGAGTGTGTGTGAAACCTTTAGATGAAATAGCACTTTATGAATTCATCGTCTACACTCACCTAACTCGCTCGTTTGGAATGAGACACGTTTTGATTCTCTCAATTTGCAATGCACATGAAAAGCAAACTTACACGTTTGATTCTAACCTTTCTTTACAATACTCATGGACAGTCCTAATGTTCTAATGTAATGTTCACTGCTTCATACCAATGAAATAATTCCACTCTCGTCAACGCAGACTTGTAACTCAAGTACTTTCCTTTGATAATTCAATGATTTTACATGCTTTGCTATTTCATATCGATGAGAGTGTTATGTACCTCTACACAGACTTTTTCATTTCATTAGTTCAATGTGCGAAGTTGAAGTCACAACGTTGAACTGCATCTGAAACTTATGCGTTTCTACAGTACTTTATATCAACTTTAAACGCGACTGCAATCATCAACCTATGAAAGTTTTACCAACATAAATTTGTTGTCACTTGTCATGTAGTTTTACACCACGGAGTCTAGAGCTTCATGTTTACGAATTTCATTTGAACGTCAGAAATTTAAGTTAGAATCTATCATTCATATTCATCTAGCTAAGCTGATGGCAGACGTTCACGATACACAGTTCTCCTTTACAAGTTTCCCGTAAAACATATGCAACACTTTTGTGAGGTACTCACACAATCTAGCAGGTTGATTTTTATCTCACACGTGTTTTGAGTGTTTTCTAAATCATATGCATTCGACTCTTTTAAGAAACGTCACATGTTGTTATGTGTATACTTGTATGCTGTCGATGCAGACTCCAAAAACGTTTAACACTATCTGTCTTTATTTACAAAACAGTCTACACATTAATTCAATTTGATAAAGGCAAACAACACATTTAGAAAAGCTGGTACGCTAACGATATTGACTGCAGAAACATTTCATAAAACTTTTTTCAACGTTCGATAAGTTTCTACTTTCACAACATCATGTCAATGTTTTTAGCTTCTTACAAAACTTATTTCAGCGTTTGTGTTTAGACTTTTGAACTAACATGTGCTTCACGTATTCTACACTAACGGTTAACATGTGTGATATAAAACCCTAAATCCCTAAATACAAACGGTAGATGACCCTACCCTTGGATCATGGACTTAAGAACTTCTGCTATGACCAACGTGATTAAATGTCATGGAACTTATTGCTAAACCTAGATTCTCTTACGCACTCAACGTTTGTGACAAGACTTTACCTGGTTTTATAAAACATTCAACACTGTAGTACTTACCATAAGACCTTTTAACACTGTGAAACAATCTACACAGTGCAGTAAAACTTTCTAGTTCTGTGGTGAACACTGTTTTCATGTAACATTCTAAACTCCCAGTCTCACTGAAGTAGAAGACTGCTTTTAGTAAACCTGATTTTCTGTTGTGAGTACACAAGTTAGTTGCTGCTTACTTTCAATTTGATGCAAACATCTTTCCCATACTTCACTGATCCTACCTAACATTTATAAAACGTGATGAGCATTTATTCTAGTTGATTCACTGTTGTGTCTATCTGATTCAACAAGTAAAACGTATTCACTTCTACATTGCTTTGTATCCACTTTTAATCATGTAGCTAATACTGCAGAGTTTCATACCTCAGGATTATCATTGATCATCTACCTTGGAAGAATAACTTCATCATTCATGTCTAATGCTAGCACTTTAGAAGCCTTTGCGCTCTGTGTTGACTTCAACACTTAGTGGGTTTTAGTTCTAGAACTCTTGTACATTGATAAATTTTGAGTTTCATGTGATCGTCTTTCACTTGCATCTTTCATTTCAATGATAAGCAAAACTGAACGTCTCATCTAGTTGACATAGGATTGAGTTGTTGATGATTGCTTTCGTCTTTGTGTTTGACGCGAAACTTGAGGACCAACGTTTAACTTACACACTCTTACCGCTACGTCTTTCATTACTTTGAAACTATGTTGTCATGAAATATAAGGTCATACTCCATTCGACACTTATTCCTATCCATCTAACTTTTTATATCCAACATGTTAAACTTAGACTTGGGTTTTTTCATGACACATTCAAGTCGTCAAAAACTTGCATGCGTTGTCTAATATTCAATTCATTCTGTACATCTAACATGATTCGCTTTACTTCACATCCAAAGTTGATGTATACCTAACAGATGTATTCACTCTGACTTTGCACTTCACCGTTTGTGAAAAGACTATCACATGAAACATTTTACACACTGCAGTCCGGGTTTCAACTAAGGATAAATACTTTCTAATGTTGTTGTGAGTTCAGTCAGTCATAAAACTTCAATGATCAAACTTTACTTTCGCAAACGTGTGTCATGGTAAAAACTATTTGACTACACTAAACTTTGCTTTTGCAAAACATGATACACTTTCTAACTACACTCACGAATAGAACTTCGATGATCAAACTTTACTTTCACAAACGTGTGTCACGATAAAACTATTTGACTACACTAAACATTGCTTTTGCAAAACATGATGAGCTTTCTGACTACGTTCACAAGAGCTTGTTCACTAGCGAAGAGAGGAATGAGCTTGTTGTTGCGTGTGGCGCATGAATGTCCCTTCCAATTCATTCCATTTCATTTAGTCTCGGTCAGAGGGAGTCTCACAGCGTTGGTGGAGAATCTTAAAGAAAACCTACGGGAGATGGCTAGAGCACTCATGACCGAGCGATTGAAAAGAGTCCGTTGAGATCGGTGTCACATGCCCAACATAAGCGACAGCTCAGCGGTTTCGGTCTAAAGTATGACACCGTCCCTTGCCCTCCTTCCATCTGTGGCAGTGCTCGCCGTCCAAAAGGAACGCCTCACCGTAGGAAGTATTATATCGAAGGTCTCCACCTCACGTTGAGATGGCTTGATAGCCAGACATGAAACGTGCTTGATGGCAAGCTATGATTCACAAGCGTTTTGCAATGGAGATGTTTAGTAGCCAACCATGACAAGATAGCTGAGACTCAACCGATTGGCGTTCAAAGTGCTACGTTGAGAACTGTGTCAAATGCCCAACATGAGTTGCCCCAGAGGTTTCGGTGTAAAACATGACACACTCCCTTGCCACACTTATCACTACGGCATTATCCACCGTCCCGAAGGAACACCCTGTGATTAGAGTATTACAGCGAAACTCTCCGTACCATGCATCCGACACTTGCGAAAGGCAAATGTGGAACGTAAAGCAACATCTCTTCTTTATAGTGGATGTTTGATGAATTATGAATGGGAGAGAACGCTCGTCCAATGAGAAGACTGGCTCAGACATCATTACAAATCCTTTAGTTGAATTCAGCAGGGTCGAAAACCCCCAGAAAACCTCCAAAAATAACGAATTTAAATTTTTCAACTTTTTTTGTACTACTGATGAAATTTTATAAGTAATTGACGACTTGACCTGAATCATGACCTCTCGAACCTTTTTGAATCAAGTCAAAAGGACTTGTAGAAGCAAAGTTACAAGCCTTTAAAGTTTTGGAGTCTTTTATGGCCTGGAGACGAAGGCCATCTCCTGGCTAACCTTTAAGTCTGACGCCTTAGCTGATATCAGCAATGAAATTTTCTAATGAAATTTGGAATTTCCGATGCTATCATCGGAACTCCGGAGTTCATCTACCCCAACCAAGTCGGGAGGAGAACTGATTCCCACAAGTAGAGACTCCACCTATATAGTTTGTGGCGATCAGCTGATGACGTAATCTCTATCTTCCAAAACTTTAAACACTTCTATCTCCGGTTCTAGTGCTCCGATTGACTTCAAAGTTCGACAGTCACGTTTTCTCGCTCTCACCTTTCATTTAAACTATCCATCGTTTCTCTACGATTACCAGAAGCCGAGTTGAAAGACTCTGTCGTTTATTCAAACTATCCAAAATCTTGGAAAATGCACAAAAGTTCGATTTTGAACAAGCTCTCATTTGGAAACGAATCCTTCCACACATCTGAAAAGGTAGGATCCTAGAGAACAAAGTGTGGTGTTTCCACTAAAAGAAACCGGAGCTCTTCATTCACTTTCATTCCTGAGAGAGTCGTCACCAAAGTAGGCCACAATTTAGCATTTTCACGAAAAAGTCCTAAGTTCACCATTTGGCGATTTTAAAAATTCAACATTTTGATATCACACCTAAACCAAGGAAGACTTGGACAAACGATGCTTTTCAATGCATTTGGCTCACTCTTGGCTTCCACATGAGCTATGGCACGACTTTCTACGATCACTCCCACCCAAGTTGGAAGTCTGACAGGAGGGGGGGGAGGTAGCGAAAACTTTTTGTCTCCGATTCACTTGAAACTCACCCTCTAGATGCGGAATTTCACGTAGAGTCCGAATCTGGCCTCCGTTTGTCCATCCGAGCCCTCCTTCATGCCGATATAGGACCTTTCTCATCCCAAAACATCCAAAGCCTACACTTTCCTAACTCGGTCGTTTTTCGGAGATTCCTGCCATTTTCAATCCATTTTCCACTCTAAACCCAGGAAGACTTGGACATATGATGCTTTTCACTGCATTTTTCTCACTCTTAGCTTTCAAACGAGCTATCGCACGAGTAGTCTGCACCATTACTACAAGCCAAGATCGAAGTCTCGTCCAGAAGGTGGGAGGTCAGAACTTTTTGTCACCGATTCCACTGAAAATCACCTCCCTAACTCAAAATTTCACGTAGAGTCTGAATCTGCCCTCCGTTTTTCCATCCTAGGCTTCGTTCGCCTGCTAGACACATTTTTGTAAAAATTCTATCTCTGTCGTTTTTTCGGTGATGGTTAAAAATCTTAAGGTCATTCTCACACCTCAACGAAGGAACTTTTGGACACGCCATTTCATCCACTGAATTTGTCTCACTCTTAGCTTTCCAACGAGCTATCGCACGACATTCTACCATTCCTACAAGCCAAGATCGAAGTCTCGTCCACAGGGGGGAGGCCAGAACCTTTTCTCTCTGATGTCGCTGGAAATCACCTCCGTAGCCTAAAGTTTCACGTAGAATCCGAATCTGCCCTCCGTTTGTCCATCCGAGCCCCCCTTCTGCCCGAAATAGAACCTTTCTCACATGAAAACGTCTAAAACCCACCTTTTTCTAACTCTGTCGTTTTTCAGAGATTCCTACCCCTGCTGGAGAGTTCCTCCTTCCTTCCTTCCTTCCGGATGGGGCGGGGGGAGGGAACGGTTTCCTCCTCTCGGACTCATCCTTCCATCACATCCTTGGCCACTTCCTTCCAGAGGGGGTCTGAGTCAGCATGATGACTCATCGTTGCACATTTTGTCCTTCCTTTTGCCATGGGATCACTACTATTAGCATTCATGGCATGGACCGTATGCCATTGTCGTATTATACAGTCACATAGTTTCGGGCATACGCGGTATGCCGTCCGTATTCTATTGAAAATCAGTCATTGAGCATACCTGGTGTGCCCTCCGTTTTCAACTATAATGATATCTATTTTCTTGCCGTAGTGAAAAGGTTAATAATAATCTGTACTATCAATTTGAAGGGATGGCCGTGGAGTCTTCCTTGGGGCCCGCAATGGCTGCTTTTGCCTCGATATAATTAGGAGCAATTTTAGACAGTACGAAGGCAAATTTCGAATCCACTCTCGTCGCTATGTCGATAACTGTTTTTTGATCTTTCATAGTGACCAAGAGGCTAAAAGGCTTCTTAAACTTTATAATTGAATTGGACCAAAACATTCAGCTCACTTGCGATAAAAGTGTAGAAAAGTCTCTTACTTTCCTTGATACCAAACTCACTCTCAAAAATAGCAATTTTGAAATTGACTTTCATTTAAAAGACACAAAACATGGCCGTCTATACTTCCTCTGGTACATATGCACCGATCAGTTACAAAACCGCAGCCATTCGTTCTTTGTTTTAAAGAGAATTAAGAATTTGCTCAGAGAGCCATTTGAATGAAAAGGCTGCTCCTCGTATTCGTAACATATTCAAATTGAACGGCTTTACGGACGACCTGACTAATGGTATCAAAAAGAAAGTTTAACAGGGTGTTCGAAATGCATGCAAATCTGAAAAAGAGGATAGATGAAATTATAGTCTTTTGGTCCATTCCGTTCATTCAGGAAGGCTCAAAAGAGCTACAGTTAAAAATTGAGAAATTAGACCGTCATTTTCAAAATTCTGAAGTAAGAGTTGCCTGTAGAACTTCAAAATTAAATTATCCCTGTTCCAGTCTTCTCAAGGGCATAGAATGATTAATCACACAATTCGTATATCATCAAGATAAATTAAAATCATAGCATTCAAAATCTATATAAGCATGATGTCAAAATACCAACGAAAAATAATCTACAAATATACAAATAAAAATAATCTGCTGTATATATAACCTGTAAACTGAAAAAGGAAAATAAAGGAAATTGTACATCCGTAATTAAGGATATTCTGATCATGCGATTCGCCAGTACATGCAGGATGTTCCCCCAAAACATGTCTTGGATGACCAGAATTGAGCGGTACGTAGTTATGACTATTTTTCAGCTTTGAGTATAACTTTCTCGATCTTATTTCCATATGTAAAAACAGACACATCTAAAAAGTTGACTCTTTCTGAATTGATCTCTGAAGTGAATTTAATGTCTGAATCTTAAATGTTCAGGAAGGAAGAAACTCATTGACATCGCCAAAGGATTCATACCAAATGATAAGGCAATCGTCTAAGTACCTCAGTCAAGAAGAAAGAAAGAAACAGTTCATGTCATAGCGTAGGCAAAAGTTATTGAATGAAAGTATACATTTTCTCTTCAATATATCCTAACCGTTAAACTACGCGAAAAAGAAAATCTGTCAGAATACGCCAATGGGTCATTTATGACCCAAGTAGATAAATACATGAAAATGAGATGAAACTCGATGCCTTTTTGTATTCCAAATGTGATAATGTCTCTTTCCGACTTAATCGTTGAAAAATATGAAACATAGAATCAATTAGGCCTATAGGCGAAGGCTACACGGGTATGATTATAAATACAACAGTACAAAAAAATGAAAAATTCTCGAATTTAAGTACATTATAGTAATATATTATACATCATAAAAAATGTTGTCTGATCATAATTAGATGAACATAACGGCCAGTACTGATGTGATAAATGATTGAGCGTTTGAAAATAAACTAAATGTCAAAATAATTTCATCAGAATATACTGATCAATTAAGTCTATAAGCTTATCGAGGCCTACAATTACAATAAAATAATCAAGATGCCTGTAATTTCAGTAGCCTAAATGACATAGAAACATGTTGCATGTAGTTATCATAGTATTTTCTAAATACGTATAAACGCTTACCAGATTACTGTACAGTGTACGTACCTACATACTGTACATTTATATACCGATACATATTTAGAAAGAAAAAAATACAATAGTTTTGTAGGATTCATTTAATTGACTACAAAAAAGGTACATGCATTGATCCAATCAAGTTTTAGCATGTGTGGTGTTTGAACGATCCATGTAATTTGCATGAAGCAACGCTGCAGATTGCACAACGAAGTGTATGCTTGTTATCATTTTGACAGAATCGACATCGTCCTCGTTTTGGAGGATTGTCTTCCACATTTGGAGAACGACGTATGTTGAACAATTCCAGTGCCAACATGGTTTCTCTCGTCATCCTGAGATGAACTCGTTTCTGCATCAACGGTAAACATAGTGATTCTGTAAGTGAATCAATGAAATCAGCTCTTGACTTTATGCTTTCAACATGAGCCACATCAGAAGTGTGACGAAATAAAATGTATGAATTCAAGACGGTGATGAATCAGATTGAATTCAAGTTGAAAATAAATTCGTAGGTCCACCGAAGAGACTTCCTTACCGATGAAGTCAAGGACAGCTGATGGTCCATATTGTCAACTGCAGACTTTGTTTTATTGTAGTACTCTACAATCTCCGGCTTACTGTTCTCTTCATTTGCTTGTCGATGTTGAGTTGACAGCAACAAAATAGGTTTCGATTTTTTATCTTTATAAGATAAAAGAGTTGCATTGTCAGAGTAAAAGTACTGTGCATCGCCTCTTGTACGTCTACGTGAAACTTTTGCTTGAGAAGGAATTCCTTTTGAATTATGGCGAACAGTTCCAACTAGAGTTGTTTTTCTCCCATGGAAGAGATCGATCAGAGGAACCGAAGTGAACCAATTGTCCATGGTAACATTCACCCCTTGATTGAATATTGGTTCGCAAGTCACCATTGTTGTTCTGTCGCGTTTGCTCTGAATATCTTCGAATGGCTTCTCGTGAAATGTACTTTCACCGAGATACACCAATCCGTTTATTGCATACGTCGTTTCATTGTCTACCAGCCACACGATTTTTATACCGTACTTTTCAGGTTTATTCGGAATGTACTGACGAAATACGACGCGGCCATGGAAGCCAAGCAGTTGTTCGACAATTGTGAAATGTGGCCCAGGGCGATAAATGTCTTGAAATTGTTTCATTTTCCTCTCAAAAAAGTAGCGAACTGGTGAAAGTCTATCCCGCCGTTCCCTGCGTAGCTTGTCGTCTGTTCTGAAAAATTGTCGAATTTCCTCAAATCTCTCTCGTGTCATCGTTGCTGTAAAAAATGAGCTGCTCCTTTTTGGATCCCACAAGCGTTTCACATTAGTGTATCTTTGTTTATTCACTCCAGCAAAAAGATGTAATCCAATAAACGACATGATTTCTTCATCATTCACTGGTGTCCAACGTCGTTTTATATCGTCAGATGTACTTGCAAGTGAGCAGACTCTCCTTGCTTCGAGATTGGGATAAATCACAATGTCAGAAATGTCATCTTTCTTAAAATGCATGAATGCATCATATGGTGACGTTGGATGTATTCCCGCGACGAATTCACAACGAAGTCTTGAAACAACATTGTCAGCTGATCATCTCCCCGAATAAGCTGGGGCGTGAGTCCACCATGTTCTTTCATCCACTTCAATATTCTCGCGTTCTAGCTCATCCTGCTCTTGATCGGAATCAACGTCGTCGTTGTTATCAATGTCAGCTAACAGTTCATTGTCCAACTGCACAGAATCAGCATCGTTTCCGTTCTCGTCGTTGTCGGGGGCATCATCGTCGGGGTCCTCCAAAATAATATCAATAACTCTGTCAAGAGGAATGTTTCGTCGTGACACTGCCATGGCAAGTGATACACAAGCAATGAACAATTATCGTAATGAGAAGCACTGTCTACCGTATGTCGAATATTGATTTCCCCTTTTCGGCGTCATCCCGTAGCAAAACTGACTCACCGGCCACAGAGAAATGTCTCGTGATCGCGATTTTTACGCAATTGCTGTATCCGCTACCTTCTTCTGATTTTCCCAGTTATTTGATTGTGTTACAGCTGACCTTGGCTGCCTATGCGTGTGTTGTAGGAACGAATAACTTAGCCATCGGGATTCTGTAATGCGCATGGACGTTTCGAGTCACTGGAGCTTCCTCTTTTCTTGCATTAATTAACGAATGAATCAGAAATACTACATGGGTCGATTCTGACCCATCAGCGTACTTTGAGTAGTTGCAAGCGATCACCACTTACATAAGTGGACGAAAAAAATTATTCTATCATATTTAGGTCAGAAAAATCAATGTAATTAAAGTCTAGAAAGGGTTTAAGTGTGCGATTAAAAATACAACCTTAAAAAGTATGAAATGTAAACATTTTGATATAAGTGACCCGTTGGCGTAGCTTCACGGTTAATCATATGACAATAATCATTCGATGCACTTGAGAAGCCGGGAACAGGCAGAAACTGGTCTCATTTATTTACCTGGTTTATCTTTACATCATCTGGGTGCGATTACACTTTAAATCGCTCAATACCAATCACATACGATGGATGCATATCGAAATTTTTTTGGTATATTTCTGTATTCTCTTGGTATATATTTGTGTGGTTTTCGTATGCTTTTTCAAATGTGGTATGCTTTACATACTAAAGCCATACCAGCACAATGTTAAAGGAAAACATCAATGATTTCTAATATACATTGATTTAAGGCTTTTTGTCAATAAAGATCGCACTTATGTTACTACTGTTCTGTAAGTAGTCAGATAATGACATTCAAGAGTCATTCTTTCAATACTGAATTCGATTTTAATACACTCAAGTCTAAGGCATTTCATGAATAATCAATAAGATTTCAACCATCAACAATTATGCATTATGTAATTTTGGAACTAAGCATATTATCAATCCGAAATAAAAACACATTTTAATTCATGAACACAAAAACAGCTATGTTTGAGATATATAAGTCAACATGGTTGCTCGAAAAATATCGCTTTATTGAAATGATGTTTATCAACTTTGTTCATGGAAATGAGCTAATTATGAGTCTTGTGAATGCCATAAGACAAGTAGCAACGATGATATGCGGCGTTACTTTAACAATAATTCCAATATAGTCAAATACCACACTTCCACATAGAAATATTCAATGCTTCAATGCTAGTATTACTGGAAAAATGTTATTTGACAGTAGCATGTAATACACATATTTTTTTGCTATGTGACTTAACACTAGAAATACGGTGGAAAATGTATTACTAAAACTACGGACTGAGGTCAAAATGACCTCACATACAGAATATTATCATCTAATTGTCGGAATTGCTTTACATAAGCTAATATACATGTATTCAAAACTTTCTAGGGCCTACTTGATTGAGGATGTAGACTATATTTATAACATGTAAAAATTTAAGAGTATGAAATAGGAACACGAACAGTGACAAAGCATGAACGAAAAAACATCATTATTTTCTACAGTGTAGACAAACTATGGTTTTTTCAGCGTGTTTACCACAGACGTGAGAAGCACAGGAAACACACATATTTTGAGTTTTGTTTCAGCATCCACGCTCAGCAGAAAATCGACGTGACTGTGAAGGAGTAGACGGAAGGCTTGTTGTTTGAGTGTTGAAGTCTGTCAGTTCCATACCGAGATCAAGGATAAAATTTCGTCGGCTGATGAATGAGTTGTTTGCATATCTGAACAAAATCCAAGCATTGATAGCGGCCATGTCCAGTATGTTGAAAAATTCAGCGACTGGCCAGCGTCTCGAAGCAAATTTGGTGGAATACAACCGAGCCATCTGATCTACAGGGTGAGTCAAAAAAAAACGATTTATTTTTAAGTGGATATAAAACATGTTTGTTTTAGTGATAGAAATTCGCTACAAGTTCAGATATTAAGCATATGTCTTCAATTCAATTATGTATTAACTAGATTTGTTAAAAATTTCTAATTATGTTAGATATCTGTGTTAACTTCTAATATTAGACAGATGATTTGACTGTCTATCAATCAACATAATGCATTTCTAAATTTAAATAAGTAAGTTGTTTGTCGACGCATGATATTGCATTCATCATATGATATTTCATTTCTCGATTTGCATTCATCAATATGGAACGCAAAGCAAAGGTTGTTGCATGGGCTATCACTTATGAAAACACCAGAGAAGCCAGAAGACGATACGCGAAAGAATATGATGAAGAGGCTCCTCCTGAATCCACAATACGTCGATGGGTTTCTCGTTTCCTTGAGTATGGTGACATCAATAAAAGGAGAGAAGGCAGTGATAGACCCGTTACCGCGAGTGGTGATGACAGTTTCCAGGAAATCAATCAACGATTGGAGGATAAGCCGACAGCATCGACTAGACAGATTGCTACGGAAACTGGTAACTCTCAGTCAAGTGTTGTCCGCTGTCTTCATAAAAATGGACTTCATCCATTTAAGGCAACAAAAGTGCAAGCTTTATCCAAAGATGACTGTGAAAGAAGATTAGAATTTTGCCAATGGTTACGTCGTAATCAAGAGAGTGACAGTGACTTTTATAAGAACATCATATTTTCCGACGAAGCTGTTCTTCACGTCAACGGCATAGTGAATCTTCATAATCTCCACTTCTGGGCAACTGAAAACCCACACATGCAGATTGAAAAGCTGCAAGACCGACACTCGGTCACGGTATGGTGCATGGTTGGTCCGTCCGGCGTCTTGGCTTACGACATCAGCTCTGAGACTATGAATAGTGACCGCTACTGCACAGTACTTCGCGAAAAGGTGATCCCTTACTTTCGAAGAAGATCGAATCGCAACTAACTTTATCAACAAGATGGAGCTCCGCCTCATTTCAGTCTCACCGCTCGGTCTTTGTTGGATGAGCATCTTCCAAACAGGTGGATCGGGAGACAGGGAGCAGTTCGATGGCCACCAAGATCACCGGACCTCACTGTTTGTGATTTCTTTTTATGGGGAGCTCTGCGAGATAAAGTTTACAAACAGGCTCCAAGAACCGTGGAACAATTGAGAACAAGAATCGAAGATGAGCTGGGGACTTTCAACCCAACAATGTTTCAGTCATCGTACGAGTCTTTCGTTGAGCGATGCAATGAGTGCATTCAGTTGGACGGTGGTCAAGTTGAAGGTTAACATTCAATTCGTTTATTATGAAATACCTTTCTTATGCATTCTGACAGTTCAGTTTCACGTTTAGAGTGATATTTAATAACTTTCGTTTTTGTCTTATAACTATGGGAAACTCTATCAATGGGAATATTTCGGTCTTCTTTGGACTGATTTCGGGTAAATATTTACATGCAGGATAAAATAATAATAATTTTTGAGATCTAGCTAAGCAATACATAATTTGAACGATTCCTTCGTCAAATTGAAGACATAGGACTATGCTTAATATCTGAACTTGTAACGAATTTCTATCACTAAAACAAACATGTTTTATATCCATTTAAAAATAAATCGTTTTTTTTTACTCACCCTGTATGCAATCAACGCCGACCTTTGTTGTGTTATAATGCAAGATTGTTTCTGGTTTTCGCTTCTCACTGTCTGAGATGTTGACATTATCGTGTAAAGTGCTCAACAAAGCGACAACTTTGGTCTTTTTGGCTTTGTAAACTGTCAACGTGCACCCAGATTCCGGGCGAAGAATTTTAGAGTCATATACATGATTCTTTGTCATGATTTTTTGGACGTCGGGTAACTCACGTCTGCTTTTCTTTACTGTTCCAACTAAGCTGGTGTTTTTTAACTTCAAATCGTCGCATAATTTTAGAGATGTCAGATAATTGTCGGTTGTGACACCATATCCAAGGCCATAATAAGGCTTCATCAGCTCAAGAACAACGAAGTCGCCGAAAGGCTTCTTTTGAGAATTTGGATCATATTTTCGAAGATAAGGAAACCCGTTGCACAAATATTTGGTCTCGACATCAACAAGCAGAAAGAATTTGATGCCGTATTTATCAGGCTTGTTCGGTAAAAACTGTGTAAACGGACATCTTGATTTACAGGGCAGTAATTGTTCATCTACTGTTAAGTTTTCAAATGGCACAAAACATTGTTGACAGTTATGAATAAGGGGTTTCCATACATCTGAAGCTAGTGCAAATTTATCAGCAGAAAGTCGAGCTTTGCGAGAGGATTTTACATCAAAGCGAAGGAACTTCATGATTGCAGAAAAGCGGTCTCTGGACATGGTAGCTTTGAAAATCGGCAACCCAAGTTCTTTGCTTCAGAAGCTATGTAGAGGTATATTTTCCCACCAAAAACGCCTCGCAAATAGCATAATCCAATAAATTTTTCTAATTCATCAAGTGTCAATGTCCAATCACTGTTACCTAACACACGTTTAGCTTCCATCTCAGTGCAGCTTCTTATGTATCTGAGCATCTTCTCATCCTTCAATAATGAAAAAGCACTTTGTTTGGAATCAGTTACGGCAGCTCGAGTCTTTGTGGTAATTCCCGCATTCGCACGAAAGATATTATGTGATGGCAAGCGTCCAACACCCACCGACTTGTGCTCTTGCCACACTTTGCCAATACGACTGGTGAAAGTCGGTACGTCATCATGCGTCAAGTTATCGTCACGCTGGGTAACCATAGGTGTAGCTAGCTCATCACCACTACTGCCGATTTCCGGATGTACATGTACATTCAACTGCTTTCGTAGTGGCTCGATATTTTCGACAGATCCTGTGTCAGTGTCAGATGATGTTGAGTCACATTCGTCATTGTTTGCTTGTGTTATCTCGTCTTCACTGTTGGATTCACAACTAGAACCACTATCGCTCAATTGTGCGAGGAGTGCTGCTTTTTCTGCGGAATGACGCCGACGTTTCATAGCGTATGAACTCACTCTTCAGGCTTCTGATACTTAGTGTTGAATATCAGTGACTTTATGAGAAGCAATACAATGACAAATAAGAAATCAATGGTATTGTCATGGAGAGCGCAACATAGATCTACAATATGAAGTGTTTTGAACAACAGTATGTCATTCAAAGTGAAATTCATGTTGCCATAAATCATAGAAGTCTTTGTAGATCGTGAACTATCAATTTATATACATCCGGCTGTCATAGATTTCTAATTTGAAAGGCAATTCAGTTTTGCGAAAATTTTCTCACACAGGAGAGGTCAAAATGACATCACTCCGTAGTTGTAGGGTAACAGGTGGATTTAAGTGTGAAGGGAATCACCAATTTAAATGAAATTTCATCTACGATAGAACAGACAAAATATATTAAAAGTCGGTAAATATCAATTCCTAGAGAAGCTTTGTTCACCAAGTATGAAATTTCAAAATGTGACTGAGGTCGTTTTGACCTCATCCGTAGTTCTAGTGTTAAAGCTGCACATACCAAATACAAACCAATGAGGACGAATTTGCATCGGGTCTCGTATATAAAACATACCAACAATTCGCATGTAATTGCAAAACAGCCAATCACAGATAGAATAGTTCGTATCGCTACATACCAATCACATACGAAAGTAAGTGAGAATTCGTATGGAAAATATACCAGATCTCTGTAAACATACGAGAATATCGTATCAGATGTTAGTTTCAAATTGTATGTGATTTTGGTATATGTTTGTATGTAATTTTCGTATCCAGTGATTTAGAGTGTACGTACTGGTATTACGATTGTCTATTATCTGTCTATTTAATACACGTGGAGGTTACAGAAATAAACTAACTACAATGCCAGAATCAATGGACAGACTATTAACAAAGGGGGAGATTTTAGACACTTTGGTGCATTCTATGTATTCGGTATTAGACACTAATCAATTTCAAAGAAACAACTTTCAAAACTTCATCATAGCCGATATTATAATAGACCATTCTACAATTGCTTCAAAAAAAGTCGTGGTCCCCGTAATTTCAACAACACACGTGTTAAAAACAGGAATGTGGAATTTAGTAATCGACCTTATTATTATCATTCAATTCTGTTGATTCATTTAGACTGAGTAATCCAAGCAATCCTACTTATTACGGACCAACGCGTCTAAATTTTCGAAATCGTCGAAATAATTACAATTTTGGTAAAAACAATTACACACACACACAGAGAGAGAGAGAGAGAATAACTTTATTGACTCACATTTAAAATCCGTGAGAGCATTACATACAATTATAATTCACACAAATTAGCTACATGAAACTTCACATGTAATGAGCAGCACAAAATTTGATGAAGGATTCACCAAATTACAACCACTTTTCCACTCGATATCAAAGCGGTTCCGAATTTCAGCTAACGAATGACGACATACATATGGAGGACTTACCCATGAATGATCCCTCAAAAACTAGAATTGATATGATAGAACTAGAGGATGTGTATCAACATTTTGAAACCAATGCGAATTATTTTTTAGGTTACATAATATCACCGATCCAGAAAATACCTTGTTATTTAGAGGCTGCAAGTTCACTCCATTTCCGAAAAGTTCGAGAGTTCCGAAATTTCTGAACTCTGCTCTTCCGAATTCTAAGCGTCATTTCCCCGACTTCGTCGTCAAGATCAAATCACCAAAATCACATACAATTTGAAACTAACATCTGATACGAGATTCTCGTATGCTTGCAGATATCTGGTATGTTTTTCATATCACATCTCATTTACTTTCGTATGCGATTGGTATGTAGCGATACGAACTATTCTATCTGTGATTGGCTGTTTTACACTGAAATACGAGTTGTTGGTATGTTTTATATACGATACCCGATGCAAATTCATTCTTATTCGTATACCTCTGGTATGTATTTGGTATGTGCAGCTTTAAGTCACATAGCAAAAAAATATGTGTATTACATGCTACTGTCAAATAACTTTTTTCAGTGATACCAGTCGTGAATATTTTTTGTTTGATAGTGATATTTAACTAGGCAATGTTTTTTGTGAATTTAGTGCTCCACGGAATGTGTCGTCGTTGCTACTTGTCTAGTAACATTAACAGGACGTTAAGATAGCTCTACGTTATGAGACAAGTTGATAAACATCAGTTCATTCAAACAATATCGTTCATGCAATCATGTTGACTTATATATCTCAAACATGACTATTTTTGCGTTCATGAATTATAATGTGTTTTTATTTCGGATTGATAATATGCCTTATTTCAAAATTACATAATGCATAATTGTTGATGGTTGAATACTTATTGATTATTCATGAAATGTCTTAGACTTACGTGTATTAAAATCGAATTCAGTATTGAAAGTATGACTCTTGAATGCCATTATCTCACTACTTACAGAACAGTAGTAAACAGAAATAACATACGAAAAGCATACAAATATTTACCAAGAGAATACAGAAATATAACAAAAAAATATTTTGCTTTGCATCCTTCGTATGTGAATGGTATTGATTGATTTACAGTGTACTGATGTATTTCATAAGAATTTCATTTCTAGTCAGTTAAGTGATATCTTTGATTGTCTTAATTCGTCTGATAAAGAACTGCCTAGATGATATCAAGCAGCAATAGACTCTTCACGTAAAAATAAATCGATCCGTATTTGGCAAGCTGATAAGGGCGGCAAGATTGTAATCCTGAATCGTACAGATTATTCCATGAAGATGCTTGAAATTCTTTCCGATCAAGATACCTATCGTAAAGTTGACTCTAATCCCTTACCTCTGATGCAAAGAGATTTTAATAATGATCTCAGATGTATTGGAGATAGGCATCCTGATGATCGTAGCTATATTATATTCAAATCTTATCTTCCATCTTTACCTTACGTTTAGGGGTTGCCCAAGATCCACAGGGACGAGTGTCCTTTAAGTCCCATTGTTGCTTCTTGCGATTCGCCTTCATATAAACTTTCCAAGGCCTTAGCCCACCTGCTATCTCCTTTACTGGGGACTTTCCTCTCCTGGTCATTTGTGAAATTCTTCTGATCTGCCAAGAAGAATTTCTGGAGGTTCTTTGAATCCTGGGGATACTTTTGTTTCTTTTGACACTATTTCTTTATTCACAAATGTTCTCCCTCAGTCTGCGATTGATTTCCTATCTCTTCGTCTTTTGTCCACTATTCGTGGTTTTCCTGTGAGCATTGGTTGCTTGTTGGAGTTAATTGATCTATGTCATCGTTATAATTATTCTGTTTTTGAAATTTTTTCTTATGAGCAAATATTTGGCTTGTTCATGGGAAATCCTCTTATTCTGCTGTTAACAAAACTATTTCTTGAACATGTTGAGTCTGCATTGATCCTTCTTATTCTGTTGTTCTTCATGTAACTTACACTGTAAATTCTAAGGTGTATAAAAGGCTAAAAAGTATGTGCGAAAATCTATTTTCGCTGGTTTTCTCACATAATAGAAGGCACTATCCTCAAATATGTGCGAAAATGTCATTTTTTATTCAGTGTCATCCCATTGTAGACTTATTGAAAAAATATATCAGCTGGGTACATAAATGTGATTAAAGATAATTTAATGGATATTTTGCCTTATAACAGAAATTATCTTGTATAATCTTATCACATGGTATATTTGTATATATATTAAATCATTTCACTGATGTTTGAAAAGCATAACACTTTCAAGGGAGGATCAAAGCTTATAATGGTTGTCTGTCCTGTACGTCATACAGAATTGCGGAATGCACATAGTTTATTGATACATTCGGCTGAACATATTTCTACAATTGGAAGGTAGGTAGATGTTTCAGCAAGAAATCAGATCCATAGTTTATACAACACTATCAATGACCTATTCCCATCCATTCTGCGTTCGTATATGGAGGAATGGAGGAAGGGAAGAGGTTGTTTTTGTCTCATTAGTTGATCGAGTAAAATGTCAGGATTATGCTGTGTAAGCGGCTAAAAATTACAGATCGCCAATTGTGGATCCTTGGATGAGATCTTGGTCCCTCTGATCACGAATTGTGCACTATACTTGCGTAGCCATACATTTCAAATTACATCAGTTAGGTAGAGTTTTAAGTGATGCTGATTGTTCAAGTCAGCTGTTTTATTCGGTAGTGCATGTTTCTGGCAACAAGTTACTCACTAGCTCATCGGAAATTGGACAGTGACCTGCATGTGCACTGATGCCGAAGGAGGATGTCATTATAAATCAAAAGTAAACAGATACCCAGTCCTTGCAGACACGTATCGCTTCTAAATATTGACCTTGCAATAAATTATCGCTGCAGTAAGCGAAAAAGGTGTTAAGGAAGAATGACCTTCGTGGTATTGTCTTACACGCACGTCAACTGGTGTAAAGCCTTTCTCAAGCATCAGTTTCAGCTGCATCTTAATTGTGGACGTGAGTGCGATTGAAGGAGGAGTAGAGACAAAGCGCAGGGGCAGACTGAGAGAAAACCAAGAGAGGCAGGCCAATTTCGCGCTGTTCAGTTACCCGGCAAGTAAAGTAAGACGCAATTTGTGATATAGCCAAACTATTTTTATGCATTTGTGTCCTCATAGCAATGGAAGTATAATTTTAGTCATCGCAGTCTGCTACGCTGTAAATCGCTCAATACCAATCACATACGAAGGATGCATACCAAATTTTTTTTGTTATATTTCTGTATTCTCTTGGTATATACTTGTATGCTTTTCGTATGCTCTTTCAAATGTGGTATGCTTTACATACTAAAGCCATACCAGCACAATGTAAAAAGAAAGCATAAATCATGTCCAAAGTATGTTGATTTAAGACCTTTTGTCAATAAAGATCACACTAATGTTTCTACTGTTCTGTAAGTAGTGAGATAATGACATTCAAGAGTCATACTTTCAATACTGAATTCGATTTTGATACAAGCAAGTCTAAGGCATTTCATGAATAACCAATAAGTATTCAACCATCAACAATTATGCATTATCTAATTTTGAAATTAAGCATATTATCAATCCGAAATAAAAACACATTATAATTCATAAACGCAAAAATAGTCACGTTTGAGATATATAAGTCTACATGATTGCACGAAAGATATCGTTTGAATGAACTGATGTTCATCAACTTGGATCATAAAGTAGAGCAAACTAAACGTACTGTTAATGTTACTAGACAAGTAGCAACGACGACAATCTCGTGGAGCATATAATTCACAATAAATCTAATCTAGTTAAATATCACTCTATCAAACAAAAAATATCAAAAAAATATATTGGTATTACTGAAAAAGGTTATTTGATAGTAGTATGTAATACACACATTTTTTTGCTGTGTGACTTAAAGCTGCACATACCAAATACATACCAGAGGCATACGAATAAGGATGAATTTGCATCGGGTCCCGTATATAAAACATACCAACAACTCGTATTTCAGTGTAAAACAGCCAATCACAGATAGAATAGTACGTATCGCTACATACCAATCACATACGAAAGTAAATGAGATTTGGTATGAAAAACATACCAGATCTCCGAAACATACAAGAATCTCGTATCAGATGTTAGTTTCAAATTGTATGTGATTTTAGTATATGTTTTTATGTAATTTTCGTATCCAGCGATTTACAGTGTAGGTAAGAAGATTTGGGAATAGGCCAAGTGCTTATTAGAAAAATACAAAAATACAAATAACTACGATACATATCTCTTTGACCACCGGTCAATATGATCAGGGAGTATAATCCCTTTGTATTTTTGAGTTTTTCTACTAAACACTTGGCCTATTCCCAGATCTTCTTACCTTTCATAATGCACGGTCAAGGCATTTTTTACATAATGCAGTCTGCTAGCATAGACTGATTTCTAAGTGAATCAAACTAGAAGCTAAATTAAGTCATGAAATTTCACAATGAGGCATGTGTATTTTCACTATTTTGTTTGCCATCCTGAATATCATATTGATAAGTTCGGCACCTCTATTCTCTTTCCCCCACATTTTTGTTGTTAACACCCGCGAGAGTTGCATCATCAGCGATCTTCTCTTGCTCGCAAGAGCAGTCTCACTAGCATCGCACAGACGCTATGAGTGTGTGAAATTCCTGTGGTTTGTACAAAATTCACAGCATTTGCTTTGTTGCTCACTGTAGACAGCAATAACACGAAGTTCGTAATCAATATTTCACAGCTGTATCTTGTATTCTAGCTGAGCATCCAGGGGACCAATCCTTCATTCTAGACTTCAAGTAAGACTTGTGAGTGGTGATGTGCTAGTGTCACTCAGTGAGCAGATCAAATCTATTCTAAATCCAATCTGACTTGATGAAATTTGATGAATTTGGAAACATTTGAAAATGTGGGGGGAAGAATATAAGTACCAAAAGTTCCTTTGTTGCATGCAGTATACAAGGGATTGCAGTCATTGAGGAAAGGAAAGTCAGGCCTTCCATGAAATATGATTCAGAAGAATAGGGTGCAGATCAAAATTGAGGAAGCGTAAAGCCAGACAGGACCTTCGGCGCATAGTACCCGTCTTCTTTAGTCTATCTTATACTGTCTGTTTCATGCTAAAATTCGTCAATAACTTTATTGTCTGATTTTATCTCATCTATCTTCTAAAAATTTAAATCAATCAACAAATGCTATCCCCCACCAAATGTCATCGAAGATATCCAATATGACACACGCTTCACTAATCGATGCTTAATAATATGATCTTTGTTAATGCATCCCCAAATATATACGTGTACGTCTGTAGAAGCTGTTTGACCGAGACAATTGCAACGAAATTTGAAGTACAGGTATAAGTGAGCGCATTATCTGAGTATATGCGTTCCGAATGTTCGATAAGGTGCGTGTATGTTTGTCAGTCGCTACGGTGAGTCACGTGACATTGTTTCTCCTACACAACCGGTAGAATTATTGTGGTACCAGGCAAAGCGTCGCAATCGAAAGCAATTTGGAACTCATCGCTCAATGTTGGACTCGTACATGTTTGGACAAACATGAATAATAACCGAATAAGGTACGAGTAATACGCCACTTGCCTGTGCCTTAAATTTCGTGGCAATCGGTTCAGTTAAATAGCCGCTACAGAGACGCTTGTATTTGGTGTGAATACACAAAGAAGACCCGCTTAATATACTCGCACTTCTGCTAGCTTTACATTAATATAACCGATTATTACATTTTTGTGAAAGAATAATTAATCATGTCACCTAGCTGCGTAGGAAAGAAGTTGCGCTTCATTAATCGCACCCACGTAAGAGACAGATATTCCAAAATTTTCCAATTTATGAAAAGAAAATTCAAGAATTAAGGATACAAAAATTAAATTGAGAAAGAAAATTGTCTGATTCATTGGCAATTAGCATATGGTAAACTTAATCTAATTTTTTGATAGGATTAGAGGGTACACGTGAGCCTGAAAAAGTGAGAAGTATCATGAATCATGATTGCAAATTACCGAGTACTTCTACCTAGCGAAGAATTGTTATTATGTTGAAGTTTTATTTTATAGTTACATTGTATGGCCCTATATTGTATAATTAAATCACTATTGGTCAACAACGCTTTTTAAACGTTTGATTTAAATTCAATAGATTGTAATTTATTCATTTTTGCCATCTTACATTCGTATATTAGGCCTATGCAATGAGCTTGACTACTTTTACAATGATAAGTGGTACAGAGTATCAACAACAGTCGGCAAAATGTGCGATTGAGGAAATTCTTTGCCACAGTCCATTTTCATCGTGGACAAAATATCTTATGCTCTACCCAGCACAGGTTAACACGTAAAGAAGGGAGTATGTTGTAGTTAATTCGTAAAATCTTCGCAATATTTTATAGTATTCATTCGCATCGAATAAGCATGTTCATTAGTACTAAGGGAGGGTTCAAACAAGCATAGAATTGCTGCAATTTTGCATTCTTTATCGAACATGGCTTTGTCTCTACCGTAACAACAGCATGCCCTATGCCTACTTAAAATATTTGTGTGCATGTAAGTAAGTGGTCATTCTTGCTGCTGCTTTCAAATATTCTTATACGACGAGTTTGTCGCAACCAGTTACCGGTACGGTGCTACGTTATATTCAATTTACAGTGTTGCCGTTCCATGCGCTATATTTATATTACTATTACACTATATTGCAATCAAACTTGCGGTCTCTCTTTTCTGCGTGCATCCTTTATTTAATCATACGTTTTGATTATTTTACAGGGTTAACTTCTTCCTTTGTTAATGGAAGCTGACGGCTAGTGGGTGTGTATCAAATCTGGTTGAATATTTCCTTGCAGGAAACATTAAAGTTAAAAATGGCCACTAGACTGAGATATAGAAGGTCAAAACTCAACACAGAGAAAATCACAGAGTATAAAAACAGATTCACAACTGCCTTCAACAAGCGGAAGCAAAAAATAAAAGAAAATATCCCACCTAAAAGGTAAGCAAGGGCTGTTTATTTATTTGTTTTTATATGCCACATTTTTTTCAAATTGTATACTTGCCTTCAAAATGAAATGTAACTATTCTCCAATTCATGGATACATACAGCACTAATACAACACCACATACAATACATAGTAACAAAACTCATACTACTAGAAATAAACACAGTAGCCAATTGTATATGTGCTCGTGTAGAAAGGCCGATAGGCCTAATGTCCTTTCTGGATGATGACTATAGATTTACGCATGCCTATATCTTACCGTGTGTGTCATTTCAGGGCAAATGTCGTTTTCGAAGGAAAGGTTGACGAAGAAATGTAAGGACCACTTCTTATTGACCAATTAGAGAGATAAACAAATTGAAACATTGAGTTCAAATTACAGATTGCTGCTTGATTCGCGTATGCAAGAAGAGGACAATGCCGCAAACAAGGAGGCTATGTAAGAAAAACTAAACTTACTTGTTTGGTTGGGATGCTAGAGTGCACGTTATAAGAAAATACTTAACATATCACTGTCTGATCAGATCTAATACAGTGTATAAATATTGTACCTCGTCCTGGCCAAAATGCCTTGTGTTGAAAGATTAATGGACGCAATCCTTCCAATGAAAGCCAAAATTTGCGTGTGATCCCAATTGAGCCTTTAGTCACTTTCATGCGTATGATAAATTTCTAAACAGTAATCGAACACCTGTGTCTACACTGTAAATCGTACGCTACGAAACCTATATACCAAAGCGATATTGTATCCGCTTTCGTAGTTAAATATTTGCTTTCGTACATATTGTTAGAAATATATACGAAAATGTACCAAAATGTACCAAATGAAATAACTAGAGAAATAGCTTGTAGGAACTCAGTGTGGTCTATAATATAATCAACAGAATTAAATTAAAGCATCTACAATCTGTTTTAGGACTACTGTTGCGTTACGTGAGCAGTGAGAGTGTTTAGTTTATAATTCTACATCAATTGTTTGTATTGAAACAATTTCTCCGCAGTTTTAAACTCAGTACCTCTTTCATTTTAGTCGCCATCTGAATCATGTAACAGTGCAGCGTGTGTAATTTCGCCACAAGTAGCAAATATTTTTATTATGAAGCATGTTAAAAAACACTGTGAATCGTCGATGGTAAGCAGCAAACTATGATTGACCTGTGCAATATTGGCAGAGCTCCTCTACCTAAGAATAGTAAATTTCTGATTATTTAGAGTTCTTGAATGATCAAGGCTGATAAGGGGAGATATATGCTACAATGGTCTCTTCGTGAGCGTGTTCAATTTCTGTTATACATCAATGGCCACGTTCCTTAAGTCAGAATAATGTGTTTGATTTTGACAGCTGATCAAACAGGGAAATGTACTCCAAAATTTCTGAAACTTCTATTACACGAATGCACTTCCATAATATGAATTGTGTTGATAGACAATGCCGTGTGCTGCCAGAATATATGAAACATTGGTTGATATGTGTTACAAATTTCTCGCTAAAATATGCTAATTTGAATATTTCCGATTTTATGATTGTTTTTTCGAATGTAACTAAGTTTAACATGTAAATAATTATTTCAAAAAATGGACATGAATTGATGGCATGTATGCTAGATTGACTATTGAAACTACACAAAGGACTCTACCTGCTAAATTTTAATGAGCAACACTATAAAAGACGTTATTTTATTGCTAGCACTATAAAATTGCATGCCACTTATGAAGAATAAAAGTTTGGTAAAACTTTATGTCAACAAGCGCATAGAAGTAGAAGCTACGATAATCAGTCTTTCAATTTTCTGAATTATCGAGCATCGAGAACTGCATTGAAGCAGTCCTCACTATGGAATGGACAGGTAATAAAGCTTTTTTATCTCTGCTTTTACGTGTAAACAGTGTCTTATGTCACAACAGACAACTAGACGAGTTATTTCTTTTTGATTTTACCGGTCTTTCACAAGATAATTTGACAGTCCATAGGTTGGTGGAGGCCCTTTTCATGAGATGATCAACGTGTTACTCCAGCAATGATTTTGGTGAATTATGCAGAAATTATGCTTATCTTTTCACAAGGCGACACGTCCATCAAATTTACTGTTCTTCAGTGGTTGATGATGGTGGCTATTTGACGTGAAATATGATGTAGATGCGATTGTTAAAGCTTACATGTCCTCATTGCAAATAAATTCGTCTTCAGGCCATGTTTCTGTGTATTCCTATTCTTCACCGGTTGTGCAGTGGAAACAGAAAACTGACCATGCACATAGTCCTATTTGTGGCATAAAGATGTTGAGATGACGGGACATGTGCAAAAGTGCTGCCACCTCTTATGTTTAACTTGCAATGGTGCCAGAGGTCCTATCTGCTCGAAGAACTTCAAATAGTAGACTGGAGAGCATCTCAGCAATTCGTAGTGCGATTAGCCTCAACGGCTTTTCTGAGGCGTTGATGCGCCCACTGTTTACACTACAGAGCAGAAATAAATGGAGGGCAAGTCAAGCATTTTTCTATGATAAGTTACATGAAATTTATCTAATCACATTTAGGGAATTATCTGCACGTAAATTTACTTGCGGTGGTGCTGTGTTTTCGTTGCTGTTTGGTTTTTAAAACACGTAATGGTGCGTAATATAGCTGGGACACTGAGAACAGGTTATTTCCCGCAAAAAAATTTACAAATAGCCCAGGGATATCTAGAGTACCGGGATATGCAACTCCCAATTTTTTAACGAATTGTCTTCAAAGTGATGCCTTATCTACGTCGATGTGATTTCTTCGATAGCGCGCTTCACTGCTCCACCGTTCACGAGAGGTGTCATACATCACACACCATTGTGTGGATGCGCTGCCATTGTTCTGTTACTGTCCTCATTTCGATCTCTCGTCGATGATGTACCGAGTTTGCGTTATGAATAGCTCAGGCAAACGTCATCCAATCGATCGATTCGTTAGGTAGCATCAAGTTGGTTAGCTTGCCCATGCACAACTAGTGCTTGGTGGAAGGACGCTTCACTTGCTACGATTCTACTGTAAGCGTGCCATCTGATGGCCATTCATATTATAGGAATTGATTTGGCTGACTCACTTGTCAGTAGAATAGCAGCAGGCCTTTTACTTCGAATCATTGCTTAATCTTGGATCGCCGTGCGTCGATGGAGTGAATTTGAGCAATACTGTGTTTTGTTTCGAACATTCGTCTCGAAAATGGGTTTACAAAAGTTGTACCCGGATGTAAAAGTGATCAGAGTGGATAGAGCAACGCATCAGCTACAAATACTCTCATCGATTTCCGTTGCTGTATAACGCATGATTGTTGCAGAAGTGGACTAATTGGATACCGCGCTATGTTACGGTGACAAAGCACTCCTTCATATAGGTATTCGCTTCATTTTTCACCGAATGATATTCAGACAATTAGCTCCGATCAACGAAGGTCAATGAATATATAGAGAAACTTCTTCCTCGATGTCTGAAAACTGATGCCGTCCCTTCATCATTTCCTAACTGCCCGACGTAGCTGTCTTCTAATCCAGTGATTCTTAGAACTGGAAATTGAATTCACGCCGAGTGTATGAAATTGAAGGATTGAGTGAACTGGAGCAGTTTCATCACGGGATCAGCTAATAGCAATTAATTGGTGTAAATTCAAGTAAGTCTTTAACAGTTGTCATTGAATGTAATCGATTAACTTTACACAGCATACTCTGTACACTCTAAAAAATTTAGGCGTTATATCCTAACGCGAGAATTGCAAAAAGTTTCCGTTATACTCGCGTTATACCTGCCGTTATACTCAATGTGACGTTATCCAATTCTGGCGATATACTGACGTTATACCCATGTTCGCCGTATAGCGCCAAATTGGCGTTATTGTAGGTGATCAATTGAATCAGAACAAAGATTATATTCGGTATATTTATTGAATGTGTACAATTAGTATCAAACAAAAAATACGACATACATAAATACATGCAGAGAAGGATACAGCTTAGACATACCGACCGTTTCATAAATCATTGCACAAAAAATGAACACATTTTTAAACGTAATTTTCTCTTTGAAGTCGTTTTTCAATTTTGATAAACTGCATATCATATGAAACCTTATATTCCAAAGATTAATTTGAGGTGTACTATAAGTTCACACATAAGTCATACATAAGTTATGGTCAGGTCACGCACAAGAAAATCGAAAGTTTTCTTTAACACAAGTTTTCACCTAGAAGATATGTTTTGATGAAAACTCGAAGACTGCATGATCTATTGACAACGTTTCTCATGTCGTTTTTATTTTATGATAGGATGGATACACAAAAAATGAGGATCAGCTATGATAAATTTACAGTAAAATCATTGCTCGAAAACATCGAAGACGTTTTATTCATTGATGACAAAAGAGGATCAGCTATGATAAATTTACAGTAAAATCATTGCTAAAAAAACTCAAAAACATCGAAGACGTTCTATTCATTGATGACAAACTCAATTTCAAAAAGATTATACCAAGTAAAAAGATATCTTCAGCAGAGCGTTGATGTCTGGTCAGTAGGATTTAAAATTGAAAATTCAAGTCAATTTATTTACTAAAGACTGGCGTCATTCATCTATCGAATGGTGTACAGCGCTTCGCTACAGCTGATGTGACTGACAGGCCACCATAGATAGATGCGACAAGACAACTTATTAGATATGATAAACAATATCAAACAAATTCTTAGTATTGTACATCACAATGGGATAAGTTAGGAGAATTATTATCGCATCTCTGATTGAGTAGCATCATCTCAACTGAACAAAATGAATCACCATGTTTGCAAGTTGCAATATTTGACAGTGATGAAATTACATTTGATAAGATTTTTCAAGTTTCCGATTTGTGCAACGATTAATAAAACGGTCTGTGTGCAATTACTAAATACAACTTAGAACACAAAGTATCACAAACCTAAGCGTTTGATAAAATTTCTCACTCTGAGATTTATATAGATATTCAACTTTCAGGATTGTCTCTTGAAAGAAGCCCATTATCTGGGCGAAAGCACTAGGATAATGTAAATCCAGCAAGTGATACACTATAAGAATGACGGCGACCACCAAATGAGATTCATCATTGAAACTCGCACCCTTTCCTGGAACGCACTGCAAACCTCGTACCGGAGAGCAGGACTTGTGGTCCGAATTTGGCCCGGTGCAGCAGAGCAGCTTCCATATCGTCCTGCAAAGGAATTATCAGACTTCATTTCAACCATAAATGATCTCAACTCCACAAACAAATAGTAATCAGATGTAACAATTATCAGTGAACATATGAGCTGTGAAGCTGTCATGTGTTATGTGGGTAACTTAAGGTGTAGGCAAAACAGATGCCTTGCACAGAAAATATATCGAACCATTGGATATAGTGTCACAGATGCTACCAATGATTCTTAGCGATTCGTTTCTCAGAATTATCTCTACATCACATGTATTTATAGAGGAGGCCGACTCAAAATGACATAAATATAAGCACAAATAAGACACTTACAATTATCACGTGTATAAGATTGTCAGCTGGTTTTTTCGAGTTGAAGACACTCTGCAGATCTATGATCGTCTTCAATCCACTTGCACCACGTATCGCTTGAATCTTATCGATGACGTATTTAGCGTCAATGAGAATACTAGCATGACTAGGAAACATCCGACTAAATTCATCAATAAGAAGCTCGGAGGAACGAGTCAGTCGGGCCGGCAATGAGTCGTAGAACCGACCGCTAAATAAGTTTCGGTTGAGAATCCGCAGATTCGGAATGGATGGGCGTGCTTTCTCTAACTCAAATCTGTAAAAAAACAGCATCACCTATTTCAGCAGCTCAAACAACTACAACGTCATCATTTCAATTTGACAAAGAAAACTGAAATTATAAAACTAGAACAATCAGTGCATTTATACCAGAGCAGCCAAATGATTCAATTGATTCAGCAACATTAAAAGCAATAATTTCGTATGTAAAATAACTACCAGTCTGATAACATAGTGAAGCGCTTTCGGAGAACTATAGTCCTCAACTCATAAAAATACTCAAAAATTGAGTCGAAAGTTGTTCTAACGTTAAGCTCTGAAGTACATCGATATAGCTTCTACAAACGTGCACAGAATTACAATGAAAATTTCAGGCTCACATATTTGGCTTATAAACTTTCTGATGGTGGTATTTATTATTCCTAACTAGCTCATCCTCATGCTATCCATTATACTTGCGCGCAAATACAGTTGAATTCTGGAATTATCAGTGAAGACACAAAGAGAGTATCAAATGAATATATCTGAAATGTTTTCTTTCAATAATATTATTTCAATATACATGTAGGCCTATACGTCTTTAAAGAGTATTTTTACGCTTTGCTGCTTTCCAATGCTACTGGATAGTGAAATGTACCATTAAGAAGCTACTTAATTGGTCTTTGACTCATGAAATTGTAAATACGTAGTAGGATTTAAATAACATCCAAGTTTGAAAAACTTTTTTCATGTCTGATATCATTGATTATCATACTACGACTCAAATTTATAGAATAATGTACTAAACCTTAAATCAATCTATAGGCTACTTTGTTTAAGTTACCGCACATGGAGAATGCAAAAATGTAGCTTAAAATTCAGAAAATGTACTTTTCAAAACAGGTTATTTTTTGGTGAAAAGTTCAGAAAAAACAAAAAGTCACGAAAGCCTAGGTTGAACGAAGTAGTTTTAAAAGTAAAAATCGACAGGGAGGCCGAACGACCCTCCCCCGGTATGGATAGAGTCAATCGACAGTCCCAAGATGTTTACTGGTAGGTAGACACATCGAGGAATGATCCGATGATTAGTAGCCAAATACCGTTACTATGAATTGTAGTGACTAGATAATTGCATGCTAAGCAACGTAGATGAACTATATGAAGCATGGAATGAAGACATCTATTAGTCCAGCATTAAGTTGTGAGCAGACTGAAAGATGAAATAGTTCGCCGTAAAGATGAAATAGTTCATTTCGTTACTTATGGCAAAAACTTAAACAATTTTGGCTCAAATATTTACCTTCGTGTTAAGCAGAAGTTGGTCGGTCTCCATGACCTTTTCTATGACAACTTCTCCGCTAATCGACCCCTTCGAGACACAGAAAGTTGATGGCTTCTTGCGAAATCCGTGAGGTTTCGTAAAACTCATTTGTCGTAGTAGATTGGGAACAGACACCAAAACCTTTTCCACTTTTTCCTACAAATGAAAAAAATAATTCACTATTTGCATTTTTGGCTGCTAATTTTTGATAAACACAACGATCAAAGATCCGACATTTTCTGAAATTCATATACACATATATTATTTGATATTACGTTTCATACATGCATTTTGTCATAAAACTCTACTAAGGTTGTGTAAACTTTTTTGGCGATGATCATGATGGTTCAATGATGTGTGTACCATCAATCTTGAATGCTATTATACATGTTTCTTCATTCATGAGAGTGATAGAGAGATGACTATTGAGGACAAGTTGCAAATGACAATCAACTATCTGATTCCACTGTTTCTTAAAATTGGGGTAAAAAATAACCCATGTGAGAGGTAGTCCATTTTAGAGGTAGTCCACGGACCTCAAAGTAGGCCAACTTTGCAAAAGAATGGCATTTTTGATGTGTTTTTCAATTTTGTTGCCAAGTTATTTTTGATACACTGAGCCTGAATTAAGAGAGGCGTACTTAAGAAAAAGACCATCCAAAATCATCTAAGTGCTTGGGGTAGGGTGGATTGGGGTAAAAGCGACTGGAAAATGTGAAATTTATTTTATCTATTTCTTATGGTTCTGCTTTTTGTCAAATTAAAGGTTGATTGCGTGTAGGCACAAGTAAATGGTAAGCGTTTAATACTGGGGTCGTTGAGATTGTTAGCGATGTTCAGTTCGTGCAAATGGGACGGAAGTTATTAGTACTTTGATGTAACAATTTCATTTTTTGAGTAAACATTTATGAAATGCAAATCATGTCTGATGGTAAAGATAAGTTGGATATATGGTTAACATACTGTTACTAACTTACCCAAGAATCCTGACAACCGTTCTGGGCTTTAATGGTCGCTTTTAAACGCGTGTAAAATTCTTTTCGATCCACTGCATTAGTTTGTGAGTGAATATGTGCTTCACAAAGTGCAATTATAGCATTTTTGAAGTCTCTTTCGTACACATCACTTCCATCCTTCACGAAAAATGTCGCGCGGTGGGATAAATAAGTCGCCAATGTCACTCATATGGGTGCCAAACGGTGCCGAACAAATCTGAAATTCAAATGATTGGTTTTAAAGAGAAAGCACAGCCCTACGACCTACACCTAGCATGTTTCTATTAATCATTTAATGACAGCTAGGTTACAGAGATAAAGTAATTGACTAATATCAATATAAAAACTCAAGCATCTAAATTAGATATCTATAACATTTTACTTCTGTGTGGTTAAGTGTTCATTTTTTCTGATGGCTAATTGAAACTCATTCACTTTACTTAGAAATAGATTAAAACGCAGCTAACCGGAATTTGCACTTCAGCTGAACTGTAGCTTAGCTAAAACTTTATTTTCTTTACCAACTTTGTTACTATAGCTATGGTCGAAATGCTGCGATTTAGCGTTAAACATCAAGTCAAAACATGAATTACTATTGCCGTAAGCTCGACATTACTCTCTTTAAGGAGAATAGGAAATACTTCTGGAGAAACGACACAACCCATCCATTGAAGTTCAGTAATACTCTTCCCGAATTTCATCGAAACTGAAAAGTGGGCATTTATAATACTCAAAATCAAATTACATGAAATAATATATAAGGTTATGTTGTATTTCAACTATTTTTTGGTTTTTTATCTGTGTTGAGATTGACTGTGATTGGCTGCGGTTTGCTGCGAGACAATACACCTTATGTATGTAGTCTTGCTGCCTTTGATGTCACATGTCTGCTGATGTTCTTTGTTTGTTGTCTTGTCTGGTTGGCTGACAAAAAAATAGACATAAAACTGTCAGGATCTAGGGTGATTTGATCACCAGACAACCCCCAAGTCATGAAGACAAGCGCACATCTCATTGAAAATTGTGAAAAATTTGGGATCAAATCAGCTTAAATCCTGACAGTTGGAGGTCCATGAATGGTCCTACTCAATTCCGGTTTAACTATGGCACTGAGTGCTCATTACAGTAGAACTTTGAATGATTGAACGATCATAAAACCCAAATGTCATGATTATCTGAAATCGCTCCAATCCGTGTGATTATGGCAACCAAAGAATTCTATTGCGCAATATCTGCAATACTGCGCTTATCTAAATTTGGTGGCCAGTCTCGGAACTAGAATTGGTGGCAAAATGACAATTTCCTAGAAAATACCTCGTGAAGCATGCGGTTGTATACATCAAACGACTCCAGTTACATGGTGAGAAAAATATGTTTTCCGACAGTATCAACCACGCTTATCAGAGAGATCAAAATTTAATTCGCCGCTAGGTGATATTTTTTACAATACATGTAAGATTCATTCATTTTATACTGTGTAGCAGATAAGGTTGGAGATAAGGTTGCTATTATACCGTTCATACAGATACTTAGCTACTTTTCTAAATTTTTATCATTACCGTGCCTTCCGGCCTATAAGGCGCGACTTTTTTACTCGGAAACAGCCAATGCGCCTCATCTGCGGAGTGCCCCCTATCTAAGGTAAAATTAGACTTCTAAGTTCGGTAAAGGCTGGTACTGGTAGGCATTCATTTGAAAATATCATGAGAGCAAGTGCCAGAAAAGGTTATTCGAAGTGGCTTTAAGAGATAGGGGTGTCATTTTCTTCGAGGTCACCCAGCTATCATAAGGAACATTGATTCCGACAAAGCGAACCTCTATTCAGATGCCTAAGCTAATAGTGATTTTGATACTTGCGGCGAACATTGATTGTAACACTGAAACGAGTCTTGATTCAGATACCGAAGTGAATATTCTAGTGAGCCGTGAAACTTCCTATCTGTAGTTGAATCAAACATTCATTTCTAACACAAGACTCCGACATGCTAGATTTTGTTGGCTTAGCTGAGCCGTATGCTATAGGAATAATTCATGGGCTATCATGTGACTCATGTCGATCATAATCCTTCGTGGTTTTTCAGATATTATGCCAAATCAACCATGATAATCGTAGGCCTACTTTTTGCATATTCCAAACCAATGGTAGTACATGTACTTTTATCGGAGAAATTAGTTGCAATTATTGATTCCTTATCGACAAGGTATTTATCTGAAAGACCGGTACACATGTGCGCCTTATCTGTTGTCATCGGCTTGTGCGCCCTATGCGCGGATGCGCCTTACAGGCCGGAAATTGCGGTAATTAGATACTCGACATAAATAATTCAAAATTTATTACTGAGCTTAGGCTACCTGTCGATGAGATTTCCATTTCCACATTAGCGGCAAATAATCATAGGACTAAATAAAAATTAGGAACGAATGTCTAATGGTCCTTTGGAGGGATCAAATTCTCTACTTTTTATTATCTTCAGCTTCATCTTCTCACTTCGATTGAAGCATTTGCGTAACACCACACGTGGTTGACCAGTTATCCGCATTAGAAATGACAGGTCTGTTTGTAATTGTATTTGACTGATAGCAGATTGGGATTTAGATAAGTTACAAAGTTTGAAGTATTTAAGCAGACACACAAGTGTCATGTCTATAATCACTCCTTTATAGACGCTAATGTCATAAATAAGTTGTTAGATTTATAATTTTGTTTAAAACGCAGTAGTAAGTTATATTTTTTTCTCTCAGTTTTTAGTTAGGCCTGTAGTATTATTATTTTTGTTTATGATCTACCGGAGGTTAGCCTCAACCAATTTAATTATCTTGATAGTATGTCTGAAGTTGATGGTGGACTAGTTCCCTGCCTTCTGACCGCTACTAGCTGGACACTGTCCTTCGTGCTATACCTATTGGTACTGATCTAATTAATTCTCATTAAAGCTTTTCACGTTAAGCTCTCTTCTTCTTTTCGACAATCAATATGACACATTTAATTAATTGTTCTGTACTCACAATATCAGTGACTTACACGTATGTTATACTCGTAGAATTCACAACCACTTTCTCTCTCTTAACATTATGGAAATTATGCATAAAAAAGTATTTAGCGTTAATGCGATGGAATGGGTAGCGCCCTCCACTCAAGCCTCGCTTGCGTCATGTCAATCCAATAGATGCTTATGCTATAATACTTTCAATCCTTCCTCTTCGTTCACTAGTTTTAGTACAGGTGGAAATTTCACGTTCGATAAGACGGGTAAATTCAATTGTAAAACCAAAAATGTGATTTACTTACTCTCTTGCAAAAAATGCGGGTTACAGTATGTAGGTCAGACTACTCAGGCTCTACACTACAGATTAAATGGACATCGTAATAGCATTAGTAAAGGCACTAAGAATACATTTCTTATTAATCATTTCCGTGAAGTAGGACATACTTGTAATGACATTTCTGTTCAAATTATAGATGTTATTAATGACAGTAAAGATAAAAATGATGTTGTTCGAAAACTTAATAAAAGCGAAGATTTTTATATACGCACGTTAAATACTTTGCACCCCTTAGGACTTAATGATAGAGTTTCCGGAGGTGGTTGCGTGTCAAAAGGCACTGTTGATTACGGTAGCTATTTCGACAGTCCTATCCCCAGACGCAAACGTAGTCATGGCGTTAGAAATAGGAAAAAGGTCAATAAGACCAATAATATTGATGACTCGATAGCATATTTGAAAAACTGCTTCAACGGCAGCAATCTTGCTAAGTTTTATCAAAGTCTTAGGTCTTTGAGTTACAGTACTTTGCATATTATTAACAAGAAACTCAATCATGAGTCTAGTAACTTTGCGTATTTAGTTTCTGCATATTATTACAATACAATATGTAATTCAGAGTCCAAGCAGTCTAGCAATGTAAAAACAAATATAACTTTTGAGTTCAAAAACAAAATTATGGACAAAGTGGATATCAGTAGTATTCTGCATGACAGAAGTATTAATCGACTTGTTCCAGAACAGGTACAGGATTGTTATCCTCCGAAAACTTATTTTATATTGAATAGCCCTGTCTCTTTGAAAATCTGCAACTATAACAAATTTTTGAAAACGCTAGATAAGTCTGATTTGCATGACATCTTAAATTCTAAGTGTAAATGTAATGATCACCCTTCTTTTGTTAATGATTATCACAAACACGTTTTCACAGGTGATTTGAATTTTATTAATGAACATGAGTTTAAAGAATTGCTTGCTCTAGGAACGAAGCATCGTTTACCCAGGAACTGTAATCATAAAAATATTATAGACAGTATCACAGTTTCGCTCGATAAGCACATAGCCAAGATGTGTAGGAAGCACAAAAAAATTTTAAGAGCTGATTATTCGGATTGGAGAAATAAGATTTTAAAATTAGTGCGAGACAAACTATATAATAATAAGCTCAAGAACCAAAACAGTAACAATAGCAAGAATACAATGAGTAATAGTAACATTAATTCTCTTAGCAAGATTAGCAAGTTACTGCATTATTATCATGATAACTTCATTATTACTGCGGTAGATAAGGCTAATAGCAATTATGCGTTCATTTGCAAGAAATTCTATGTTCTGGTTTTATTACAGGAACTTGGATTTGATTTGAAGACATTAACTCCTATAGGTAATAGTACATACATACCTGTTAACATAGAGATCAATAGTTTAGTTGTAAATAATAAAGAGATCATTAGTAATTCCTTTCATACTATTTGTAATAAAAATAATCTTAAACTACCTCGATTGTATTGGATACCTAAATTGCATAAAAACCCTTACAAGTTTCGCTTCATAGCAGGTGCTAAACAATGCACTACTAAACAACTTTCGACTAAGATTAATAAAGGCCTAACCGTTATAAGAAATTACTTTAAGGAATATTGTAACGCTATCTATAAAAATAGCGGAATTAACTGTTTTTGGAGTATAGTATCTTCGGTCGAATTCCTAAATAAGATTCAAAACATCAATATACATAATGTGCAAGTTTTTGACTTCTCCACATTGTACACTAACTTGAATCATGACGATGTTATTCATCACATTTCTGACTTGCTAGATTTGGTGTTTAATGATTCGAATAGAAAATACTTATGCATCGGTTATGAAAAATGTTTTTTAGCTAGTAAAAAAAAGTATCAAGGCTATAGTGTTTTTACTAAAGATAACTTTAAGGATGCTATTAAATTCATTATTCATGAAGTTTACGTCACTTTTGGTGGACAGGTTTTTCGACAGATAAAAGGTATACCGATGGGAGGTAATTGTAGCCCTTTGCTAGCAGACCTTTTTCTTTTACACTGCGAATAAATTTTCATGTCTAATCTTATGAAAAGTAAAAAGTATGGCCTAGCTAAACTTCTATCGAATACCTCTAGATATATAGACGACCTGTGTATTATTAATTATAAACATTTCGCTTCTTTAATTCCTAAAATTTATCCACCAAGTCTGGAGGCAAGTAGAAGTGGAGATAATGATAACAACATTGAATATTTAGACATTAAAATGCAAATCACTAATACAGAAGCGGTTACCTCTGTATTTCATAAGGTTGATAACTTCAATTTTCCTGTTACGCTCTTAACATTTCCTCAAAACACTATGCCTTACAAAATAGGTATCAAAGTTTTCGCGGGACAGGTTTTGAGATATATTCGCATCTGTACACATGAGAGCGATTTTATTGAAAAAATAAATCGTACCTCCACCACCCTCATTGCGAGAGGTTATAATCGCTTTGATCTTAAGCGCAGTGCTGAAAAGCAGTTACACAAACACAGAGAGACTTTATTGAAATACGGATATTTCTCCGCTAAGCAACTTTTGGACAACTGCCCGAACTTTATTTAAGTTCCTTTTCCATATTTCCAGTTTAGTCAGTTCGAATCATCTCGATGGCGTAGTCAATGTATCTGACTACATGTCCGAGATTTTTCTTTCGAGGCTGCTTTCTTTAAAGCAGGGCCCCGCTTGAGCCAGTTTGAACGTACAGGAATTAAAGGGCCGAAACGTGAATCTTGCTCAAGTTCCTGCTGATGACCTCTATTGCTTTTGCCCTCATCAACTTTATCACAGCATATCAATTATCTGTTTTAGTTGCACTTCATGTAACCTGTGGGAAAGCCAGATCGGTCCTTTGGAGGGATCAAATTCTTTACTTTTCATTATCTTCAGCCTCATCTTCTCACTTCGATTGAAGCATTTGCGTAACACCACACGTGGTTGACCAGTTATCCGCATTAGAAATGACAGGTCTGTTTGTAATTGTATTTGACTGATAGCAGACTGGGATTTAGATAAGTTACAAAGTTTGAAGTATTTAAGCAGACACACAAGTGTCATGTCTATAATCACTCCTTTTTAGACGCTAATGTCATAAGTAAGTTGTTAGATTTATAATTTTGTTCAAAACGCAGTAGTAAGTTATATTTTTTTCTCTCAGTTTTTAGTTAGGCTTGTAGTATTATTATTTTTCTTTATGATCTACCGGAGGTTAGCCTCAACCAATTTAATTGACAATTCATGTTGAAGACACGAAATTGTTACGTTCAAGAAAACCGCTTAGAGTTTGGAACACAAAAAAGAGATTTCAATAATAAATCTTCTTTCCTTTACGCATTGGAAAATTTGAAAGATGACTGTTTTACCCGATTATTATAATTTTTTTCACGAAGATAAAAATGTCCCTTTCAGCACGAGAAGCGATATCGTTGTCGAGAGTAAAATTGAGTGAAAGTTATTTTCTATTTTGCGTGAGAGTGAAAAGATATCTCTTCTATGTAAACTGCCGGGAGGAAAATTCAATTTTTCAGTCCCACCGGATCACAAAGCTGACTTTTCCTCCAGCAGTTAATTTCTCTCCTGCAAGCTCCTGTGTAAAAAATCATAGAAGTCTGTCAACAAGTTGCGATCAGCCAGAGACTACCAAGATATCGACACAGTCCCTTGATTAGCTCATTGATAGATTTCGCGATACAACCATCAATTTCATAATGAAGAATAGACATCTAAAAGTCACAAAATGAAAAGTTACATTCTTTCGAGAGGAAATAAACGTTTCCTCCCTAGGTATCTGTCCCTCCCTCGCTGCGCTCAGGCTGTACAACATAGCTGTGGGAGGAAAAGTTGATATTTCCTCTCTCAAGAAAATAGCTATATTTCTATGCATACATCTCCATCTCAGATTATGTTAGATATCATAGCGTCCTATTTGTCGGACACACCATGATATTAAGAAGTCTATGGCCATACTTTTAGTGAAATGCATCTACCACAAGAAGAGGAAATGAGCTGCGCATAACATCATGGATGTCTATGAATATGATATAAGCCTATTATTATATTCATAGACATCCCTGATAACATCCTACATCGCAGGATTATTCAGATTGGTGATCGAGGGAAGAATGGAAGGCAAACGTTCTCGAGGAAGGAAGAGAGTTATGCTTATTAATTAACATCATATTTAGTGCTTCTAAAATTTATGCAACAGGAAAACGTTCGTGAATCACTCTCCTATTTTTCAAAACCCAAATTTCTATGGCAGACATGCATAATACATTGTCAATATTTGTATAGACCGACACTACGTCGAAGGATACAACACTTGCTTATGCTGATATTGATTGAGGCATCAACGGAAAAAGGCCACAATCAGATACGAATTTTGTAATGATTGAAGTCACGACGTTTCGGAAGACACTGCTTCCCTTGTCAAGTGAAATAAAATGGAAAGAAGAAATCGTTGTACACACATCTTCAAGAGGATGATTAAACACAGGATACATTGTACAATAATAATCAGTGAACGTGAACAGATATTCCTAGGAAGAGGAAATTTGTAGACTTCATACAAAGGTTTCTATGCTACATACATAATAAGTCAATTAAAATAGTCAGATGCAGTGCGCAAGTGCTTATGGTATCAATGATGAATTCAAAACATCTAACTTAGACTTTCTGAACGTTTTTTTCTGAACTTTCTGAATGTTTGAAAACGTTTTTGCAAATTTCGACCTTCTCTTTCACGACTAAAAAAATGACAATTCACATGTTTGAAGCTAGTCATAATGTCCACACGGAGAATGTAGAAATCGGTTGATTCGGCTTCATGATCATCATCATTGAATTGAAAACAACATACGTGTGTATCTGCCGTCGGAATAAAGTTATTTCGATGAATGATTTGGAACCGACTTGATGTCTTAGGTTCATTACGAGGAAATCGATGAAAGGTGAGAGGTTGGTTTTTACAGGATCGCTACTTGTCACACTTTACCCACTTCGATGTGCAAGAACATAACAAACCGTAATTGCCAGTTGTGAGCACTCGCTACCTGAGACAAAGCAGGAACCATAAGAAAATGTGTTGACTGGCTGATTGCTCCTTTGTTATCTTTCCCAGAGTCACTGTTCATCTCAACGTCGAGTAGGTGAGAAGGCTAGACAAAAAGTCTATTATCAAGATCGAAGCGCGCGCCGTCACTACTGCTGCTGACTCACTGATTATGACCTCGTGTCGCGTCTTTTATTGATGGTGATATTTAATCATATTGGTACTGAACAAGAACGAATTTTCACACTTTGATGAGAATTACTAAGCGTAGACATCCAATCACAATAGAAATTGAGACTTGTGAAGAGAGCCCAAAATGTGGATGACGAGAAATTCGAGCTACATACACTTCACACAGCTTCACACAGATTGGCTTCTTCAGGAAAAAACTACTTTCGGAAGCTACACGGTGAGCTAGGCAATGAGACTGAATATTTTTTGGAATAATAAACACAGCTAATACGAAAATTAAAAGTATTATTGTCATCGTTCATTCTACAAGTCTATTATGCTCCTCTGACGACAGTGATGTTTAGGATGTTTTGCTGCCCACTGATTCGAAGCGAGTTGCCAAAAAAGTGCTATCATTCTAGATTTCATGAGGTAATTGCTTGATGTTACAAATGTTGGGTGCATTAGCATGCTAAGTGCACACATCTATCGATTTCTATGGCATAATAGTATTTAGATATATCTCTTTTGATATGAAATGATTATTTAGTCAAATGAAGAGCACTGAAGAAGAATCAATGCCAATGTTCAAGCTTTAATGATAGGAAACGTCGAGAGAATTAAAGTGTCATTCACTCAAAAATGAAAGAAATATGCAGTTAACGTGCATCCAGCCCTTCAAATGTGCTTTTGAAATTTCTGACCTGCCTATTCTTTTACCGCAAAGACAACTCCCATAAAAGGCAAATAATGATGTGAACATAACTTTTGATCATTTCAATAATGCGGATTGATCAACAAAGTATTTGCTGTCGTTAATGAATGATTAGAGACTAACTCATACATTTCTTAACAAAAACCAGTTCTTACACAGTTCAACGTGACCTGAGTTTACTTAGCAAGTAAAAAAGCTTCAAGTGTTTCATATGTCCATTGTTTCCTGTCAATACAATCTTCTTCAAGATTATTGAATTATTAACATTAATTTCCTCCTTCAATGTGATCAGCGAATCTGACTGAGTTTTAAATGAAATTTGTCATTTCCTACAGTGTAAACTTTAGGGCACTAACTTAGGCACGAAGCCGAAATTTTGTGCCAGTTAGCGCCTAGTTAGTGCCATTCTAGTGCCTCGAGGCACCAGAATGCGCTACTAGGCACTAATAGGCACCAAACTAAGTATTTGTTTATCCAATAAAATCGAAGGAAAAATCGATGGGCACGAACTCGGTACTATGAACTTGTGTCTTGTGTTGGTTGGAATTGATGCCTAAATTTCGTGCCTAATTCAAGCGAAAGTTGGTGCCTTATAGTTTACAGTGTAGTTCCATTTTGGATTTTGCATGACATAATCACGCTTAGGAAGATACTCTTGAGTTTGTTTGTGCCCTTTTTGTTATCGTTTTCTAATCATTTAATTTTTTTAGCCATTTTTTCATAAATCAAACAACCCCTATTCCGTTAATTTTGGTGAGCGAAGTTCAGTGTCTTTGTGAAGCAGAAATATCACGCCAGCCGTCCAAAGACTTTCTATTGAAGATTGTATTGATTTACTTGTCAAATACCTAGACAATAGGTAAAGATATCTGACTCTGCTACTTTATCCTGTTAGTGTCGTGCATAGAAATCTGATCTTTCTCTGAGTATTTGTGTTAGCACAGAATGATCATGTCACAGCCAATATCTCCGAACAAGCCAAGCGATCGACGATGTGAAGTTTGCGAAGATTTCGTATTTGAATTGGACATTCACCTAGCTTGTGGAAAGTGCGATAAGTTTTTCATGCACATTGTACGAATTTACCATCGTATGAGTTTGTCAAGTATATAAAAACTAAAAGCAAATTTACATGTGAAACTTGTATGCATAATAGCTATCCCACAGACATACAAAACATAACGAAGCACAATGAGTCACACAAAAGCAAACAGAATCGGGGAAAAGAAAATTTTGAAACTGAAATCGAAAAACTAAAAGCAAAACATCAGCACGAAGGAGATGACTTACTAAACTCGTTGAGGACATATGAGCTTGAAATGAAGAAAAATGATGAAGAAATCAGAAAACTAAAAGCCGAAATTATCGAGTCACGGTTGGCGGAAATTGATGCAAGAAGGATAGAAGAAAACAAAAAGGGAGACAATAAAGATGATGAAAGCGAAGAGTCCGACGAAGAAGATGCAGCAAAAGAAGACGATGACACAGAAGATCAAGAATATTACTTAAAGACCATCAATATGAAAATTAATCATATCAGAAATGATATGAAAGAAATACATGCAACGGTGACTGCGATTCATGAAGATCGATTCAGAACGGTGCAAGTACGCCTACCAAATGCGCGTTACCCAAAATTCCTACCGACAAATGCTTCACCCAAACTTCTACAAATAGAGCAACGACAAACTGAAGTAAAGCAGCAAACACAGCATCAAGAAGTTCAACATTCGCATCAACAAGAGTGTCCTCAAAGACATACTCAAAGGCCAAAATCCTTGCGATCATGCTATATCTGTGGGCACCTTTCCTGGAATTGCTGGTTCAACACCAATCACTATACAAGGCCACACCGAAGAATGCACCAACAACAATACCGAAGACCAATGCAGCATCGAAGACAAAGGAGAAATGCTGAATATGGCGGATATGAGTGGGCAAGTGAAAACAGATACCCAAGGTATTCATACCGTGAGCAACGAACATACGACAGACGACAACAACAATATTACAACAGAAATCACCGAAGAGAATATGATCAATTCCCTGACGAGAGAATCAGACCACAATCACCAAATCAACATGAGCAAAGAAACAATCATTACAGAACAGACAACAATAGTTACATAAATCACTCAACACGCTATGACTATAATGAAAATCGGTATCTTTGATGAATTAAAGGAAGGAGAGGATGAAATAATGACAGCTGGAAAGAAACTGAAGAAACATATGGAAATAGAGTTATTCTATGTAAACATTAATGGAATTGAATAGCGATAAAATTAGAAATGATTTTTTTATACATGATATCCAAAGGGCTAATATAATATGTTTAACAGAAACACATTTTAGTGATGCTCAAGATCAATCAGTGTTAGAAAATTGTTACGGTTTTCACACGACAGTCAAAAAGAATATTAGTCGCGGAATAAATATAAAAGGCGTTTCTGTTTATGTAAAAGAGGGTGATAATATTTCTCTGCTAAATGTTGAAAGCTTGATTAAAGAACGAGGAAATCTCCAAATACTCAAATTAAACAGCACGCATTGGGATCATTTAGAAGACATATTCTTGATTACTTGTTATGTGGATAATCGCGATTCAAAATACAAAGATCGAGAAATATATGAAAATATTAAACAATACATGATTCAATTTAAAATGAAAAACATTATAATTATCGGAGATTTTAATGGTCGTATTGGAAATGAAACAAATCATACTAATTCCACACTTCCAGAAAGAGAGTCGGAAGATCAAATGGTAAATAAAATGGGGAAATATCTAATTAATTTCTGTAATGAAACCTCTCTAATAATTGCCAATGGCAGATTAGAAAATCATTCTAAAGGTAGATGCACGTACTATAGAAATCAAAATAATGAGATACGCAAATCCGTGATTGACTACCTTCTCATTTCGGAATCAATGATAAATTATCTTGCTTCTTTTGAAATAATGCAACCAGTTATTTATACGGACCACGCTCCAATGCAAATAAAATTCCAAATTGAATTAAAGTTAGAATTTAAAGAACCAAAACAGTCGTCTGATCAAAATTATAATCCTGCTAAATGAATAAAGCCGCATAAATAGGAAAATGACACGGTTTTTGATCACGTCATGTTTACAAGAAAGTGCAAAGACTTAAATAATCAAATTCTGGAAAATGATTTATCCGTTGGCAATATATATAATAAATTATGCCAAATTAACTCACTTTGCATTAAAACTAATAGAAAGCCAATTCGGAAAATTGTTCTCTAGTGAAAGCATCATAGGAAAATTGTTTCTCGGTGGAAAAAATTCCCTACAGCTGAAAACTTAAGTCAACTAATGGAAAGTAAAAGGAATCTGAATAAAAAGGTTAAGACAAACAGAAGAAAGGAGAAGAAAAATAGACTAATAAGTCTAAAAAATGCACGGGAAAATAATGATCACAAAAGATATTGGCAACTGATTAATGAAAATACAGGTGTTAAGAATATTAAACATAGGAGAAGCATATTGAAGGCTTCAGATTTTCAGACTCATATAGTAATCAATGATCTAAAGTTATCAAGCAATACATGCTTATCCTCCATTATGTTGCAAGGTCAAAAATGCATTGATAATCTTGATGATAGAATTGCAAAATGCGAAATAAAAAATGCTCTTAGAGAATCAAAACTACATAAAACAACTGGACCAGACAGAATTGTTTATGAGACATTAAGCTTGAATGAAGAGCAAACAATTGAGACTCTTGAAACACTGTATAGTTATGTATTTAACCATGCCGATGAAATCCCCTGGAGCAGTAGCTGGATTACGCCCATATTTAAAAAAGGAAAGAAAAATGATCCAAGTTCATATAGATTTATTAATCTATCATCCTGTATAGAAAAGATAATGACAAAAATTATAAATTTTAGACTTAACGATTGGCTAATAAAGAATGATGTGATAAAAAAGAACCAAACCGGTTTCAAGAAAGGAAGCTCTGCTTTGGATAACATAATGCTTGTTAAGGAAATTATGCAAGTTTATAAAAACACAAAACGTCCACTGGTTTTATGTTTCGTAGATTTGTCAAAGGCATTTGATTCCATTCCTAAAAACAGAATGATTGATAAATTAAGACGCTTGATCCCCAAATGCAAGATTTTATCAGTAATTATAAGTGTCATCATTAAAAAAGAGTACAAAGTATTATACAGTGGAAAAGAAACGCAATCCTTTAAACTTGAAAATGGAATTCCACAAGGAGACGTACTATCACCAACCCTATTTAGTATTTATATAAATGATTTCATTGATATCTTAAATGCTAGTAAAGCTGAAATTGATTCTGTTCGACTTTTTGATTTGGAACTGTCACCACTCATATATGCGGATGATGTACTTTTAATGAGTGAGAGTATGCGAGGTTTGAATAGTCAGTTTAAAATACTTTGCAAATTTTGTGCAGAAAATGGCCTTTGCATAAATTATGAAAAAACCGAAATCATGACTGAAAATTTCACTACAAATACAGACAAATTTGAAGTTAGTCTCAATGGTAAGCAGATATCCATTGAAGTGGTTGATAAATAAAAGTATCTAGGAATGTGGATATCGAAAAATAATAGATATCATTTGGAACAATTGATGGCTAAAAGTAAACAAGCAGTTTATCTCACGGCTAAACAACTTGAAGAATTTGGTCAAGTTTCTGGTGAAATTTTGAAAAATACCTTTGAAATGCTTGCACTGTCTAGAATGAAAAACTGTGCCGAATTTTGTTTTTTCAATAACCTAAAGAGTTTGGATCAAATTCAATACCAGCTTTATAAACGATACTATCACTTAAAGCCAACTACACCAAATTATTGTTTAATCGGTGAATTTGGAATACGTCCTATAGATATTCATTTCTATAAAGCTGCAATCTGTCTTTGGATAAGATTAATTACAAAGGATGGAAATAGCTTAATTAAACAGGTATATAATGCTATATATCTCAACATGATATCAAATGGAAATGAGAGTAGATACACATGGTGTTGGAGAATAAACAGATTGCTTACAAAACTAAACCTGTCAAAGCTATGGGATGAACAGCTAACGGCTGATAAAAAAAGCATACTTGAGAATTACAAAAGATCGAATATGTCAGTATAACAGGGAAAAATGGATATCTGCAGCAAAAGAGAGCCATTCTGGTCTGACGTATTTAGAACTATGCCAGTTTGAGGAAACCTTGAAATCATATCTGAATTTTGATATCGATTGCAATGATATAAATATGTTACTAAAATTTAGGACAAAAAATCATAAATTAGATTTTGTAACAGGCAGTTACAGAAACAGATTGCGACATGAAGAACGTCTTTGTGAACTTTGCAATGAATCAAAAGTGGAGACTCTATATCACTTTATGATAGAATGTCCATTGTATCAAAATATGCGGCAACAAATTGCACCATTGTTATGTTACTGCAACACGATAGTTGAATTTCATAAATTAATGAATACCTTGATTTCAAAGCATTTAAAATCCATCGCAAGATTTCTAAAAAAAGCCAACGAGTTACGCATGGTCATAAAAGAAAAAATTCACCAAAAAGAACCTGAAATCTAAAAAATGCTTAATTATTGATTCCTCTCCTAATTTAATCTGCTTAATTTTTTTTTCTACAGCACTGACCGCACGCTGTATTTGAATATATTCAACCAATATACGAGTACATACCTCAAAATTGTAATATTGTTTTCCAATGTTTTTGGAAATAAACAACTTTTGACTTTTGACTTTTGACTTTTGAGGCTGAGCATGAAAGTAATAGGAACCCATCGAATTGCTAATTTAACAAGCATTAAATCTCCAAGGCTGTCATGACACTGAGAATCTGTGAACTACCATCATTCCTTCTGCATTACAATCATGATCACTCAATTCCGAGACAATTTCTTCAAAACTGCAAAAACTTGCATATCTTGCACTTGATAACCATTACCAGTTATATCCTCCCTTGAGTTCATTTAATAAATTCGAAAGTGTACACACATTGGGGACTTAATAAATGCGAAGTTACCACTCTACCTAATATACCTACTCTATGCTCTATGAGTCTACAATCTAAACTTAGATACAAATCAATAGTTAATGTAGCTAATAGTTTCAAGTTAACGTGCACTGTTTTGCCTTTTCAAGCGTACCAACCGTTCAGTCAGATCAGGGAATTCCTTGAAACGAAAAGTGACCTTGAAGCTTGATCAACAAATTTTTGATAGAGTAGAAAACATGAATGCTTATGTTGACGAACGACGCTCTGTACAGACTCGTATTGACAGTTATTTCCATCGTTCATGATAAATGATACATGCAGCTTATACTGTCTACAGTACTGATTATTTTATAATAGTTACATTTTGCATCTTGAGTTTACATTATCATTTAACATGACATAGTGATACAATACAATTATTACTGGTAAATACTCCTGTAAAATTAGTTTTCTAAACACTTGTATTAGTTTAAATATTTTGTATGATTGGCTTGACTTCATATTCTTGATTAAAATCAATATTACATCAAATGTTAGAAAACCTCCTTATAGTGAACTCTCCTCATTGTGAATTTTTTTATATGGTCCTTAGAAACTCATTATGTAGAGGTTCGACTGTATGCACATTTTAAAACTGTTTGGATTCGAAAGCACAGAATGTAATTCACACCAATTTAATAATGAGTTGTATATGACTAGCACCTCCACCAGCCGATAAATGACACACGGCATATCTAACCCGCTGTATTCCATCTGCTCATCCATCTATAAGCACTGTTGTGGGAATTAAACACAAATGTATTTGAATCAATTACAATAGATTCGTCTTGAAGAGGATGATCAAATACATAACACATTGAACTACAGTTGTGATCAAATGCGACTAACATATGTTCTTAGGAAGAGGACATGTAGACTTTAAACAAGGGCTTCTATGCTACATAATAAGTCAATTAAAATAGTCAGATGCGGTCAGCAAGTGCTCATGGAGAGGAGAACCGTTGTTTGTCCTTCTAGTAAGTATTTTAATTTCTACACTTTTTAGGAAATAATGATCTTCTTTCAAATCATATTTTGCACTTTCTAAAAATTAACGAGTCATTCGCTTGTTTTTTCATTATTTTGCTACCTTGACGCACTGGCTACGTTGAATAGTTCTACTAATTCAAATGAAATGACATATTATTTCATCATGAAAAGTAATGACTTTCTTTGTTTTGTTTGTAATTTTGTAATTTGGTGTATTATTTGTGTGATCTGTGCTCTTATCCTACGATTTGCATCCAATAAACGTGATTTATTATCACTATTATTACTATTATCACATGCATAATCATTGTCAAAAATAATGATGACTTTTTATGTTCATAAGCGGATGAAATATCATCAATCATAAAAGCAGAGTAGACAACGAATGATAAGAACCGGGTCTCTGAGGCCTTCACACAGACTTGCACACTGTTAAACATTATTCCTGGACGATCTTTTGCAAGATCACGAATCGAAATTTGGTTTTGAAAATTCCAACATGTACAATCATGCGCTGCAAAGACAACTCCCTGAAAAGGCTCACTATGTTGTTGAAAATAGGTTTTGAAGAAAGACAAGTTTTTCATTGTCATTTGTAAATCAAATAAAAACTTTTTTGTACGATTGAGATATAACAATACAAAACTTGACTTTCTTCCGAACCTATTTTCAATTATGCACAATAGTTAGGGCATATTCCGTCAATATTCCCTCATATTCCTTTTGAATACATTCTGATCATTCTGCACGAACCTTGTGACAATCAATTCAGTATTTCTACAATGAGGATTGATCAACAAAGTATTTGCTGTCGTTAATGAATGATTAAAGACTAACTCATACACTTCTCAACAAAAACCAATTCTTATACATTTCAACCTGACCTGAGTTTACTTAGCAAGTAAAAAGCGTTCAAGTGTTTCAAATAGGAGGGAATCAATGATTCTATTGTTTCCTGTCAAAACAATCTTCTTCAAGTGTCAACAATCATTGGAATACTTTGACAATTCATGTTGAAGACACGAAATTGTTACGTTCAAGAAACCCGCTCAGGGTTTGGAACACAAGAGATTTCAATAATAAATCTTCTTTCCTTTACGCATTGGAAAATTTAAAAGATGACTGTTTTACCCGATTATTATAATTTTTTTCACGAAGATAAAAATGTCCCTTTCAGCACGAGAAGCGATATCGTTGTCGAGAGTAAAATTGAATGAAAGTTATTTTCTCTTTGGTGTGAGAGTGAAAAGATATCTCTTCTATGTAAACTGCCGGGAGGAAAATTCAATTTTTCAGTCCCACCGGATCATAAAGCTGACTTTTCCTCCCGCAGTTAATTTCTCTTCTGTAAGCTCCTGTGTAAAAAATCATAGAAGTCGGTCAACAAGTTGTGATCAGCCAGAGACTACCAAGATATCGACACAGTCCCTTGATTAGCTCATTGATAGATTTCGCGATACAGCCATCAATTTCATAATGAACAATAGACATCTAAAAGTCACAAAATGAAAAGTTACATTCTTTCGAGAGGAAATAAACGTTTCCTCCCTAGCTGTCTGTCCCTCCCTCGCTGCGCTCGGACTGTACAACATAGCTGTGGGAGGATAAGTTGATATTTCCTCTCTCAAGAAAATAGCTATATTTCTATGCATACATCTCCATCTCAGATTATGTTAGATATCATAGCGTCCTATTTGTCGGACACACCATGACATTAAGAAGTCTATGGCCATACTTTTAGTGAAATGCATCTACCACAAGAAGAGGAAATGAGCTGCGCATAACATCATGGATGTCTATGAATATGATATAAGCCTATCATTATATTCATAGACATCCCTGATAACATCCTACATCGCAGGATTATTCAGATTGGTGATCGAGGGAAGAATGGAAGGCAAACGTTCTCAAGGAAGGAAGAGAGTTATGCTTATTAATTAACATCATATTTAGTGCTTCTAAAATTTATGCAACAGGAAAACGTTCGTGAATCACTCTCCTATTTTTCAAAACCCAAAATTCTATGGCAGACATGCATAACACATTGTCAATATTTGTATAGACCGACACTACGTCGAAGGACACAAAACTTGCTTACGCTGATATTGATTGAGGCATCAACGGAAAAAGGCCACAATCAGTTACGAATTTTGTAATGATTGAAGTCACGACGTCTCGGAAGCCACTGCTTCCCTTGTCAAGTGAAATGAAATGGAAAGAAGAAATCGTTGTACACACATCTTCAAGAGGATGATTAAACACAGGATACATTGTACAATAATGATCAATGAACGTGAACAGATATTCCTAAGAAGAGGAAATTTGTAGACTTCATACAAAGGTTTCTATGCTACATACATAATAAGTCAATTAAAATAGTCAGATGCAGTCCGCAAGTGCTTATGGTATCAATGATGAAATCAAAACAATAGGGTGATTTTTGCAGGATCGCTTCTTGTCACACTTTACCCACTTCAATGTGCAAGAACATAACAAACCGTAATTGCCAGTTGTGAGCACTCGCTACCTGAGACAATGCAGGAACCATGAGCAAATGTGTTGACTGGTTGATTGCTCCTTTGTTAGCTTTCCCGGAGTCACTGTTCATCTCAGCGTCGAGTAGGTGGGAAGGCTAGACAAAAAGTCTATTATCAAGATCGAAGCGCGTGCCGTCACTACTGTGTGTACGTCTTTTATTGATAGCAATATTTGATCATATTGGTACTGAACAAGAACGAATTTTCACTCTTTGATGAGAATTACTAAGCGTAGACATCCAATCACAATAGGAATTGAGACTTGTGAAAAGTAGTATTAGGTATGACATCCGGCGCGTCGCTTTGGTTCGCTTCGCTTGCACCGGGTGTCACAGTTTTGCGGGTTTTTTCAAAACTTTACGTAGTCTATAGATTTCAAAAATTTAGGTAGACTCCAAATTTCACGTGGCCGAAAATTTAGGTAGTGACAAATTTTCAAAAAATCAAAATTTCAAAAATTCGGGTAGTCTCCAAATTTAGAAAATTTAGGCAGTCGAAAAATATCACGTGGTCGAAAATTTAAGTTGTCACAAAATATCACGTAATCTAAAAAATATCACGTGGTCGGAAAATATCACGTAGTCGAAAATTTAGGTACTCTAAGAATTTCACGTAGTCTCAATATACCAGAAGATTGTATTCAACATATTTCTTTAAAAATGGAAGCTTCAGGAATGGAAGAAACCTCAACGTGGACGAAAATGGAAGAAACAAAAGTGGAAGGAACTTTGACGGCGATGACGACGACGAGAATATATCCTTCGTTATCACAGTTAAAAATAAGTAAATTGAATAAAGAAAAACACAAGGATAGAGTTAGGTATATGAAAGATAAGGAATCTCAATTATTATTAAGATTAGAGCATTATAAAAAGTTGAGGAAAAGATGGTCTAAAGTTAAGAATGCAACACATGGAATTGGGATATTCTTAACAATAAGTTTGGGCGCTCTTACATTTATAATATCTTCAGGTGTTTTAGTAATTCCAGTAGTTGCTACTGCCTTGCACTCAGATGATCACTCAATTGTAGAGAACATCTGCTTCTCGCATTCATGAAGAAAAGCATTTCAGAACAGAGAGTTGTGACCCCCCACTCAAACATTTGAAAGGAAACAATGTATTAAAGAACAAACAGCTGCTACCCCCACTGAGACATTTGAAAGACGTGGAATATATATCCAGCAAATCCTACTCCAGCTGCAGTGCCATGAAACAATGCACAACAACAATAATCGATATGGCTTTTTCAAACAATTGTGCTGAAGACTTATTTAATTTAACAGTGTTTCTTGTCGGTGAAGGTTGTGCCAAAACGCTCTCGTCATATATTTCTCAAAATGAGCCAAGATTTTTCCGCTACTCAATCAAAGATTATCAGAGATAATTTGCCAAATTTCTTCTGTGAGATCGCAAATTTGTTTATATCTTCAGAAAACATGGTGATTATTTCGAATTTGTTAGAAAGGAGACTGCGAAATGCCCTCATTTGTTTGATCCAGACTTCATCGAAGCATCACGGATAGAAGGGAAAAATTTCAAGAAAAAGCAAAATGAAGATAGAAGAAAATAATCGTTGCCAGGGAGGATGGAAAAATAAGGAGAGGAATTAATAGAGACTATTGTTGAAAGGTTTGAATTTACAGATTCTTTGAGTGATTTCATAGAGCCACATGGTGAAAAGGATGTAACAATTTTAAACTTACGTAAATTCTTGTTGCATGATAAAAGAAGCAACTTGCTCAGTCTGACGTGCAAAATTTTTATTGGCAAGCACATCAACTATCTTCTATCTCTTTGTGGTAATGACAAGACTTATTTTTATAGTCTCTTGAAGCAAAATGAGATCGAATATTCACGCACCGAAATTTCATTTGCAATGAGATTAGGTAAATTAGCAGACAAATTTCCTAAGCTTTGTAGGGTGTCTGTTCCTCTCAGACTTTAAAACGCGACCTAACCATATTGGAAGATTGTCTACAAAGGGATGGAGAATTTTGGTGCGGCAACTAGATATTTATTGTGCAAAGCAATTGTGTGACATTCAAAATGATTCCATTCTTCTCCCAAACAATGGTGGGTCATTTAGCGACAATGCCGCGCTGACATACGCAATGGAATTTTGGATGTGAAACTCCGCTATTGTTGCTGCGATACGCCCGCACGACACTTCATTTTCAATGCTAAGACCTATGCCATTTCATTATAATTTCCCTAAACAATGGTGCGCCATTCAGCTACAATACCGCGCTTCAGCTAATCAGATCACGTCCACGCCGTCGATATAAGTCGCGTTGTGAAGAAAACTTATCATTTTTGAATCTCTCTGTTTTATATGCAATGATATTTCCTGTTGTACATGTACATACAATACCGTGCTTCAACCAATTAGAACGCGTACACGCGTGGACATATCTTCATGTATTCTGTGAATGTATCCAAAGTGGATGTAACCAAAGTGAAATAGGCATGTGTTGTCTTTGATTTTGCATTTACGGTAATATAATAAAAACATTTTATCTTCTATAAAAATGAGTAACATTAGAGACTTCCTAAAAATATACGGCAAACAAACCACGTCAAATTTCGATTTAAACAAGATCGCAAATCAATTGGGAATAAAGAATTTTCACATATTGATGAGAGACGAATTACTATTGATAAAAGATGTGCGAAGCATTAGCTCTGCTAATAAACCGATTCCTTACAATGTCACTTTTTAATTTGGATTAAATTAAATCATTTCAAATCGAATAAGTAGTAAGGAAAGTCATCATCATGCCACGGTTCTTTTTAACTCAATACCCCCCTTCTGACTTCTAGGGGTCCCTATAAGGATTTTTTTAGTTATAAAATGTCTAGCATTACCGAGTTCTTAAAATTATATAAAACGCAAACAACAACGAATTTTGATCTAAAGAAAATTGCTAATCAATTGGGAATAAAGAATTTTCATGTCCTAATGAGAGACGAATTACAATTGATTAAAAATATGCCAACTGTAAATTTTGTAACAAATCTTCACACGTCAGATCAAAAAGGAGTACATTGGTCAGCAGGACAAAGAAATATAAATGGAGATAATTACCATTTTGACCGCCCAGAGGCTGAGAACTATTGGTTCGACTCATATGGATTGCCTCCAACAAATGAAGTTAAAGAATTACTTGGAAATGGAACATACAATACTATTCAAATTCAAACACCAGAAACTACTTATTGTGGTCAATTATGTATTTATGTTTTATATAAAATGCAAGAGGGAATGACGTTTCTAGATATTATGTTAGAATTGAATAAGGGAATTGAGTAAGGGAATTTAATTCCCGAAAAACGATAGTTCCAATGACTAAAGCTCACTTATTTGTAATTCGTTTTCATAAAATCGGCCTCTGATATCCTCATTATCTAAATCTTTAATTTCATAAGTAATCGGATAAGTTTGATTTATTTTACAAACTTCAAATATCTCTTTAATCCATTGGCCAACAAAGCCCTTTTCAAATTTATTCTTATACTTAAATGTCCTTACTCTATCTCCAATTTTATATTTCGGCCTACGTTTCTGTAAATTCGGATTACTCTCATTCGAATAATTATTTTCAAATATTTTCTTTCGTATCAAATCAGGATCGTCAGAAGCATTCTTTGGGGTTTCTTCAATACCTGAATTAACTTTATTATTGCACTGATCTACAATTCCTGGTAATATTTTTAACCATTTCTGATTTCCTTGTTCTGTAAATTTCTTGAAGATCTTACCTTTCAATGATCTGTTAAATCGCTCTATTACTACAGCCTTTCCAGCATTTTCACAGGAATAAACTAAATCGAATAGTGGCTTAACATTTCTGTTATAAAACTCAGACCCTTTGTCAACAAACAATTTCTTTGGCCTTCTATTACTTTCTTTAAAGATTTCTTCAAACGCATATTTAACTGACAGACCACTTTTGTTTTTTAAAGGCTTTACCCAAGCGCATCGTGTATATAAATCTATAACGGTCAATGCGTATTTATAGTCCCTTTCATTCGGCATATGAATAAGATCAGCACTCCAAATATCATCTTTATTATATACTTTTACTTTCAATAGATATTTAGCCTTTCTATATTCTCTATGATTTTCGGAGGCATAAGTTCCACTATGCCGATCTAGGTCATTCGACATTTCGGAGGCATAGGTTTCAGAGTTATGAGTTTTGTCTAAACCCTGTCCGAATATCATTTTAGCTTGTAAAGCTTTCTTAACAAACATTCTTTCAATTTTTTCTATAAATGTAGGATTTTGAATACCATCTAATTCTTGAATCATTTTCTTATCAGCTTCATGTCGAGAACTTAGGTCATGATTTCGATAAGCTAGATCGTGTCTATAAGCTGCTGCATCTACTCTGTTTATTAGTTCTTCACCTGGTTTTGGATTATTATTCTCATCTAGTCCTCTATCTAACCGAGTTCCTGGACCGGCATATGAATGACTAGGAAGATGTTTTTCTTTTGAATATTTACTCCAAATAAATCAAGGAAAGTTTTCTAATGTTTTTTGTATGTCACCTCCAATATGCCGACAATTTGAGGTTTTATGTACTTTTAAGAGATAATTCAATAAATCTTAATTAGCAATTTTTAATTTAATTAAATTTTCGGAATTTGTAGAATATATTTTGAAGATAAAAAAATATTTATAACATTATAACAATATATCTATCACAAAATATATTTACCTAATCATACTGGGACTTAGATATATTCCAGAAACATCTTTAGTTTCTTTTATTTCAATTAAATCATCAACATTATGTAGAATGTCTTTAAGAACTCGTTTTCCTTCATCAACTAAATCTAATTTACTAATAAAATTATCTACTATTCCTTCACCCCTTGCCGCTTTCTCTAACTCTCGATTATGTCGTTTTTGTTCTTCTAATGCTGCCTTCTCTGATTTCTTTTTATTTACTGCTTTGACAATACCAGCTGTACCACCTGCAAAACTTCCTGCTGCTATGCCACCTATTATTAGAGGAATTAATGGGAGAATTCCACCATTCTTTTCTTCTTGTAATTTAATATTCTCTATCATTGGTTTACTTATGAAATATTTCTTTTTGCTGATCGTAATAGTTTTAGGTGTATCTTCGTCAACAATGTTACGTAATTTTAATTCAACAGTTTCATTATTATTATTATTATTACTTTTCGCTTGCGACATTTGTAATAAAAAAAATTTAAGTTAGGAAAAATTTTAATTTATTCTAGTTATGAAAAAATTTTAAGTTAGGAAAAATTTTAATGTATTACAGTTATAAAAAAAATTTTAAGTTAAGAATTTTTAATCTATTATAGTCATAAAAAATTTTAAGTTATCAAAAATTTTAATTAACCGATCGGACCAAAGGTCCTCAGGTTATTAGCCAATAGAACTTTGTTCAGAGGCTTTAACCGATCGGACCAAAGGTCCTCAGGTTATTAACCAATCGACGAAGTCTTTGGCTTTAGCCTATCCTAGCCATCTTTCCATTATGAATTTCAATGGAATATTTTACATCTTCTAGCAATAAAACATAAGCCATCAAGGAAGTTGTGGAATCTTTCTTTTCAATATTAATTGTTACATCACAAGCAGTTTTGATAATATCTTCAGATTGTGCACTTAAATCGAAACAGAAAACAGGATATAAATGTCTCCAATCTCCAGGAGTTAATTGTGGTTCAACTCCAAATTCTATACAAAGATTTCTATAAGCATCATATCCTTCCATAAATTGATTATTGGTATCATCGAATCCTAATGGATCAATTGGATATCGGGTTTGATTTAAAGCAACTTGTAAACTTCGAATTGTATTAATATGAAAAAGATTGTTGTTCTTATCAAAACTTGGAGAATTATTTCTTTGAAAAGTTAGTAAAAAATATCTTGGAGTATTCGAAGTTCTAGTAAAATGCCAGTTAAATGTTTGTTCGGAAAACGTTACAGAACTAGCCGTACGCTTTAGAAAATTTACTGGAATTGGTTTGTTAGTGTTTAATCTATTTGCAATAGCTAATTCGACCTCTTAGCTAGGAGTAATATGCTTTATCCACCATTCAAGTCTATCAGTTTTTAAATATGCTTTTTTTCCAGTCTTACCATAAAAGATTAATTCATTATTTGCTGTGCGATGAATTATTAATTTAAATTTTAATTGACATGATATTTTTTCATGATCTAAATAACCGAACAATGGAGACAATGACCAATTTACTGTCTGTTTACTTTTCTTGTTAAATTCACGTCTTTCTTTATATGCACTATTGTTTGTTTTATTTAAATGATTTGCAATATTTTCTACATCTTTCGCAATTCCTGCTGCATCTGTTCCAGCGTGAGTTAAATCATCAACAATTATACCATCATTAGTATCAGGAAACCAACCTTCGATTTCATACTTTCCATTATTTTCACCAATTGTCACAAATCTAAGCATTGTATCAATTACACCTGGAGAATCACTTATTGTTTCTATATTTTGAGTTGCAACATCTAAACGCATTTGTGTAAATAATCTTGGAAAGAAATTATTCTCTAATGCAATATTATCGCCATCTGGTAATGTTTTTGTGAAATTGGCATCACTATATAAAGAATATTTACAGTGTAAAAAGGAACCAGGTAGATATATATAACTTTGTTGATTATCAACTTCAAAGATTAAATCTCCTCCAGTATTTACTCTACTAGAAGATCTGGGATTCATAGCAATTCTTATATAGTCATTCTTTTTTTGATTGTAACTGACGAACGGAGGATCGTCTAATCTAAATTTATTTTCGATAAGAGAAGACATTTTTATAAAAAATAATTTGACTTTTTTGTTTTTTCTCACACATAGAAAAAATTTCTCACACACAGAAAAAAAAATTTCTCACACCCAAAAAGATTTTTACTAAAATATAATTTTAGAATTTTGCTAAACCATTACCTCTTATTTCTTCAATTGAACGAACCGTGGGTTCTATGGCTACGCCTGATTTCTTCTCATGTCTACTCTCAGACCCTGCAGCTATGTTAGCAATTTTGTTTTTTGTTTCCTCTGAAAGTTTTTTTTAATTTTTTTAGTTCTTCAGAATCATTCTTAAGTTTACGAATAGTTTCTAGTTGTTTTAGTTCGTTTTGAGACTTAACAGCATTTGATATTCCACTAGCTGTACTACCTATAGCAGCTGCTCCTTTTGCAGCAGATGTAATCAAAATTTTATTATTTTTAATCAAGTTAACGATACTTCCTATGCCAGAAAAGATGCCAGCTCCCCTGTTTACACTATCTCCTTCTTTGTGAATAGTTTCTACACTGTTATAATGGTAAACAGATTTCATAAATGGTTCATGTGCTATTTTTTGATTTGAAGCAAAATGTTTAAGATTGTGTTTATAAATTATAGGCATTTTTTAGGATTAAATTTGACTTTTGGAAAAAATATTTATGCTAAGATTTACGTGTGTGATCAAGATTTCCGTGTGTGAATGGACAACAACTTCGTGATAACTTTTTTTTCTGTTGCACTTTATCTATTGCGTCAAGCAGCGTGTGATATACTTTAATTTCTTTGCTATTAACTTGTATTCTCTGCTGATTCATCTTCAACGCCGTTTTAAGAGCATTCAATTGAACTTTAAGAACATCTAATTGTTTTTTGATAGTATCTAACTGTTCTTTATTTCCTTCAGAGTTTTTTTCTTGTAAATTTTTCTTTAATTCATTTTCTAAATTGATTTTAAGAGTTTTCATTTTATCAACTTTTTCATTAAGTTAGTTTACTTCTTCCGTTATTCTATTCATCTTTTTCATTTGTTGAGTAATTTTAGAACTCAATTCATCAACACTTTTTTGGAATGTAATTTGTAACTGCTTTAAATTTTTTTTAATTCTTTCAGGAAGCTTTTCTATTTCATCTTCTAATTGTTCTTTCAATAATTTTATCTGAAGTTTATTTTTAATGACTGCAGATTTTAACTTCATAGAAAGTAATATTAAAATTTTTTTAAAAAGTTTTGCTATATCTGCTTCTACCTCTCTATCCTTTTTATCAAGTTTTAATAATTTTTCGTTTAATGATTTGTCATTAAGTTAAAGCAACTTTAATTCATTCATCAGTGGAACCAAAACATCGTTTACATATTTTTCTTTTAAGTCATTGATTTGTGTATCAACATATTGATTATTTGTTAACTCTGTATTTTGTTGCGGAAGAATAGAAAGATGCAATGGACCAGATAAAACGTCTCCAGTTTTCATGATATATTTTTCTATTTCTAGTTCTGATTCACGATTATTCGGGATATATGCACCTCCACCAACATTTGGTAACATCAATTTTTAAACAATAAAAAAGTAATTTTTTCTCACATAAAAATAAAAAAAATTGAAAAAGCAAATTTAAAAAAATTGCATTCGCCCGCATCATCCTGTTCTTCTTATTCGATGAGATCATCGGGAATTGAAAATAAATGTTTTGATAATAATAATAATCCATGTTTAGATGTTAATCTTTTGTTTGAATTACAAGCTGAAATATTCAAAGAACAGACTAAAGGGTTACCTTCTATTGAAACAAATCATTGTATATTTCCAGGTGATCCATTTATTAAATTTATGGATATTGTTAGTAAATATAATGATGTTGCGTATGTAGAATTAAATAAAGAAAATATGGTTATAATAGGTCATAATATTGTTTATGGATTTATTAGAGCAGTGTTCCAAATCAGTAATACAGATTGGATAGAAACTAAAAAAATTAATTACATCAATGTTACAGAATTAGTAAAAAAATTAAAATCTTTTTCGAAAGAAAAAATTAGATTACTTCTTGATGAACATAGCCAATACAATATTCATATAGAGAGTAAAAAACATAATGAAGATTTATTATGTCACGTTTATTAAAGAGATACTGTTTATAAAAGAGAAATGGTAGAAATGCCTCAAAGATATGATGATGACACTTATATAGGATTATATTCAAACTTAAATATCAATTTATTAAAATCTTATATAAATGGGTTAACCCAGCAGGAAAAAATCTATATGTGGACTACACCTTATACTATTAACAATGACCATAATCATAATCATAATAATTCTAAAGAATCTGATAATAATAATTCTAAAAATCTTATACTAATGATTATGATAATAATGATGATGATAATATAGATGATGGTTCTGAAACATCCGAAAGAGGTGTAAATGGTAGCAAAGATTATAAAAATGTTAGTAATTATAAAAATGTAAGTGAAGAAAAATTTATATCTCAACATGATATTAATACTACATACAATCAAAATTCATCTAAATTTCATTTTCTTACAATTAAAATAATAATGATGGAATAGTTGAAGATACTATTAGACAACTATGTGTCGGGTCTACAAAATTTAAATTAGGATTTACATCTAATCAATTTAAAATTTTATCATCTTTAATAAAAACTAAAAATGAATCAGATTATGGTGGTGTTATTAAATTTTCCAAAAGAGATCAAAGACCAATATTTTTTTCTATTATATTATTATCAAATAATAAATATAATTTGGAATTAGATATTCCTATCAGGGAATGGCATCCTATACCAAAAAGTGTAATTTATGATGTTGATGAAGAATCAATAGTTAGTGAAAATAAATTTAAATTATCTTTTGATAAAACTTTATATGATAAAGAAAATAAAATAACTAAAGAACGTGAAATATATAATAATATATAATAACTCTCAAGACCTTGATATTAGAATGTTTATATCTAAAATTAAAACACAAATTTTTTCTTTAAAAAACAAAAAATGGAAAAGTTTTATTGTGTCTTATGTAAAAGAAAGTTGCAAACAAAAAGAAGTTATCAATCTCATTTACAAAGTAAATTGCATTTACAAAATGTAGATCGAGTTGATGAAGGAAATATATTAAAATTAAATAATTATAAAAACTATCTAGAAACATTACCTACTGTTATAAAAGTTAAAAAATATTTGATGATTATTCACATTCGGAATATGAAAAAGTTTTTAATAGTGAAGATGAACATGTACCAGATGGAAGTTACTTATTTTGTGATACTGATGAATTTGACGAAATAGATGAATTTGATGAAGCTGAACGAACCGAAGGTTCTAGGGCTTCGCCCGTAACAGATACAAAATATTTATTTAATGAATCTGTTGAACATAATGAAACCGATGAAACTTTTTATGATGTATTAACAATCTTCTTTAAAATATTTAAGAAATCTTTCAAATGTTATATCAATGTAGAAAGTACTTTATACAAAAAAAAGGACCTGATGGAAATCCTGAAGAAATAATACAAGGTCATTTTACAAATTCACAAGAAATTCATAATGTAAATGATATACAACCCATATTTGAATCGATAATAAATAAATTAGAAAATTGTATAATTGAAGCCCAGTTACGTGAATCTGGTTGGAGATTTGTTAAAACACTATTTAAGAAAATAGTAATTGATAAATATAAAAATAATACTGGTGGTAGTTATGTTCCTTTAACTTTCAGTTCACCACAAATAATCAACATAAAAAATGAAGATGATTATTGTTTTTTGTGGAGTGTTATAGCACATTTACATCCTGCAGAATATCACGAAGAAAGACTAAGTCATTATAATAAAGAAGAATACATAAATGAATTTGATCTCTCTGACGGCTTAGATGAATTTCCATATGATTATAATAGGTTAATAAAGTTTCATAAAAAGAATAAAAATTTAATAGAAGTAAATGTTTTTGAATTAAATGTGAATGATGTATCTATTGGCAACATTACTCCATTTTACTCAGATTCAAAAAAATTTTATTTGAATAATAAAAATTTATGTCACTCAGAAATAGTATATAATGATAGAGGAAATTACATGCATCATAATGTATTTTACCAAGAAAATAAAATATGTACTGAAAAATTTGAAATTGTTAAAACATTATCACCAATAATGATTAATCATAATAATTATAAAGGACGTAGTTTTAATTATGATTAAGATTCCAATTATTCATCTTTATCTTTAGAATGTCAACAAAAATTACAAAATTTAAATAAAATTTTACAAAAATGTAAAACAGATTATCAACAACAATCAAAAATGTTACTACAAGAATATCACCATAAATATCAAAATGAGATAGAAACGATTCAAGAATTAAATAAAGACAATAAAGAATTAAATGTGGACAATGAAGAAATAAATGAATGTTTTAAAAAATGTCAACAGCAATATAAAGAACAATATAATAAAGAATATGAACAACAGCTACAAATATTAAATCAAAATTATCAACAGTCTGAAAAAGATTTTCAAAGACATATCGATTTAACACATGAAATATATCAAGATAAATTTGAAAAATTAAAACAAACAAAACAGTCAGCACAAGCGAATATATTATATTATCAGGGTCATTTCATATTGTGTAAAGATGTTTCTATATTTACAAATCTTCAGATAATGCTAATTTTCCCTGTCTCCAATGTATGACGAGCTTTAGAACTAAAGAAGAAATGAATAGACATTTGGAGAATTGTCAACAAAATGAAGCAGTTGAAAATACTTTTCCTAAAGATGATTATTTAATATATAATAAATGGTATTACAAAAATAAAGTACCCTTTACTATTTATTGTGATTTCGAAGCATATAATGTTAACATAACACAAAATTCTAATAATGGTAACTATGAAAAAAGTGCACCTGAACAAAGTAAAGAAAAATATTTATTTGAACAAAGACCATTTTGTTGGGGAATGTACATTCATTCAAATCATCCTGAATTATTTAAATCAGAATATTATCAATACCATGGTGAGGATAGTTCAGAAATGTTTACAAAGAAAGTAGAAGAATTACAAGGTCGTTTTTCACAATTGCTTGAAACAAATATACCAATGCTTCCATTAACCGATGAAGAAAAAATTAATTTTGCTTATGAAACAAAATGTTATTACTGTGGAAAGGAATTTACAAATAATTATAAAACTGGCAGAGGTAGATATCTTGATAAAGTAAAAGATCATGATCATCTAAATGGATTATATAGAGGTGCAGCACATAATTCTTGTAATCTTAATGCTAATAAATTCAAATATAACTTTGTTCCTTTATATTTCTACAATGGTTCTAAATATGATTTCCCTTTAGTAATGAAAGATTTGTTTTCATCTGAAGAATTACAACAACAACAAATAAATGTACTATGTAAGCAAGAAGAAGAATATTTTTCAATGCAATTAGGTTGTATTAGAATTTTTGATGTACTTAGATTTTTTACTCCTTATTCATTAAATGTTATGGGAAAAACTTTGAAACCTGAACAATGTAAAATATTAAATAAATATAATTTAAAACCTTTAAAAGGAATATTACCGTATGAATATATAACTGGAGATATAAATATAATATATGAAATAGTGAAAGAACAAAAACTTCCTCCAATAAATAAATCTAAATCAACATTAAAACAATCACAATTATCTGAAAAAGACTATGCAGAAGCTGAAAATAATTGGAGAGAGTTAAATTGTAGAACAATGTATGATTATACAATGAAATATCTTCAGATAGATGTATTAATCCTTGCTGATCTTTTTGAAAACTTTCGTGACATGTGTCTGGAATATTATGAAATAGATCCATGTTATTGTTATTCTACACCAGGATTAACATGGTTAGCAGGTTTAAACATACTGGTGCTAAACTTAAACATCATAAAGAAAATACATATGATAAATTATTATTTTTTGAATCTGGTATTAGAGGTGGTGTTTCATCAGTTTTAGGTAATCGTTATGTACAGTGTTACAATAAAAAAGTAAATCCTGATGATTATGGAATATATAAACTTTTATCTCCAGAAGAAAGCGTTCAGTTTATAAAATTGTTTAATCAAAATATAGAAGGACTTATATCAAATGAAGAGAGTCAAGCAGCAGTTGATGAATTCATGAGAGAAAACTATTTGTTATATTTTGATTTTAATAGCTCATATTCTTCTTGCATGATACAAGAATTACCAACAGGTGAAATGTCATGGTGTAATATTCTTGATTACGAACCTACGTATGATGGAAATTATAATCATGGTTATATATATATGAAGTTGATTTAGTATACCCTGATTATATAAAAGACGCAACAAAATATTTTCCATTCTGCCCTGAAAATAAAATACCTAATATAGAAGATTTTTCAGATTATCAAAGATCTTTAATTCCTAAGAAATACAGACCAACAAAAAAACTTATGTTAACACAAAGTAATAAACGAAAGTATGTTGTTGAAGGAAGAATCCTAGATTGGTATTTAGAACATGGAATGATTGTCACTAAAATACATCGAAAACTAGTGTATAAAAAATCTAGGTGGTTAAAAAATTATATAGAGTTCAATATTGAAAAACGTAAAATAGCTGAAAGAAATAAAGATGATTTTGGAAACGTGTTCTTCAAAATAATGCATTTTATGGCAAGACTCTAGAAAATGTGCGTAATAGACAAAATATTGAAATAGTTTATGATAAAGATAGGTTTCAAAATTTAACAAGGAAACCTACATATAAAAGAACTACTAGATTTAGTGATAATCTATGTGCTGTACATTTACGTCGAATCAGCGTAAAATATGATAAGTTTAATTTTATTGGATTCACTATATTAGAATTAGCTAAACTATTTATGTATAGATTTATATATGATTATTTAGCACTTGCTTATGGCAAAAACTATAAATTACACTTTACAGATGCGGATTCCGTTTTCTTAGAATTAACAATACCGTATAATTCTTCACTTGATGAAGAAATAGATAAAATAAAAGATATCATTCATCCTTCTGATTTATGTAAAGTAAAAGATGAACTAGAAGGAAATGAAGATTTCATAACAGAAGCTATATTTTTAAAATCTAAATGCTATTGTTATAACACAACTAATAATATTAAAACACATAAAACATTAAAAGGAATTTCAAACGCATCAGTGGCTAACCAAATAACATTTCAAGATTATAAGAATATATTATGTAATAATGAAATAAAAACAGCATGTAATTATGGACTTAATTCAAAGAAACATAAAATGTATTTAAAAGAGGAACATAAATTAGCATTAGATCCCTTTGATGATAAAAGAAAAACTTTACCTGATGGAATAACTACTTTACCTTTTAAATTTTCTAATTTTTAAATTTCTAAAGATTAAGAAAAAAATGAATTATTCGATCACTCCGCGAAAATATCTTCTATAACTCTATCATGAATTTTTTTATCAATATTAATTGTAATGAAGCCATAATATTTTGACCAAGCATTGTTACACGATTGTTTAAATTCATCTTTATTTCTTACGCATAAATCTCTTAACAAATCACTTAAGTTTCTTGCATTTATTTCAAATAGTGTAAATATATTTGCATTCTTTCTAATAACACTTCCGTCTAATGAATACGTACTTTGTGTTAAATAAAAAACACTTCAGTTGCTATGTCTATCTCTTGGAAAATAATTTCTCTGTACTGACTGATTTCTATCATTAACACAATCATCAAAAATTACACAATGTTTCATTGTTTTATCTAGTTTACTAGGATCTTGCATATTACCACTATCATCTATTAATTTCATTTTTATATGCTTATTTTTATTAGATTCAACTAACTGATTATTTTTTGCTGCTTCTTCACACCACGAACTTATTTCTTCTTCATCTTCAGATTTTTCATATTCTTTGAATAATGAAGCAATTGCTGTTTTTTTAAGATTATTTTCAAATCCATATTTTAAAAATTGATAGACGGGTTGTTCTGCTGTTATTGTATAAATTATAAGATTGTTATAGTCCAAAAAATTTGGAGTCGTTAAAATTTTAAATAATAGATATGTTTTTCCACAACCCGATCTTCCACAAAAAACTGACAAAACTTTATTAGATAAATTTGGATGATGATTAAATTTAAGTTTTTCTTATTTAATGGGGGAAATTCAGTCATTTTTAATAAGAAATTTTTATTTTTATTTTTAAAGAAGAAGAAGAAAATTAAACTTCTCTAACCAAAAGATCTATCATCATCTCTTCACCTCCAAAATTTATTTCTTGTCCTTTCTCATCAGTGATTCTAATGTTAATGTTGTTAATAGTTTTTCTTGTAATAGGGAAATATATTAATGTTTGTGGAATTACATTTAATTTATAACCAATGGGTACAGTAAAAGCTGGAAAACTGAATATTAAATTTGACAATTTACCATTTATATAACCTCCTTCAATAATGTCACAATGTACAACAATTGAATTTATTTCAGTTATTTTTGGAATCTTCTCACCTAAATGATAACCTTGACTATAGGTTTGTTTATTAAATCCCAATAGCTTTGACAATGATCTATCATGATTAAAATCAACTTGATGATTTTCGTCTAAAGTAAGAGAAAATTTATTAACTGCCGGTTCAACTGCAAAATGTAGTTGTTTCTTATCTTTAAATGGTATACCTAAATGTCTCTTAATTTCATTTGATATTGATTCAACTTCGTAAGAACCAGGAAGAAAAGTTAGTATTTTCCATGTTTTACCTTTATCAGTAGAATATCTAAATTGGTCATTCACATCTTTGATAACGTTTTGAATAGTGTTAAATGTGGAGAAACTAGTCAATGCAATTTGATAATTTTTATTTTGTTCCAAATGTAGAATGGGTTCTAAATCACAAGTGTGTGATGAAGTGGTTGTTACAATTTTTAACGTCGTACTAAATTTTGATGAACCCAAAATCTCTGTTAGATTTTCTAAATGATTATTAATTTTGTCTAAATCTGCTGAACACATTTTTTAGTTAAAATTTTAAATAAATATTTTTTCTATAAAAAATTAATAACAACAACATATTTCAGCTATACTTTTATAATCCTCTTCATTTAGAATCTTCTTTTCTAACAGTCTTTTCAATATAGCATGAATTTCATTGAAACTAGAATTATGTCCTTCTTTTATTGCAGATATTAAAATATTTAATCTATTTAGTAATTCTTGTGGATCATCTGGTATAAATACAGCTGTTTCTGTTTTAAACCTTTTCCTACTTTAACTCCCGTTGATAATAAATTTTGTAATTGTTTATAACGTCTAAGAGATTTTGCTGCACCAACTCTATCTAACATAGCTTTATATTTTATGAGATCTTCTGCAGCATAATTTTTCAAATCTGCTCCTCTTAAAAGATCAACAAAATTTTTATCTCAACTAAAAGGAGATTTATCTGGTGAAAAAATTGAACCTCGAAAAGGTTGTGGAAATATTTCTTTTTGTCCGAGATAAAATCTAGGTATTGTTTTTCCATCTATAAATGAAATAGAATGTTCAAATTGCATAGATTTTGGTAATTTCCTATTAATGTTTGATTCTAGTAATCCATAGTCATCTAATATAGTTTTGTGCTCTGGATCTGTTATATTAATTTGTTTATCATTATTTGTAAGTTATTTTTCAAGCTTTTTAAATGGTTCCATAGTTTTTTCATAATCAGTTTTTACTTGCTCGGTTTGCTGCATTTTTTCAAACATATCAGATTGAATACCAGTTTTATCATTCTACGTTGAAGATGACTTTCTTTCATAATATTTCTTTGTTTTATTAACTCCTCTAATTGCTTTATTCTTTCAAAATTATCAGCTCTAATTTTATCCATTTTTTATATTATATTTTTTTATATATTTTTATATTTTTTTTATTAACAGCTTTAATTTTATCCATTTTTAAAAAATAATATTTGAATTTTGTGGTAACATTGGAATACAACAAAACAAATTTACTAAACAAGTTATCTTTTTATTGCTTTGTTGTCTGTCATCTTTTCGTTTTAAGTTTTGTTTAATAAAGTTTTTAGTTCTTCTAAAAAAAATTTATCATTTTCTTCATTAGAAATTTTACCATCACTAAAACTTTTACCATCACTAGAATTTTTATCATCAACTTTTTCGGTCTTTAAATGAAATGATATTTGATTTACTTCATCAGCTATTTGATCAAATTTTTCAATCTCATCTAGCGTAATAACATTATCATCACAGACTCTTTGAAAATAATAATGTAGTTTATCATAAACTTCTTTAATATGTAAATGTTTAGTTTTAATGATTTTCGTTTCTTAGTTATTAAAGATTTATCTAACATTGTAACAAGTGAAGTTGCAAAAACACCGTACCTGTTAAAGCAGTAGCAACTACTGGAATTACTAAAACACCCGAAGTTATTATAATATTGTTAAAGTACCTAAACTTATTGTTAAGAATGTGCCAATTCCTTGTGTTACATTCTTAACTTTAGACCATCTTTTTCTCAACTTTTTATAATGCTCTAATCTTAATAATAACTGAGATTCTTTATCTTTCATATACCTAACTATATCTTTATGTTTTTCAATGTTAATTTTTTTCAATGTCCATTTCACTTGTTTTTAATTGAGATAACGAAGGATATATTCTTGAGGTTTCTTCCACTTTAATTTCTTCCATTTTTAACCGTTATCCGCCGTGAGTTCCCAATAGGGACCATATTATCTTTCCACCGTATGTACCCAATGGGGAACATATTTTTAAACCTTATTTACACTGTAATAGTTTTAGTTTAGTATTGAAATATGATAATCGGCTATAATGTCATGATGCTTCATGTAATAATATGCTATAACTTGTAAGCCTTCTTTATTGCATTATCTGTAGGACCACTTTGAGTATGTGTATTTTGCAAAAAGTTGATCAAGATATTTGTGAAACTATATCAAACAAGGGAAAAGCTAGCAAGAACTGATCTTGTCGTTAGCAAATTAATTGAGATATACCTTCAAAACGTAGTCATAGTTCAATTATGAATAAACGATATATCATCGACAAAACATGAATAATATTCATTGTTCCCAAATGGGAACATGCGGCATCAGAGATACATGAAAGTACTATTTGTGGAAATCAGCTGAGCAGTTTAAATGCAAACGCTTCTGACATTTAGAGCACATCAAGCGAGTGTTTTTCATGCAGTAAACACATCGACCTTGCTTACAGGGTTTCAGATGATGACCAACTCCATCTTTTCGAATAATTGAAACTTTCGGCACTCCACGTCCATGCATGGCCCTCAGGAGTAAGAGCTTACCTTTCTTTACTAGACATTGCGTAATGATCCGAAGAAATTGTATATGGCTCAAAGTTTCATTCGGATGTAGCTTGTTAAATACTTTCCAAGAGGCAACAGTCAGAGTGTTCAATGCATTGATGAAGGGATTCCACCACCATTTCTTTCCTCGTATTGTTGGACGATAAGAAGGCAGCAATTTATCATAAACGTCGACGCCTCCCATATTCATATTGTAATTTCGAATCAAATTTGGCTGCTGGATACTGACTTTCTTTCTTTGTGACACAGAATATCGGGAACATGAATGCAATGGAAAAACAGAGTCAAAGTTCGTGCCGATTGATACTACACTGCTGTCTTTCCATGTACAAAACAAGACGTTGCCATCAGACTTGTAATCAAACGTACCTCTATCTGACTTTTTGATCACATCTTTGGACAATGTACATTTATTGGTTCTGTTAATTCTAACGGTACCAGTTGCTCGAATTCCTTTCTCAGATAATTCTCTGAAAAGGTCGTACGATGAGAAAAAGTTATCAAAATATATAACATAATCACTGGGTGTTTCCAAAATTTCCAACTTCTTCATGATTACTGTTTCTCCAAGACCTCGAGTTCTGTTGGGATCACGGCCAGCGTATATTTCAAGATGAAATGGATATCCGTCTGAAGAACACAAAGTCCAGATTAGTAGCCAAAACGGATTGGCTTAGCCTTGATGAACATTTTAGCTGAATGACGTCCAAAATATGGAACCATCGATTCATCAATTGAAAGATTCTGAGCAAATATACCAAATTGAACCAAGTTTTTATTGGTGATATCGTAGACTGGCTGAATTTTTGCACACTTGTTGTTGCATAAATTCAGATTATCGGCAAGATGAAGATGTCTTCTTATATTCAAATACCGATCACGAGTTATGGACGACGACATGAAATCAAAATTAATATCTTCCGATCAACTCCAAGAGTTTCTCTCTTCTGGCAAGCATACATACCCAGAGTACAGAATGACACCAAGAAATTGTTCTATTTCATCGAGGCTAACAGAAAATAAAGGATTATTTTTCTGTTCATGAGCATACCGATTTGTTTCGGTCACTATGTGATGTATGAATGAATCATCCACGAATAAACGAAAAGTTTCAAATGCAGTAAGTTCACTTGCTAGAGGATACTCATCACGAAAATCGTCAAATTGGCGTCAATTTGAAAATGAATCGGTCACTTCAGATTTCTTCCATGATGTTGGAGAAGTTCTCTTTCTTTTCGCAGGTGGTTGGTTTTCCACTTCAGTATTGCAATCATCTTCTTGAATTTCTAAAAGTCCAGCGACATCGTCTAATGTATCAGAAAATAAGTTCTCTTCATCAAGATCATCAGCCTCAGATTCCTGGTCACCTCTTTCATTGCAAGGAATAACAATAATGTCATTTGTCTCTTCGTCGTCGTCACTCATCGCAGCAATCAAATCCACAGCTTGCTGATAAGTATAGCAACGTCTACCTTGTCTTGATGTCATCTTGTTCACACATGCAGTCAGACAGCGTTCAGACAGCGACTATTTTGCTCTCTATCTGATCATTATATTACCTAGGAAGTAGAAATTCAAAATTTCAACAGTCGATATCATGTCAGTAGGAACAGTTACTGGACATCGAAAATTGTCGTCAACATCAAACATAGACATCTACAATCATATATATCTACTCTAATTACTGTCGTGTTGCAATTTGTGCGACCAAACCAAATGAACTATATCATTGAAATTTCCTGTTTTTATAGTGAGAAGTGCCGTATGTTCCCAATTGGGAACATGTCTATTTCTAGGTAAAAATGACAAAGTGTTTGTTAAAACTTGCATGATGCTCATAATACTTCAAACAGCAAATGTTTATTCAGTTATAATGTCATTTGTTCAAATATTTGTGATGCCGGTATCATAAGCATGAAAATTTTGTTTTTTGCCGCTGGAAAACGGTTAAAGAAATATTTTAGACACATAATTTTAGATATCTCATATTTTAAAAACCTGAAAAATGGATAAAATTCATGAATTTAGACGTTTTTAAAAATACCAATTTTTTGATGTTGTGTCCTGGAACGGTCATGATTTTGAGGAGAAAAATAATCATAATCTCAAATTTGAGATTCTTAACTTTTATGATTTTTCGGTGTCCTGGAACGGTCATGATTTTGAGGATAAAAATAATCATAATCTCAAATTTGAGATTCTTAACTTTTATGATTTTTCGGTGTCCTGGAACGGTCATGATTTTGAGGATAAAAAAATTCAAATCTCAAATTTGAGATTCTTAACTTTTAAATTTTCGGTGTCCTGGAACGGTTCATGATTTTTGAGAAAAAAATAATCATCTCACTCAATTTGTAGATTTTAACTTTTATGATTTTTCGGTGTCCTGGAACGGTCATGATTTTCAAGGTAAAAATTGTAATTCTCAAATTTGAGATTTTGAAAAATTTGAAAAATTGGGTATTTTTAAAAACGCCTAAATTTATGAATTTAGGTCTTCATAACCTGAAAAATGGTTAAAATTCATGAATTCAGTCGTTTTTAAAAATACCAATTTTTCTGAATTTTTCGGTGTCCTGGAACGGTCTTCTTCCCATTACTGTGAAGAGAACCCAAAATGTGGATGAAGAGAAATTCGAGCTACATACACTTCACACAGCTTCACACAGATTGGCTTCTTCAGGACAAAACTGTTTTCGGAAGCTACAAGCTGAGCTAGGCAATATGACTGTGAATATTTTTGGGAATAATAAACACAGCTGATCTAAAAATTAAAAGTATTATTGTCATCGTTCATTCTACAAGTCTATTATGCTCCTCTGACGACAGTGATGTTTAGGATGTTTTGCTGCCTACTGATTCGAAGCGAGTTGCCAAAAGAGTGCTATCATTCTAGATTTCATGAGGCAATTGCTTGATGTTACAAATGTTGGGTGCATTAGCATGCTAAGTGCACACATCTATCGATTTCTAGGGTATAATAGTATTTAGATATATCTCTTTTGATATGAAATGATTATTTAGTCAAATGAAGAGCACTGAAGAAGAATCAATGCCAATGTTCAAGCTTTAATGATAGGAAACGTCAAATCATGGAAGGTCAAGACAATTCAAGACAGGAAGAACAGATGGCAACAGGAAGCGCTACATGGTCAATATCCGAGGCAAATGAAGGATATCACGACAGAAAGAAATATATATGGCTGGATGACCCAAGTTACGCTAAAAGCAGAGACTGAAGCACTGATCATGGCCGCTCAGGATCAAGCACTAACAACAAAGGCACACAAGAAGTACATAATGAAGACAACAGCAAATGCAAAATGCAGAAGGTGCCACGAAAAAGATGAAACTGTAGCCCACATTGTGTCAGCATGCAGTCAGTTGGCTCCAACTGAGTATACAAGTAGACATAACAACGTCGCAAGAATAGTGTACCAGAATATATGCCAACACTACAACATCAAAACAGAGAGAGATTACTGGAAACACAACCCACAGAAGGTTACTGAGAATACTAAAGTCAAGATACTCTGGGATTTCGGAATTCGGACGGATAAAAGAATAAACGCGAACCGGCCTGATATCACAATAGTTGACAAAAATAAGAAAGAAGTGAAGCTAATAGATATCTCAATCCCTGAAGATAGAAACATTAAGAAGAAAGAGCAAGAGAAGATTCAAAAGTACCAAGACCTCAAAATCGAAGTTCAAAGACTATGGAAAGCAAGAACAGAAGTTGTACCAGTTGTCATCGGCGCGCTTGGAGCAACAACACAGAAGTTGAAAGACTACCTCCACAGACTACCGGGCAATCATGACATTCGCAAGCTACAGAAAGCAGCGCTTCTCGGAAGTGCACATATCCTCCGCACGCACCTGGGCCTCCCAGAGACTTGGTAAGTCTCCGAGACTAGGGCTGTAAAAAGTCACCGACCATAAGTGTCGAGAGTAAAAAAAAAAAAAGGAAACGTCGACAGAATTAAAGTGTCATTCACTCAAAAATGAAAGAAGTATGCAGTTAACGTGCATCCAGCCCTTCAAATGTGCTTTTGAAATTTCTGACCTGCCTATTCTTTTACCGCAAAGACAACTCCCATAAAAGGCAAATAATTATGTGAATATAACTTTTGATCATTTCAACAATGCGGATTGATCAACAGAGTATTTGCTGTCGTTAATGAATGATTAGAGACTAACTCATACATTTCTTAACAAAAACCAGTTCTTACACAGTTCAACGTGACCTGAGTTTACTTAGCAAGTAAAAAAGCTTCAAGTGTTTCATATATCCATTGTTTCCTGTCAATACAATCTTCTTCAAGTGTCAACAATCATTGGAATATTTTGACAATTCATGTTGAAAACACGATATTGTTATGCTGAGGAAACCCGTTCAGTGTTTGGAACACAAAAGAAAGATTTCAATAATGAATCTTTCCTTTGCACTTAAGAAAAATTGAGAGATAACTGTTTTACCAGATTATTGAATTATTAACATTAATTTCCTCCTTCAATGTGATCAGCGAATCTGACTGAGTTTTAAATGAAATTTGTCATTTCCTACACTGTAGACTGTAGGGCACTAACTTAGGCACGAAGCCGAAATTTCGTGCCAGTTAGCGCCTAGTTAGTGCCATTCTAGTGCCTCGAGGCACCAGAATGCGCCACTAGGCACTAATAGGCACCAAACTGAGTATTTGTTTATCCAACAAAATCGAAGGAAAAGTCGATGTGCACGAACTCGGCACTATGAACTTCGTGCCTACTTGTGCCTTGTGTTGGTTAGAATTGATACCTAAATTTCGTGCCTAATTCAAGCGAAAGTTGGTGCCTTATAGTTAACAGTGTAGTTCGTGTTTCAAGCATAGAAGAAGACTACCGAAATGACTAGTTTCTCTGGTTTGAAGCATGACCATGGATTTTGACATGATGATTTCTCACCAAATAATGAATTCAGAATTGCGAAGCATTCCTCCAATTATCTCTTTTACTTTTTTCAATGAAAGTTTTCACTTTTCATATTTTATTCTATACAGTCGGTGCAGTGTATTTGACGCTTGTGTTGAACGTACATGCAACAATGTTTGATATCCATGTTAGGAGTATATCAACAATTCGAATACGTAATGCTACAAGTCTTAAGATATCCATTCTTACCGTTGTTGGGGAAAACTGATCAATTTTATTTCGTTGCCTCGAGAAAGCTCAATTCACTTATCAGAGACAAAGTGGGAAAACACTACCTAATTTTGTGGATTCAAGCTTGATAAAAAAATTGGCTACAAATACCGTGTACATGCAGGAGCAGAAGTTTCGCGACGCTGTAAAAACTATGGTAAAGGCCGCAGAGAGTGCGAGTTAGCACGCTTAAGTACCGTCGTATTTGGATGGAGCGTCACTCAACCAAGCAGCTTTCCAGATGATCTGTGGACTGTATCTGATAATAACACTTCTTTTAGTGAAGCGTGTCTGAATAGGTGACGTCAGCTTAGCGAGAATATCAACTATAAAATCGATGATCATGTAACACTTATGAACGTACCTGGCGTGGTCAGATGACGACGCACATACACTATTCGATAAAGAAATACCACTACTATGCTCTTTGACCTGTATTCTCACTGTGACCTCTATCTTTTAGCTTATTTTGATATTTCCTCCTCAAGATGGCTCACTCACAGAGTGATGTTAAATGAATACATCGTTGTTGGTACTACTAGAGTGTTGCTTTTCTTTAAGAAATGATAATTCAGATGCTATTTATCTTCAAACACAGTGAATTATATATCAAAACACATCAATTGAATTTCAGCACTTCTCAGCTATCGGCAAAGTATGTTGAGATGCTGTGCGAGAGACTACGTGCAAATAGACCAACAGAATGAAGTGTAAAATTCCTGTTGATGACCATGCAATAAACTAATGAAAAAACCGTCATGTTTATGCAGTTATCAGAAAGTATCTCAGCGCACCGAGCTCCAGTGCACATTCTGAACGCCTGTTCCACAAATAGCACTATTTCTTTATCGCAAATAACACTAGAGCAGAATGGCGTCCCACAAAGAGGGGCGACAACACAATACCGAGATTACAATTTGACTATTATTATGAAGTTTCGTGCTATTGTTGCTACATTTGTTAATTAGATGATAAATTATTCTCAAGAAAACAACGATAGACTGGCAATAAATTTCGATCTGTTTAAGACACAAATTTCAACAGAAACATTAATGCAATGTGTTAAAGTCAAGTATGCTACAAGTCCACCACCCTAAGGCATCATTTGGGCATGGTCCATAAATTATTCCAGTATAAGACGTTAACCCCTAACAGGCAGACGTCTAAATCAACTTAAAAAGGCCAACCCATTGTCAAAACGACCGTTGATAAAAAAATCAAATAATTTTAGCTAAAGACATTTTTCATTCAGTTAACATTTGAAATTTATCAATAAACTCACAAATTGTCTCATTATCCTTTCTGCAAAGTATGAATGCATTCGACACAGACACACACCACTGCTGATGTGTTTTTTGCAACACGGAAACAACTTACATTCCATGCATGAATTGCTCGCTCTGTTCGCGTTTGGAAGAGATCTTCCCTTATCACGACAAATCTGACAACGCAAAGATCGTGACGATGTCTCACTTTGGTCCTGGATCTATTCTTGATCTTGATGACCTATAGATTCTTTGATTTGTCGGATCAAAGATCGCTGAAGGCCTGGTAAACTCAGGCGATATTCAGTAAAAGCACATGTCATTCATTTGTCTAGAATGATAAATCCATCACGTCGACGATACGCAGAAGCTTTCTTTGACCAGTCAGGATGCGTGAAATTTAACAGAGTCAACACACTGATGAAAATGTAGAAGTGGCCGTCGTGATACTCGAAATCTCGTCATGTAGCTCTTTATCATCTGATCTACAACGTCAACTCCAGCTTTTGATTTGTTGTACGAAATCTGCAAATTGCTCCTCCTTTTTGGATCCTCGTCATCAATTACCATCTTGTCGTGCATAGTCAACAGAAAATATACTTTTTTCTTCTGATTCACCTGATAAGATACCATCATCAATCTGTTATTTCGTTCACCGATCAATTGATTTAGATACATCAAAAATTTCTTTCAGAAAAGTAAGTATTTTTCGTTTGTTTCCGTTCATAGCTCCAAGGTAAGTTAGTCTGTGCTCAAAGAGCAATATCTCTGCTGTATTGACAGCTGTGAAATATCTGTCACCAGTGATATTTCTCCCAGAGCCAAGAAAAGGCTCCGTCAAATCAAGAACCAAACTGATAGCTTTGTTTAATACTTTGTGTAGCTCAGTTGTTTCTGGATCAGTCGGTCGTTTAGTGAGTAGATTGCTTTGATAAATGTAACGGTAATTAGAGTCTTCATGGGATTATACACTCGATGCGGCGATCTTCGGTGTGAAGAAATCAGCTAGCCTTGAAAAATGTTTTGAGTTGAGCATTCCATTCATCAAAAACATAACGAAAAGCTGCATAACTGTCGCATACTATACTTTTCGCTCATCCCTCGTCGTAAAATCGTCAAATCTGATAAACTTCAAATAAAGTTTGGACAGATTTCTTGACATCATCAGCTTTATGTCGTGCGCAAATCAATAATGTGTTGTGGAATTTGATCAGACAAAAACAATTTCCATTTATCAAACAGAGTGCTTTTGTGTGCCTCTGCAGTAGGACTAGGTCTTTCTCTTACAATGTTTGCATTTCGACGTCTTCGACTGATATGCTGAGGACAAGGGAACCATCGACTACCATTCTTATCAAAATATATTCCCTCACTTTCCTCTTCTGTAATAACGGAATCATCGTCATTCACTTCAATATCATTCTGTAATTCATGAACATCGTCCAGATTTTCTCCAATTCCATCCGTAGGTAGATCTAGGCTAACGTCAATGTCACTGGAATCTTCTTCATCAGGTGCTGATTGTAGATCACTTGCAAGGAGTCTTTCTGTTGCTTATACACGAGCTCGACGAGGCGGTAACTGTGCCATAACGTAGATATGGCAACGAACAGTGAAAGAGCATAGAGAATATGAAAGTCATGTGAGTGTGATTCACCATTCAAGCATCGTGATTGGCTGACATTGAAACCCATTGTTGATCTTTAAATTCGAATGACTCGCTTATTATTAGCGGTATGATGTTCTGTACGATTCCATACCAAATTGTACGATTATCATATGTGAAGGAAATGTCTCCATTGTAGAGCTCAGTTAAAGAAATAATATAGAAATGACAAACTTATGTTTTAGACTAAGGTTCTGTAAATAGTAAGTTTTATGTGATGTTTTTTTAGATTTTTATGACTTTTGCAGCCTATGCAGCCTATGTATTCCCTTCTGTCTTTATATGTATTTCTTCGGATTTTGTAATGTGCTCAAAGAATGTACCGTTTGAGACAATAAAGAAATTATTATTATTATTATTATGGTCGTTTTGACCATACGTCGGCCTGTTAAGGATTGTGAGCATAAATATCAATTATACTTATCGTTACTTTTTTAATTTGGAATATTTAAACTGGAGTTGTGTTTTTCAGCTAACGCGCGAAAAACAAAATATCAAAACATAATTCATTTAGGCATGCTGCAATAATTGACAAATATATCTGACAGTGATCCAGGCACGATAGAATGTGGTCAATGAACATCTCATAAACTAATTATTTCTAGTAGCAAAATACTGTGTGGGCACCAATAACCAATAACCGCCTACTTCATAAGGGCTTCGTCAGTGGAATCACAAAACACGATTTACACACGGATTGAAGTCTGCAAGCGCAGGACAAACAGTGAATGCTGATCAGTGAGGCCTGTAATAAGGAAATAGCTGTTTGCACGTTGTAAATTGCTCAACACCAATCACATACGAAGGATGCATACCAAAATATTTTCTTGGCTTAATTCTGTGTCCACTTACATGCTTTTCGTATGTTATTTCAACTGTGGTATGCTTTACATACTAAAGCCATACCAGCACAATGTTAAAGGAAAGCATCAATGATGTCTAAAAAGAGTGCATTAAGGCCTTTTGTCAATAAACATCACACTAATAGTACTACTGTTTTGTAAGTAGGGAGACAATGACATTCAAGAGTCATACTTTCAATACTGAATTCGATTTTGATACATGTAAGTCTAAGGAATTTCATGAATAATCAATAAGTATTCAACCATCAACAATTATTCATTATGTAATTTTGAAATTAAGCATATTATCAATCCGAAATAAAAACACATTATAATTCATGAACGCAAAAATAGTTATGCTTGAGATATATAAGTCAACATGATTTTATGAAAGATATTGTTTGAATGAACTGATGTTTATCAACTTGGCTGATAAAGTGTAGCTAACTAAACGTCCTGTTAATGTTACTAGCCAAGTAGCAACGACGACAATCTCGTGGAGCATGAAATTCACAATAAATCTAATCTAGTTAAATACCACAATATCACGACGAAATATTCACGACTGGTATTGATGAAAAAAATTATTTGACAGTAGTATGTAATATATATTTTGCTATGTGACTTAAAGCTCTACATACTAGAGGCATGTGAATGAGGACGAATTTGCATCGGGTCTTGTGTATAAAGCGTACCAACAACTCGTATTTCAGTCTAAAACAGCCAATCACAGATAGAACAGTTCGCATCGCTGCATACCAATCAGATACAAAAGTAAGCTAGCTTTCGTATGAAAAACCTACGAGAAAGTAAAAACTAGTCTGAACTTCCGAGAATCTCGTATCAACTGTTAGTTTAAAATTGTATGTGAATTAGATATATGTTTGAATGTAAATTTCGTATCCAGCGATTTACAGTGTAATTCAGCGTCGGAATATACTTGTCTTTTTCATATACCTTTTCATGACCTCACATTATGCAGCGAACTCACTGCACTGTGCGAGAAAAGGAAGACTCTTAAGAAGACCGCATTCGAAACCGCCGTTGCTCTGGAGAGACAGGCCTGCAGTAAATTAGGCACATGATGGCTGCGCGGTTGCTTGTGTAGAACAAGTTGCAAAGGCCTACCTATCACAAAGTAAATGGCCATTTGCAGACAAAATTGCCGAAAAGAGATCGAGCCCCACCTCGAACGTTGAGTTTATGCATGCATTGTTTGAGTCTATAGGCCTGCCTGCATTTTATAGCGCATCGTGTTAAACTACTAACTGAGATTCACAGGCTCACTTCGGGCTTGGATTCCACTTCAGTCCCGACACTATCGGAGTATCACACGCCATGCTTTGCCCAAAGGGTGACACTCAAATATTAACCTTGTAATTGTAAAGGTGGACAGCATGGAGTAAGTATATTAGGTAGAGTGGTAACTCCGCATTTATTAAATCCCTAATGTGTATACACTTTCGATTTTATCAAATGAACTTATGGGAGATACAGTCGGAATTGTTTCTAAATATGAGATATGCACATTTTTGCAGTTATGCAGAAATTACCACGGAATTGACTGATCATGACAGTGATACAGAAGGAAATGATATTATTTTGCAGATCGTCCGTGCAATGACAGCCTTGAATAGGCAATGTTTGTTAAATTAGCAACTCGATGACCTGCTATTGCTTTCATGATGTATCTCACGTGAATTTTCTTAAGCGTGATCATATCACAGGCTACCTGCCACTGGCACAGCAAAACAACATAATCAAGGACAATCATTTCAATTCACTCTACAATATGTAAATAGATCAACATCACGATTCAGATTCTAGAAATGAAACATGAACTTAATGAATCTTAAAGTCATGCCGATGAAAATTGAATTAAAAACTTGAAATTTCATTAACTCATTAACTCACCAGAACTGAAAATCTTGGTGTTACAGATCTCTATTCTATTATTTTCTGCCTTCAATCTTCCACAGCTGACGTTGAACTTCATCTGACATTGCTTAATTTCACTTGAAAGTTTGGATTATCAAACATGTAAGGCCGTCACCAACAAGAAAATGCTAGCTTTATATTGGCCGCTAATAGAATCGGTGACATCGACGATCTTCTTCAATCAACATCAAAAGCAAAAGCCATTTTTGTCGCAATGTTTTGTCACGAGGAAGCGAATTAATAACTGCTTTCTCTCTCCCGGTGTCGGTGAATCAGCCGTCTACAAAACACTTGCAGGACATTGGCAAAAGTGGTGCTAGTTGTTCGGAGTCTGATTATAATATGATACATGATCTTGTTCTCTGTCTGCGTCAAAATCAATGCTATTGAGGGAAGTTAATTAATGACAGTATGAAGCAAGGTCGCTTGGAATGATAACAATGAACTTTGCAGTGAGCTGTATGCCAATCACGGTCAGGCTGCTTTATAGTCAAGTGAATGAAAGATTGTCTATTCATACCCCTGATGCAGGGAGTTTGTTTCATACTGCCTCCGAACCGCCGATCAACGACGCATTGAAATAAAGTTTAGTTTTCGAATCCGCCTTGAAGCCATATGTAGACATAATGGCGTTCTGTTTATATTTTATCTGATGCTAGCACACACTAGCACGGACAGCACATTTCAGCAGTAAAAGTATTCCTATTTTCAAGGCTGAATCGAATTGCATTTGACTCTACTTTGGTTTCAATACACTGAATAAAGATTATCGCGATTTTGAAAGACAACTTCAACAGCTGATAGGAATGTACTTTAAAAGTATTGAACGCTGATGCAAAAATGGCAAATTTCGCAAAATTTACAGATTAATCCATTAACATCAATTTAGATAACCATTCTAGCAATTCATTAATTTGCCAATCATAATGAATGTTACATACAACCAGTAAACGTGTAATGCACGTGTATTGGACTTACGCAATGCACGCATCGGACACGTGTAATACACGTGTTTTGTGTTTATATAATACACCAAAATTACACTCTTTTTACACGACTTAAAATGTAATGCTAGTTTATTTTGGCGTCTCATCCTTTTATTGTTTCGAACATATCCAACTTCCAGATTGCTTAGAAATTTGTTCAGAATTCATATTTGCATCATATCACCTCCTAGCTATTACCAACAGTTAGACGTTTCTTGACTATTTGCTCTAAGCATGCATAACATACACAAACCGCAATAAATGGTCGGTCAAATGTGAAATCTATAGCCCACAACATGAAAGTTTAAAAGACACCAAATAAGTAGATGCACTATTTTTTTGTAGTAAAAGACTATCACATTAGAAACTGTAATTCACAAGAATTCACAAATATTCCATATCTAGTCAAAACCCTCTCATCCACTTCAATGACGTCTGACAACTTCATAAGTGGCTTTATTCCACAGTTCATAAATCCAAATTTCCAATCAGGAGCTGAGGAAATGAATGCTATGAAAATTCATCCAGGTGGCAAGAAATCCTGGAAATAAATTGAAAATAAAGTTGTAAATATCTGTCATTTACGTGAGAAAGACATTTTTATCATTAAAGATTGTGACAAAAGCTCTGCATGAAATCGGTACATTTCTCAAAATTTAATTCAATGTAAAGCAACGATTGGATTCATCAGATTCTCACTTTTTGAAATCTGATGCATCACTTACACAAGGAAACTGCAGAAATATAGAATGACTAAAAAAGAAATCAATCAAACCAATAATTTGTAATGCACAATAAGAATGAAAAAGCTTATCATTTGGTTGATATAATCCATCATCAGTGTTAGATATAATTCCCAAATTACGGATCCAAACTTCAGTTGATCCTAGCGTTTCATTAGTGCAATTTTCCAAGTTGCACCGTGTGAAGTATTTCAATATTAATTTGATGTTTTGTTTATTAGATGCTGTACAATCCATCTCTAGATCAATTCGTATTTTAGAAATTTCATAATTAGATACATTTTTCCAAGTCTCTTCTAAATCATCTCCCATCTAAATCAGAGAATGATGCAATAGGATAGCTACGTGTGAATGAATTGTCTTCAGCAAAAGTCAGTAATTAAATAATGATAACGAATTAAGGACAATTAAGGTATGTTTTGATTTTATGGAGAGGTTGATTCTTAGTCAAAGGTCTTCTTCCTATGGTCTTGAAACTCGTTTTTATTGATATGTCTCAGGAAAGGTTCGAAATGAAATTTATTTAAATAACTTAGCGTTCTCAGCAGTAATATCTGAAACCGATGTCTCCGTTAAAATTCTAGCCGGAAAATCAATGATAGCTTCTGCCAATTCGTGGAGATAGGCCTGCCTTCTGGCTATCAGCTGAGGCGACTGAGTTTCCGGCTGATATGAACATGTTAAAAAGCGTTTGATCTCTTAGGCAGGAGGACCGGAGGCTAACTGAAGATCTCTGGCTTTATCACATTCAGTTGCACAAGTTGTTTGAACAATGGGGTTGGGTTCTGCAAAGAAGTCAAAAGGACTATCAAACGATTTTGAAAGCAAAGCAGTTTACAACATGAACTTGGTGTTTTTGAAATATAATAGATTAAACAAATAGTTATAAAACAAAAATGATAAGTAGCCATTTAATGGGTGAAAATATTTCTTCACTTGATGCGTCATTGATAATCAGCTTCAGAAAATCAGTTAATGTATTAGCTCCGTCCCTGGTGATTTTGAATTTACAAACAATCCTATCTACAAAATATAACTTGTAAACCAATAAAATATAAACTTGTAGTAGGAAAAAGATTCTGATACATTTTGTGAATTGTAAACTCATTCAAATTAGTTGTAATATCAAATCATTAATCTAGTGTACACTACAAAAGGCATTCAATCCTAAAAGATCATATTCATTCATAAGTTCTGACCTTGCCATGCTAATCGTGAGACATATGACATGGAATGCGATTAACAGCTGAATGTATGTATGCCAGAAATATATATGTATGTAAGTGAGACTCGATTGTTACTGCAGAAAATATCAAAGAATTAATATTTTAATGCGCATGGAGAAAATACTCTACATCATGCATATATACTCGCACATTCTAAGAAACAAAATGTAAAGCTCACCGGACTTTATCACAGGTAAAACAATATGATACCAATTTGTCACAAAATGTGAGCAAGTCCCATATTCCAAATGTTCCAGTTGATCATCAAATGGCCTTCATCTTGACTTCAATTATTCCATTAGATCAATTTTCATTGAGCCAGACATTTCGCAATGAATCGGAGCTTTTCAAATTTGAATTCACAATGCTATGTTCCTGCATGTGTAGCTAAGTTTCCAACCAATATAGATCATAGACTTCCAGGCATGATAAAAGAAATCGACAGCAGGATCAGCAGCTAATTAAGATGACGAAGAAATCGAACAGAACCATATACAAAATTCAATAACACATGTTAACCATAGAAGTCGATGCATGCTTTTGAAACAATTTTTTTCTATTGGAAAACAGTTATCGTGGAGTTCAGATGATTGATAATGTCTCAAATAATATGAATAAGCCTGAGTGAATACAAAGCAACTTACTTTCAATTTCAAGACATGAAAACTTGACATTACAGCATGCATTCTCCATTGCAGAGGATTTTTTCTAAATGGATTTTTACAGCCTAAATTTTCACAGCGACTTATACCGAAATGATATGAATTAAAGCGGACTCCAGCATTTGAACAAAATGCAAATATTATTTAATTTTATGGATTATCTCTTGGCCTACCAAATATTTTGCATGCTTTTAAAGAACATTAATTAACACATCAACGAAGCTCTGTTCGGATCAGTTGATAAATTCAATAAATTTAATTACTTATGAGAATTTCGCCAAAAATGAATAACATATAGTCATTTACTTGGATATGTATTCTGTGAATTTAGAGAATCAACAAATCAATAGTCAAAATCGTTGTGATAGTGAAATTTTGGCATTATTTTCATGTGGTAACAATCGTTTATATGGATGTCTTGTTGTTGCCACTTAGTGTATAGCTGCAGTAGAAAATAATTGACTATGACTTGAGATTCAAGGACCCTGGCATTAGTACACTCTAAACCAGCACCTCCTAAATCACACACTAAAGCAAGACACTATTCGTAACTAATAAAAAAATCCTAAAGCAAAGCGTTTTAGGAGGCTAGCGCACTAGGGTTATTGTTCTCTATAGTATGTCAACATTCCATTTCACGCAACCTCCTAAAATTCTAGTGTGTGGCGCTTTAGGATGGAGGTTTCTTCGATTCTAGGAGGTGCTGGTTTACAGTGTATAAAATTGAAATTTTAAAATTAACCGTTGCAACACGTCATAAGCAATAACACGTGTATTACACGTGTAAAAGTGGTGTATTTCTACACGTGTAAAAGTAGTGTATTTTCATTTACACCAAAAATACACGTGTATTGCACGTATGCGGGTTGACTGGGAACAACCTGAGTATAAGCAATCTATCTTTTTGTACGCACATAATAATACAGTAAAAACCAATAATAATGAAGCTAGAATAATGCGCTAGAACTATTTGCAAATGAGATGGAAATTTACCTCCGTTTTCCGTGGATAATCAATTGTCTGTTGCACACACCAATCATCAGTGCATCCAGAATAGTGTTCACTGCTGGGCTTAGCATTATGCGAAGAATCAAAGTCAAAACGCATTAGAAAAAAGGTAAGCATCAAATTTTAAACAACTTAATGTGAAATTATTTATGAAGGATATTTCGTTGTTTTAAACACTTAAGGGGATGATCAGCACTTAAACTATCATGTCATCCTGACTTATTTGATATTTGCAAATGCAAATTTTACAAATCAACTTATTTTTCTCAATGTTTCTTACAGGACAACTGAGAAGACAAGATAGGGGACAAGTTAGGGGACACATTTGTCCCATGGTCATCTATATTTAGACTCCTAAAAGTGGAATAAAATATCGACCGATTAATGGCACAGGAAGGGGACGAGAGTGGACGACGGCTACAATTGTGCTTTTGTTCCCCTTTCTTGTTATAGTGATATTATCAACCGACACCACGCAACAAAGTAATGGTTATTGCACCATCTCAAGCAACATCAAACATTTGAAGTAAGTGACATCAATCTTGATAATCGAAAGAAAAATGTCCTATCTATGCACGCGAATGAATGAAATTTCCATCATGATTTTGCAGTTCTTTGCATTTAAAAAGTGGTTCTTGCACAGACACTGCATTGAGATATCATTGCAGTTCCTCGCACTATGCAAGAACTCAATATCATGTAGGAAATATAATTGTGCATAGCCTGGCGTGCTTCCACCTGTAATTGAACTCATTGTCTATGTTGCTCAAAGCACTCGACGCTTCGCGTCTCATGTTTCAAATGACATAGACAGTTCGTTCAATTATAGTGGAAACTCTGAAAGCTGTGCGGTAATACACATATACAATTCCATGGAGAAAGTAGATAACTCCATAGATAGAAGCACTATGTTACAGTAAATGCCTTAGAATTGACGGTTGTGCATGGAATTAATCAATATTATTTGAACAATTTCCGTAGCAATTCAAACATTGAAAAAAGACAGCATACCATTAGCGACTGTCCGTAGAAATAAATGGAGTGTCAACATATTCACTGAGTGGCAAAGCCAACGCATAACAAAACTGCTGCCACAAGAACATTTCGCAAATGAATTAGAAAAGCAAATAAGTGAGATCAAGGAGCCAGATGCTCTTGATTATTGGTTCAGTAAATTCGCACTTGAAGTAAGGAAACGCGATGGCACAAGATATCCGCGTGACAGTTTGGTTTCTATTGTGGCGGGTTTGAATGCGACAATCAAATATTACATCGGTCCGGTGAACATCTTCAAGGACGCAGCATTGACCAGAACGCAGGAGTCATTACACTGTAAATCGCTGGATACGAAAATTACATACAAACACATGCCAAGTTTAAATACAATTTGAAACCAACATTTGATACGAGATTCTGGTATATATAAAGAAATCTGGCATGTTTTTCATACGAATGGCCATTTACTTTCGTATGTGATTGGTATGTAAACGATACGAACTATGCTAACTGTGATTGGCTGTTTTACGTTGAAATACGAATTCTTGGTATGTTTTATATACGAGACCCGATGCAAATTGGTATGTGTTTCGTATGTCTTTCGTATGAATAGCTTTATGTCATATGGCAAAAAATATGTTATACTACATACTACTTACAAATAACTTTTTTCCAGTAATACCAGCCGTGAATATTTCTTTGTGAAAGTGTGGTATTTAACTAGATTAGATTTATTGTGGAATTAAAGCCGCATGTCATCTTTGCAACTTGTCTTATAGCATTCACAAGACTCATAATTAGCTCATTTCCTTGAACTAAATTGATAAACATCATTTCAATATAACGATAACTTTTCAGCAACCATGTTGACTTATATATCTCAAACATAACTATTTTTGCATTTAATGAATTATAATGTGTTTTTACTTCGGATTGATAATATGCTTTATTTCAAAATTACATGATACATAATTGTTGATGGTCAAATACTTATTGATAATTTATGAAATGCCTCGGACTTACATGTATTAAAATCGAATTCGGCATTTAAGGTATCACTCTTGAATGTCATTATCTAACTACTTACAGAACAGTAGTAACATTAATGTGATCTTTATTGACAAAAGTCCTTAAATCAACATACTTTGGACATGATTGATGCTTTCTTTTAACATTGTGCTGGTATGGCTTTAGTATGTAAAGCATACCACACTTGAAATAACATGCGAAAAGCATACAAATATATACCAAGATCATACAGAAATATACCAAAAAAATATCTTGGTATGCATCCTTCGTATGTGATTCGTATTGAGCGATTTACAGTGTAGATCTATCGATGAAGCTGTCAACCGCAGAAGGTGCTGGGATAAGCAAAATGTAGAAGATGAAGAAAAGTTGTGGACTCATTCTTTTGGAGATACTGATCCGCAGAAACTCCAAGATACACTTTTCTACCTAAATGGACTACACTTCTCAATGCGCAGTGGACAAGAACATCGTTGCTTATCAACGAGCCAATTAGAAATAAGGCATGATCCTTCTTCGCTTATCTATTCAGAAAAGTGTAGCAAAGCGTACAATGGCGGACTTAAACAGAGAAGAATCGAACCAAAAAAAAGTAGTTCACATTGACAACTTTTACTACAATAATCCTCAGTGCTCTCATGTCAGACTTTATGAAAAGTATCTATCAGTTCGACCGAAGACAACTGAAGTATTTTACCTCAGACCACTGAAGAACTATTCGACTTTTTGGTACAGCGCGGTACCGATTGGGAACAATACCCTGAGAAGCTTTATGAAACGAATTTGCAAAGCATCTGGTGTTGAAGGACATAAAACAAACCACAGCTGGAGGTCAACATGCACAACCAGACCGTACGAATCCTGCTGCGATGACCACGGAATAATGAGAAGAACTGGTCATAGATCAAGTGATGGACTGAAACCTTATAAAAGAATGGGTGAAATTCATGATTTCAACAGCAGCGCTCAAAATGACAACAGGCCGGGATCACTTAATCTCAGTGCAAACAATTCAAAAAAAGAACTCATATCGACAGCGTCAAACATGTTCAACTTCAATGCAGGTTGTATCGTGCATTTTTATCAAAGCACAAAATAGTGTTTTCTGTGCTTTCGTATTTTTGCGAGTATATGAATTTTGTAAAGTTTTCAGTATTTTTCAATTATTCCATTATCGTGGTTGCGATTTCATAGCTTTTAGTGGTCACGAACATTGATATCTGACTTTACTCAAATCAGTCATGAGCTCCTAGGAGTACTTCGATATCTCAACTACTTATTAACCGCAATTATAGAAATATATAATACTCCTACGAATTTAAATTTGCTACTTATTAACTGGTATAACCGCACCAAGTATGTATTATGTTACAGTAAGTGCCTTAGAATTGACGGTTGTGCATTGAATTAATCAATATTATTTGAACAATTTCCGTAGGCCTACTGTTAATGTAGCATTATCATGGACTTTTAGGGCAGTAATATTAGACGTAGACGACGACTGTCTGATATTTCTGCCCGCAAAATTCATGATATAATGCTATTGTGTGTATCTCTTGAGAAGTCTACGAATATTGCAATTCTTGATCACTGTTAGTTACAGGAATGGAGAGATGAAGAAATCTTTCAATGACTTTTATTGAAGTCTATGAAAGTTTGCTCTCTCAATGCATTTTAATTCATGAAAAGTTTGAAAGTCTATGAATGTTTGCAAGTGTGAATAGATTTGAAATTCAGATTTCTATCTAAAAATGATTTGAAATATCCATTCACCAATTCATTAATGAATTCTCAAGCTGGAGTGACGGACGACAGTTGACGGCTATCTGGTGAATTATTTACCCTCCAATGCCGGGCAATAATGCATTTCAAACTCATTTCAATCATTTCTATGACATCCAAAGCCATCGAGTAAGAAATACAATACAAATTGTCAGATTAGAAATTTACACAGAATACTTCCCCAGGAGATTGATAATAGCACTAATAATTCAAATAAAATGAAATATCAGATGCAGAATAATTGTCAAAATTAATGATATAGACATTGTAACTATCTGTCGAGGGCATAGATAGGGAGTTGTAGCTCCATTGATAATACATCGATGCTATGATGTCAAGGATGTATGGTTTTGTGTACTCATGAGCGGTTGAAATATCATCAATCATAAAAGCAGAGTAGAAAACAAAGGATGGGAACCTGGTCTGTGAGGGCTTTTACACAGCCACACTGTTAGACATTTTTCCGGGATGGATTTTACACCATTACGAGGCGAAAGTTGGTTTTGAAAACTGCAGCATGTTCAATCATATGTTGCAAAGACAACTCCCTGAAAAGGCTCAATTGTTGTTGAAAACAGATTTTACAGAAAGTCAAGCTATTTATTGTTATATGTCAATCTTACAAAAACCAACCAAACTTAAACAAAAGGTACCAAACTTTTGTATAACAATAAAACAAATAACTAACAACTAAAATAACTGAAATATAACAATACAAAACTTGACTTTCTTCCGAACCTATTTTCTATTATGCACGATAGTCAAGGCACATTCCCTCAATATGTTTTGAATACATTCTCATCACTCTTCTCGAACCTTGTGCCAATCAATACTGTATTTCTACAATGAGGATTGATCAACAAAGTATTTGCTGGAGTTAATGAATGATTAAAGACTAACTGAAAGCCCTTCTTAACAAAAACCAATTCTTAAACATTTCAACGTGACCTGAGTTTACTTAGCAAGTAAAAAGCGTTCAAGTGTTTCAAATAGGAGAGAATCAATGATTCTATTGTTTCCTATCAAAACAATCTTCTTCAACAGTCAACAATCACTGGAATACTTTGACAATTCACGTTGAAAACACGAAATTGTTATGTTTAGGAACCTCTCTTTATGTTACCCGTATCATCCCTGACTTTACCTATTCATGAATTCTCATACGATGATGAAAATCATTCCGGCAGTCATTCACAAAAGAATAGAATTTTTACTAATTTGAATAATTAATTGAAATAGTCATGATGAGGACTGATGGCGTTCTACAATGCGTACAGGTGTACAAATGCAACGCTGCTGTAACTATTTGGATTGAGCAGTTCATAAAAGAACTCAATTGAGCTTTCTCGTGGCAAAGAATTAAAATTGACCACTTTTCGCCCAATAACCTGCAAAAATGGAAATATTGCGCCTTTTAACCCTACTCATTCGCACTGTTGATGCATTCCTACCATAGATTCCATGGAAACTGGGAAATTATTGTGTGTAATGTCAGGGTTGAAAGTATTGAAAGCAAGCTCATTTTCTTCATTTCACTTCGCTATATCTGCCTTGTCAATAGAAGCTTCTGAATAGCCAATTCGTGAATATTTCCCTCTACGGATGTAGTCTGCACTCATCGCTCTTGATTTTCGATGCACGTCAATATAGGCCTATAGCCCACCAAGACTAGTCGGTGTGCGGAAATGTCGAAATTGATGCTATCATTTAATGAACTGACGACATACATGTAGGTATTTGATATAAATGTGCACCCAGGAAATTGTAAGGAAATCTAATTAAACTTAATTTGACTGTAAATTCATGCTGTTCCGAACACTGCGCACAGATAATCCGCTATCTTATTGATAGCGTCTCAGCGTGATTCTTGCAACAACTCTCATAATAAAAACTTGAATTTGTTAGCATTGGTTCTTTTTGAAGAAATCAAAGTTAAATTGGTTGAGGCTAACCTCCGGTAGATTATAAAGAAAAATAATAATACTACAGGCCTAACTAAAAACTGAGAGAAAAAAATATAACTTACTACTGCGTTTTAAACAAAATTATAAATCTAACAACTTACTTATGACATTAGCGTCTAAAAAGGAGTGATTATAGACATGACACTTGTGTGTCTGCTTAGGTCCGATGCATAGCAAAGTCAATACACTTCGCTACCAGAAGCAGGTACATGTTCGGTATGTTCACGGAATCAATCAACATTTGGTTGCTATGAGTCCTCTCTCGAAATATGGCCAGTCTAACAAAATTTCTAACCGGGAGTTTATCACAGACTTCTAACAAGTCTGTATAGCATCGCATTATTGAAATGAACAACTGAATTTGAATTTTGATGGAGAGCCTTCCATCGTCTTTTTTTCTGATTTTCGAATGTGATTATTGAAAAAAAGAATGATTCAATTGATTTCAGATATCTGCGCTTAATGATCTGAGAACTCCGCTTGTTGATCTGAGATGTGTCGTTTGCAATTGATTTGAGATTCCCTCAAATGATTTTAAGTTTACGCTTATTGATCTGGAAAAGGTGTAGATGTGGATTCTTTCACAAAAACATTACTGTCACACTAACCCATTCAAGCCCACGCACACTAATAGCGTGTATGTATCTTTTTGATTGTGGAGTAAATTGCGAAGTGAATAGATCAGACTTTGCGCATCAAAACACATGTAATCAGTAATGTCTGACTGTCTCAAATGTCATGTCATGCACTACCACTGTGTTCCCATATGATGGTATAGAATTGACATGTAAAATTTATATTCTTGGTGTGACTGAATTACAGACAATTTGAAATGGAACGTTCATTTTGAAAATATTTCATTGTCAGTCAATCGTCGTCTACATGTGATACGCACATTGAAGCCCTATGTCTGTAAAGCAAAATTGTTTGAAGTTTTTCATAGCTGTGTTGTCTCTCTACTTATGTAAGTCACTCCGCTTTTTTGTAGATTGTCATCAGAGATAAGTAATGAGATAAATAAATTTCGGAGGCGAGTGCATCGCATCATCTGTAATGAAGATTGTAAATGCCACATTATTCCTGATTTTGACAGCATGCGCAAAGATCTGATTTGTAAATTTTTATTTAAGTGTCAGTCACCTGCTTACCCACTCCATGCTTTTGTGCCTTTCCGAATGACTCATTCTGGCAAATTTCGTTTGAATCCGTGTTTGACATCACGCCGACAAAACTCTTTCTTCATAATGGTCATGCATGCTGGCGAACAGTGAAACAAGCTTGTAAATAATGTTTTTCCTCAATTTTTTCTGAGATTTTTGCTTCAACAAACGGTTTTTCTATTTCATTATGCTTATTGTTGTGAATTCACTTTTGTATAAATGATTGTCATTCTCTTACAATAAACGCATCACTTACTTATTTACTTACCACAGTCGACAGATAATATTGCAGTAGATAGACATGTGTTGCACAGCACAATTATCAGATTCCTCTTTGGAAAACTTTTATCGATCCAATGCGTTATCTAATATTCATGAAATCCATTTCAATAGCTTAAAAATTATGTGGTGAAAACATATCTGGTCATTTCAATATAGCATAAAGTGTACTTTGTACTCTAATAGCGTGCGTCAGGTACAATACAATATATTCCATTCATAAATAGTTAGCAAAGCACATTTGTAGATCTCTGTGTAAATAAACTATTTGAATCAGAATCGAGTTAAATGCAGACCAATTGAAGAATGACGTTAATTGAATGGTAGGAATGCATAGGCCTACAATTGACATGATAACCACTGCAGCTTCTTCCTGACTAGATATATTCTCCTTCCATAATCATGCTTACAGCTGCAAGTTGAACAGGATGATCAAAAAAGGGCGAATGAGCGGAAATGTTGATCTGGCTATGCCGAACTTGTCATTTCAGTAGTAGGCCTGATAATTGAAGATGAGCCGAACTTGCCACCGAACCTGTCATTTCAATAGTAGGCCTGATAATTGAAGATGAGCTGAACTTGCCGCCGAACCTGTCATTTCAATAGTAGGCCTGATAATTGTAGATGAGGAATTCAGGAATGTTGAAATGTGTCAGGTACTACGGACAGTAGATGACTATGTGGTCAGAAGAATTAATTTTATTTTTAAAATTCGATATTTGAACGGCAAATGACACAAAGATACAGAAAATCAAATTAAATTGAATTTGAATTTTAAAATGCTATTTATAGCATCAAAATGAATTCATCTGACAAAATCAATATCACCATCGTATCTCCCAAATTGCATAAGATCCCCCCCTCAGCAGTTCGTGTTACAAAAAGAGGCCAGCAGGGCGAGGGTTAAAACTATTTACCATTTTATTTCTCCATTAACAGAATTGCACAGATCATTTGTTTTGTGATTTGTTTTCAAAAGTCACAGTAAAGATTCATTTTACAATGATTGACTACTTCAGGAGTTGCGGCCCACGAGAAGGCGGCTGGTGAAGATTGCCGACCCTTGTAATTAAGGTGTCCATAAATATGCGTTTGATGAAGACTGGCTGTCACAAACTGATCACACTAGAAGTGTATCGGTGGCCAATCGCAGTTCCTGATGATGCGCATGAGCAAACACCTTGCGCTGCTTCATTTGAGTTTGCCAGTATTTCTGACTTTTCCTATGTATCTCTTAAAACTGAAATTTCCATCAACAAACAGCTGCTGTCTAATCTAGCCTCACTAATCTAAACGAAACATAAAGTCGGATTCCTATGGGCAGACGATTGGAGGCTCTGGACGTGTGGGCCTGACACTAAGCTTTAATAAATCGGCCAAGAATGCTGGGGAGAATTTGATTCATGCTGCTGCGTATTTGCTTCAAATGACTGACATACGGTAAAAGAATGATCGTGGTTTCAATTGTTACATTGTTACAATTGTTTACATAATTCTCTTGCAATCGTTTATTCACACGACCGATTCTTCCAATCGCAGATCTGATCGACCGGGATTCGATTGTTTCAGGAATTCCAGCTACCTCACTGTTGAATATATGAAGAATTGAGAAGAGATCTCCTGTCACAATTCCAGTTTCTGAACGCCGGAGTCAAGAATGGAGCGTCTGTCGCTGCTGATGGTATTCCTAATGATGGCAGTCTTGTCAGTGAACGCGGTTTACCGATTTAAGTGATTCTTCTATTTTCCTGTACCTTTCGCTTCAAAATCAATGACACTTAATGGGGTGGGCACTCGCTATTGCTAATCTATCAGCGAAAGCAATATTTCGATATCTTTACTCTAATCTAGATAGATATACTCACTATCATGCATAACACGCTAGATTCATTTCAGCTGTTCAAGTAATCCAGTTCAAGGCGTACCGAAGGGGGGGGGCATTTGGGCGGCCGCCCCCGCCACCGAAAATGTTTAAGATAAATTCAGAAGCAAGCTAAAATTACCATTACCGCTTGAAATCAAGAGTATCAAGATCATCAGAGTATCATGGGTCAGAAATTTACAAAGGATTCTTGAGGTGATACATACCCGGTACATGCTTCTGTATCAATACTTGTTAATTTCTCTTCCAATTTTGTCGCTATTAGTTATCAATATTCAATTAGTAAATGAACGCAGTTTGCATGAAAGTGAAAATATTTTGGTCATAATGCATAATGCTTTGGTCGAAAGTCACGAATGAGATGATAAGACGAAGCCAAAGTGCGTACTACTTTCAGCAAATTTGTCAATAGCACGAGATGCATCAATTGAGAATTGGTCTGCCTACATGTATGTGATACAAGATAAATAATGCAAATAAGATATGTGATAATAATCAAATAATACACACACTATATATATGTATATACACTATGACATGTATATATATATATATAAATTTTTTCCATTAATTTTTGGATATACAGATTGTTTCATAAAAAATGGATCACCCTTAAACATCGCCTTAACTTCAACTTTGTCTAACTCCGCCAAATTTGAACGAATTTCTCTGAAATTTGGAAGAGATGTCAGACTGTTAGTCAAATTTTAGGATGATCCACTTTTTATGAAACGGACTGTATATATATGTACTGTATATATATTGGAAAATAAGTAAATGGAGACATTCAAATAGATACATAAAAATAGATGAGGCGATGAAACCAATGAAACCAAAAACACGTCTTTGCGTAGCCGGTTTCTGTGGTTTATTGATGGTTGCCACTTCATCAGATGCAAATGAATGAAATAAAATGAGTTCATTGGCAGTTTAAGGGGGTAGGTTTGAATTTCAAAATGAAATATCTCTCTTTTACCTCCCTTTCTACTCTATGACCTCTGTCTGACAACTGAAATATAGGCGCAGCTTCAAAGTCGATTTCTTGATTGCGGAAACACTCTGATGTGCTTGCTAACATACAACATAAGAGATATTTGGATTGTTTATGTGTTGGCGGTGAACGGTCAAGCGGTTCCGAAAGATATCACCAGTCTGCCCAATGTAGAAATCATCAAAACCTTTGCATTTCAGAATGTATGTAATGTTGCTAGAATTGCAGTTGAAATGATGCCGGATTTTGATGTCAATATAGGTGGCATTGACTTTAAGTTTTATATGCTCACCAGTGATCAAGTGATCGCAACATTTGCACTCTTTATCACCGCACCGACTTATGCCATTATTGCTCTTGTTTTGCTTATTTTTTGATATATTCAGTGACGATTTACTCTGACGAAGAGACCGAATTCTTTTTCTATCTTTGAATTTATTAATAAATTAAGACTGTCAGTCGTAGGACTCATTATTTGACTACATCCAGCAGGGTTGCTTGGACTATAGGAATTAATAAAGGGTAAGATCTTTTGATCATTTTTGTTGGCTTTCACAATTGCGTCATTTACCAAATTATGAAGCTAATTTAACTTTATCAAACTGTTTTTTAACTCGAGCAATCTATGAGATTTCCTGTCTTCATTTGATACGATCGCAGTAGTTCTCTTGGTTGAAGTGTATGGTACATTAATCAAAGTGTGTCTTGGATGACTCGAATGATACGGCACATAATTCAAACTGTCCGTTGCTTTTTGGAATACATCCGTCTCAATTTTTTCCTAGTTTTTATAAACAGTGACATCTAAGAAACTGATTGATATATTTCTCTCCAATTTCTTTAGTAAATTTTATCGGAGGGTGAATATCATTTAACAAAACAATGAAAATCTTCTATGTTACCGAAATCGTCATTCCAGAAGACAAAGCAGTCGTCTAGATATCTCATCCAGTCTTTTATGTCAAATTTATTATATCATTTAAAAGGATTTTAATAGTTCCTTTTTGTATTAAAAGGTTTATATTTTTCGATTTGTATATAAGTTGTCGAATCATTTAAATGCTCTTCCTGAACGCGCTTTTTATAGAAAGAAGTGTCGAGAACAAGAAATCCAGCATCTTTGTCAGCCTTAGTAATACATAAAGATGTGTTTTTCTAAGGAATTCTAGACTTTTATTTTCAGCAGTAGTAATGTTGTATTTCCTTAGCGGAATTTTTAAAGCTTCCGAATTGTTTTCTACTATTTCAATCAATGCATCGAGATCACTATTGATTCCCTATGGAGGATCAAAATTACTTCTATCATATTTAAGATTTAGAGAGTTATCGTTCAGCATTTCATCATTGAAATAATCAGTTATGCGTAGCTTACGACAGAAATTACTTATGTACTTCATTACTTAATATTTAATTCATCTATATTTTGTTTTGGATATGAACTGTTTATATAAACTTACACCCTCTACTTAAAAGTTTCCAGCAATTCTCATCTAAAGGAACTGATGACTGGAGACACGCTTTAGTATAAAAAATGACTTTCAAGCTGATCTGTAATTTTCCCTGATTCTTCTTCCAGCCTATCATATTCGTCATTATTTCGGCTCCGCATGAAATTGTGATTGAATCGATTTCGTTGACCCCTGCAAAAAGGTCTTGATATATTGACATTACGACCTTGGCGACTTGGTTCATAACGGTAGTTAGTAATAGTAATATGATGAAGTGGTAGCCATCAATAAACCACAGAAACCAGTTACGCAAAGACGTGTTTTTTTATTTCACCGCATTATCTTTTTTATATGCATATAGTTAGTATATATCATTATAATATTAATATACATAATTATATTAATATACAAATCAATTATTATAAATAAACATGTTAATTATTATAAATATTCATATTGATATAAAATAAATAATATTATAATAATTCATTCATATAAGATAAAGAAATGGTCGACATTCATCCCCCAAAACAAATCCTGTGTGTGCCCCTGATCCAGTTGGATGGCATGATTATAATGTATTAAAGTGAAAAATCAATTAAGGCCGTTATTTACACTTCTTATACATGAGCACACTGCGAACTCCGCAGTCAAATAAAAAGCACGTGCGGGTGGCGGTGCATGATATGAGCTAACCGCGCATGAAAACAATTGAATTATACAAAGTTGCAACTTTTTAAAATTTTAGCTTTTTGATTCGATGCTGAATTCTGCGACACAATGCGACCGATCCTTGAGCTGAAAAGATGAGAGTGGGTCAGGCTCCATCAATTTCGAAACCCAACTCGAACAAAAAAGACAAACCGATCAAGAGGTCAGGTTGGGTGGAGAAATTTGCCTCGAACTCAATGAGAAAGCATTAAAATCCAAACCGAATCCGTCCCGACCAGATAAGATCTGAAAACCCAGTAATATTATGATTAAGACCTGAAAATGAACGCAGAAATCCGCGTGATTTTAGAACCCGTTAGCCCATCGTTCCAGCTTCTGTCGATAGTCTTCAACACTGTCGATAGTCTTCAAGAAGGTGGCTTTCAGACCTTTCCTCAGAATGAAGCACTGCATTGCCTCCATGTATTTCTACAATAGTTGAAAATAATATTTAAGAAAAATGATTTGTAATAAGTTCAATGATTGAATTCAATTATTTTCCGGTCCTTCCAAATAAATCAGGTGATCCTCGTATCCGGAATGGAAGCGTGATGAAAAAATAGCCATCTTCGGATGCTAAATTGATTTCTCATTCTAACCAATATTTCGCATTGCGGCTTCATCAAGGTTACAATCAGTACAGCAGACAGTGGTAAAAGGTAGGCCTATTTAAACAATTTTTGAGTACAGCTAAAGGACAAACATTAATGGATGAACTAATTACATCACAGTGTCAATACCTTGACATTCGTTCATTAGCGGGCCCACATGTTGCCGAATGTACATAGCTTCTAGCGTGAGTCTCTTTTGAGCATTATAAAGAAGAAGAAGCTCCATCGTTTTATTATGCAGTGTTAAAAAAATAGATCCTGAGATTTTTATAAATCGATATTTATGATGCTTTTTTAAAAAATAGATTCTTATTCTATTGATCTGCTGCATGACGGTCGGATCATTTGGATAGCTCTGCATTGGATATCTTCATTTATGGATTTTTAACCAATTACTTTACTTTTACTTAACGGATTTCCTTGCCTCAAAATATCGGATATTATCAAACTCCCTTCCTATCTTCACTATGTTGAACTATGCGTTCTACATTTTCTAATGTAGAACGGAATTTCTATGAATCAAAATACATGTAATCCAATGGGCTACCGTGCTACATTTTTTTACCCTACAATGCACCCAAATTGCAAGTAAGCTTAGATGATATCTTGGGTATAGATAATAAGGCTACACCTCATGCAAATGCCAGTTAAATATCGGTTCACTTGAAATTCAAATGAAGGAAATGCACATAGAAGTAGATAATAGTACTTTCTATGGTATTGTTAATTTCTATGGAAATGCATGACATCAATATTGGATAGGCTATCTACTAGGACTTTGGATGCCATGGAAAGCCAACCACGTTTGTGTTCTTAGCAGATTGTCTATATCGTCACTGGTCCATAGAGTTCATTGACATTTCTTGATCGTTTGATAATAGTGATATAACTACTCCATCTGTACTACCATAGAAAGATGTAGCACTCGGCTTCGCCTCGTGCTACATTTTCTGTGGTAGTACAGATGTCGTAGTTATATCACTATAGTGTAGTTTCGCATGTAATTTCACTGGTGGATATTATCGACTGTGTCTCGCTGCCTATTTGTGAAAACGTTGATTTTCTCATTGGTTTATTGATTCCATGTATTGCTTTTCGCTATTGCAAGGGCAAGTTGCGTACTTTTCCGTGATTTTTGAACTATTTTTTTCCAATCGGACAGATGTCCTTCCACGTCTAGTACACTTAAATTTTCCAGCACTCATCTCATGGACAAGGGCTTCCGACATGGACTTCTTGTCGCATGCTGTGTTAGTAACAGCATCTACATAGACATTTAGTTGCAATGTGTCATTTTTCATTCACTTCATAATTGCCTACATGTACAATGCACAGAGCTATCTTTTAACATGTCCACTGTCAATCAGTCTCTATCCTCATACACGTGCACAGGTAAAGCCTCTTAGCCCATCTGTAAGCGCAATAGTCCTGCGCAACGGCATACTAGGTCGACATGGCTCTCGTAATGATAGTTGTCTCGGAACTGGTATAAAACCATCCAATGCGAATGGTTCTCAACATAATATCATTCAACCTTATCCAACGATTCATATCAGCTGCATCAAAGATGCATCAATTGCTGCAATGGTTGATATTCCTATGCCTCTTGGACATATTTGCCCAGTTCCAAGCTGTCGAAAAAGGCCTGCATCTTCTATGCTTAACGTCATGCTCAAGGAGTCTTCTCTGGCTCAGTTCCCTTTTCATAGTTGCAGCAGCACAAGAAATACATCAGTGAATGCAAACGTGTAGTTTATTTGAGTCACGCTTCATATCATGCAAGACAATGTCCCACCAAATCTGGTTCAGCCACGACATCAGTTTCTCCTGTCGACTCACCTCTCCCATCAAAGAACGAAATCATGTCCTTAAGACGTTCAACTTTGCGCTCAATTCCTTGTAATGCAAAACAATCTTTTGCTGAAATATTCTCCTCTGCACTGAATAAAATCATTCAAGACAGTTGCGAGGCATCTTGGAGGAGGTTGTTTATGATTCCCACAGCTTTGCTACTGTCGTCGAAGCGCAGCGGACGTCATCATAAGCAACCTGATATTAACAATTTTTCTCGTCGATGGAAAGCAGGTGACCATATTCGATTATGGCAAGAAGCTGTCCATTCAGCTAATTCTTTAACCAAGCGTGGAAGAATAAAGAATTGCAGAAAAAAGAGATGTCAGAAAGCGCACTTGTTGATGTAGCAATACGCAGCGCGTCCAATGGGTTTTGCGGGCGTACCTGTCGCATTTTCACATCCAATGGTATTGCATCCGATACTCCTGAGACATGGCAAACTTTGAAAGACAAACATCCAAATGGTAATATCCCTTCTTTATCTGATGAACATCGCCAAGTCACACATTTTCAATTAGGCTTAGAATTTGATTTGTTGTCTATTTTGAAGTCCTTTCTAAAAGGCAGTGCTTGTGGACCATCTGGATTTCGAATTCAGCATATTCTCGATGCTAGAGAAACTAATTTACCAACTTCGTTGTTGGTGACTCTACGCATCGTGATCAATCTCATTATCTCCGGGGCCTTACCTACAGAAGCAGCATCTTATCTTGATAGTGCATTATTAACAGCTCTTAAGAAACGAAGCTCAAATCATGGGGATGTCCGGCCTATTGCTGTTGGCAATGTGATACGCAGAATTGCTTGCAAGTGTGCTTGTTCCATCATCAAAGATAAAGCTCGTCGGCACTTATCACCTCTTCAACTTGGAGCAGCGGTACCAAGTGGCCCCGATAAGATCATTCACAATGCACGGAATTGCATTGAGCAAAACTGGGATGACGAGCAATTTTCTTTTCTGAAAGTTGACTTCAGTAACGTTTCAACTGTATATCTCGACAATCAGTAATTGATGCTTGTGAAGAACATTCTCCTGAGATGTCGTACTACGAATGTCATCCATCACTGTACCACAACATAGGAAAACTGTCATCAACTTGTGGTATGCAACAAGGTGATCCGCTGGGTCCTTTCATTTTCTCTTTAGCTCTAAATCACATCGTACAGAAGATTCAAAACCAAGCACCCTGCCTTCTACTTCATATATGGTACCTTGATGACGGTGCTTTTTTGTGGAAAACGAGATGATATGCATAAAGTCCTGTGTTTATTGGACATGTATTCGTCTCCAATTGGTCTACTATATATGAATTTGAAGAAACGTGAGCTGTTCTCAAAATGTTTTCTCCTATTATTCCGAAGAGCAATAACCCTGATTTTGTCATTCTTTGGTGCACCAATCGGTGATCAATGCTTTACATCATCAGTGCATCTTGTCGGGAAAAAGCAGAAGTATTTCTTTAAAAATTGCAAAGACTTGAAGACCTCCAAGCTGCATCAATGTTGTTTCAGTCATGTTCCGGATTCTGTTCCGGGGACCACAGCAACTGCAGCTATCGTGGCTGGTGTGAGCGCACCACAGCATCTGTAGCTATCCTGGCTGGTGTAAGGGAACCACTACAGCTGTAGCTATCCCTGGCTGGTGTGAGGGGACCACTACAGCTGTAGCTATCGTGGCTGGTGTAAGGGAACCACTACAGCTGTAGCTATCCCTGGCTGGTGTGAGGGGACCACTACAGCTGTAGATATCCCTGGCTGGTGTGAGCCCACAACTGCAGCTGTAGCTATCCTTGGCTGGTGTGAGCGCACCACAGCAACTGCAGCTATCCCTGGCTGGTGTGAGGGAACCACTACAGCTGTAGCTATCCTGCCTGGTGTGAGGGAACCACTACAGCTGTAGCTATCCCTGGCTGGTGTGAGCCCACAGCTACAGCTGTAGCTATCCTGGCTGGTGTGAGGGGACCACAGCAACTGCAGCTATCCCTGGCTGGTGTGAGCGCACCACTACAGCTGTAGCTATCCCTGGCTGGAGTTAGGGAACCACTACAGCTGCAGCTATCCCTGGCTGGTGTGAGGGGACCACTACAGCAGTAGCCATCCCTGCTGGTGTAGGGGGACCACTACAGCTGTAGCTATCGTGGCTGGTGTGAGGGGACCACTAAATCTGTAGCTATCCTGGCTGGTGTGAGGGGACCACTACAGCTGCAGCTATCCCTGCTGGTGTGAGGGGACCACTACAGCTGTAGCTATCCTGCCTGGTGTGAGGGGACCACTACAGCTGTGGCTATCCCTGGCTGGTGTGAGCGCACCACTACAGCTGTAGCTATCGTGGCTGGTGTGAGGGGACCACTACAGCTGTAGCTATCCCTGGCTGGTGTGAGGGAACCACTACAGCTGTAGCTATCGTGGCTGGTGTGAGGGGACCACAACAGCTGTAGCTATCCTGCCTGGTGTGAGAGCACCACTACAGCTGTAGTTATCCCTGGCTGGAGTGAGGGGACCACAACTGCTGTAGCTATCCGTGGCTGGTGTGAAGGGACCACTACAGCTGTAGCTATCCTGGCTGGTGTGAGGGAACCACTACAGCTGTAGCTATCCTGGGTGGTGTGAGGGGACCACTACAGCTGTAGCTATCCCTGGCTGGTGTGAAGGGACCACTACAGCTGTAGCTATCCTGGATGGTGTGAGTGGACCACTACCGCTGTAGCTATCCCTGGCTGGTGTGAAGGGACCACTACAGCTGTAGCTATCCTGGCTGGTGTGAGGGAACCAGTACAGCTGTAGCTATCCCTGGCTTGTGTGAGGGGACCACTACAGCTGTAGCTATCCTTGGCTGGTGTGAGGAGACCACTACAGCTGTAGCTATCGTAGCTGGTGTGATGGGACCACAACAGCTGTAGCTATCCCTGGTTGGTGTGAGGGGACCACAACAGCTGTAGCTATCGTGGCTGGTGTGAGGGGACCACTACAGCTGTGGCTATCCCTGGATGGTGTGAGGGGACCACTACAGCTGTAGCTATCCTGCCTGGTGTGAGGAACCACTACAGCTGTAGCTATCCCTGGCTGGTGTGAGCCCACATCTGCAGCTGTAGCTATCCTGGCTGGTGTGAGGGGACCACAGCAACTGCAGCTATCCCTGGCTGGTGTGAGCGCACCACTACAGCTGTAGCTATCCTGGCTGGTGTGAGGGAACCTCTAAAGCTGCAGCTATCGTGGCTGGTGTGAGCGCACCAAAGAAGCTGGAGCTACTCCGGCTGGTGTTATCGCACCACAGCAGATTTAGCTATCCTGGCTGGTGTGAGCGCACCACTACAGCTGTAGCTATCTTGGCTGGAGTTAGGGAACCACTACAGCTGCAGTAATCCCTGGCTGGTGTGAGGGGACCACTACAGCTGTAGCTATCCCTGCTGGTGTGAGGGGACCACTAAAGCTGTAGCTATACTGGCTGGTGTTAGGGAACCACTACAGCTGTAGCTATCCCTGGCTGGTGTGAGCCCCCAACTGCAGCTGTAGCTATCCCTGGCTGGTGTGAGCGCACCACAGCAACTGCAGCTATCCCTGGCTGGTGTGAGGGAACCACTACAGCTGTAGCTATCCTGCCTGGTGTGAGGGAACCACTACAGCTGTAGCTATCCCTGGCTAGTGTGAGCCCACAACTACAGCTGTAGCTATCGTGGCTGGTGTGAGGGGACCACAGCAACTGCAGCTATCCCTGGCTGGTGTGAGCGCACCACAGCAGCTGTAGCTACTCCCTGGCTGGTGTGAGCGCACCACAGCAGATGTAGCTATCCTGGCTGGTGTGAGCGCACCACTACAGCTGTAGCTATCCCTGGCTGGAGTTAGGGAACCACTACAGCTGCAGCTATCCCTGGCTGGTGTGAGGGGACCACTACTGCTGTAGCCATCCCTGCTGGTGTAAGGGGACCACTACAGCTGTAGCTATCCTGCCTGGTTTGAGGGAACCACTACAGCTGTAGCTATCCTGGCTGGTGTGAGGGGACCACTACAGCTGCAGCTGTCCCTGCTGGTGTGAGGGGACCACTACAGCTGTAGCTATCCTGCCTGGTGTGAGGGGACCACTACAGCTGTCGCTATCCCTGGCTGGTGTGAGCGCACCACTACAGCTGTAGCTATCGTGGCTGGTGTGAGGGGACCACTACAGCTGTAGCTATCCCTGGCTGGTGTGAGGGAACCACTACAGCTGTAGCTATCGTGGCTGGTGTGAGGGGACCACAACAGCTGTAGCTATCCTGGCTGGTGTGAGCGCACCACAGCAGATGTAGCCATCCCTGGCTGGTGTGAGAGCACCACTACAGCTGTAGCTATCCCTGGCTAGTGTGAGGGAACCACTACAGCTGAAGCTCTCGTGGCTGGTGTGAAGGGACCACTACAGCTGTAGCTCTCCTGGGTGGTGTGAGGGGACCGCTACAGCTGTAGCTATCCCTGGCTGGTGTGAAGGGAACACTACAGCTGTAGCTATCCTGGCTGGTGTGAGGGAACCAGTACAGCTGTAGCTATCGTGGCTGGTGTGATGGGACCACAACAGCTGTAGCTATCCCTGGTTGGTGTGAGGGAACCACTACAGCTGTAGCTATCGTGGCTGGTGTGAGGGTACCACTACAGCTGTAGCTATCCCTGGATGTTGTGAGGGGACCACTACAGCTGTAGCTATCGTGGCTGTGTGAGGGGACCACTACAGCTGTGGCTATCCCTGGATGGTGTGAGGGGACCACTACAGCTGTAGCTATCCCTGGCTGGTGTGAGGGGACCACAACAGCTGTAGCTATCCCTGGCTGGTGTGAGGGGACCACAACAGATGTAGCTATCCTTGGCTGGTGTGAGGGGACCACTACAGCTGTAGCTATCGTGGCAGGTGTGAGGGGACCACTACAGCTGTAGCTATCCCTGGCTGGTGTGAAGGGAACCACTACAGCTGTAGCTATCCTGGCTGGTGTGAGGGGACCACTACAGCTGTAGCTTTCTTTGGCTGGTGTGAGGGGACCACTGCAGCTGTAGCTATCCTGGCTGGTGTGAGGTGACCACTACAGCTGCAGCTATCCCTGGCTGGTGTGAAGGGACCACTACAGCTGTAGCTATCCTGGCTGGTGTGAGGGGACCACTGCAGCTGTAGCTATCCTTGGCTGGTGTGAGGGGACCACTACATTTGTAGCTATCGTGGCTGGTGTGAGGAGACCACTACCGCTGTAGCTATCGTGGCTGGTGTGATGGGACCACAACAGCTGTAGCTATCCCTGGTTGGTGTGAGGGAACCACTACAGCTGTAGCTATCGTGGCTGGTGTGAGGGGACCACTACAGCTGTAGCTATCCTAGCTGGTGTGAGGGAACCACTACAGCTGTAGCTATCCTGGCTGGTGTGAGGGAACCACTACAGCTGTAGCTATCCTGGCTGGTGTGAGGGAACCACTACAGCTGTAGCTATCCTTGGCTGGTGTGAGGGGACCACTACAGCTGTAGCTATCCTTGGCTGGTGTGAGGGGACCACTACAGCTGTAGCCATCGTGGCTGGTGTGAGGGGACCACTACAGCTGTAGCTATCGTGGCTGGTGTGAGGGGACCACAACAGCTGTGGCTATCCCTTGCTGGTGTGAGGGAACCACTACAGCTGTAGCTATCGTGGCTGGTGTGAGGGGACCACTACAGCTGTAGCTATCCCTGGCTGGTGTGAGGGGACCACTACAGCTGTAGCTATCCTTGGCTGGTGTGAGCGCACCACAGCATCTGTAGCTATCCCTGGCTGGTGTGAGGGAACCACTACAGCTGTAGCTATCCCTGGCTGGTGTGATGGGACCACTGTAGCTGTAGCTATCCTTGGCTGGTGTGAGGGGACCACTACAGCTGTAGCTATCCTTAGTTGGTGTGAGGGAGCCACTACAGCTGTAGCTATCCTTGGCTGGTGTGAGCGCACCACTACAGCTGTAGCTATCCTGACAGATGTGAGCGCACCTTTAGAATTGCAGTTATTGCTCCAGTGTGAACACACCTCTAGAATTGCATTTATCGATCTTTTTGCTATCGTGCTAGTGTGAACGCGTTTGATTGCAATTTCTGGAAATCGAATGATAAGCTGAAATTTCCACATCTGAAGCAGCTAAAAATGTTTATGAAATTCTTTTGCGGAATCAATTCCTCCATTGTTCTCGTAAATTACAGTAGATAATGAAGAGAATGGACAGCGAATTACTGTCAGGAACATTGTGTAGGGTAGTATGCTTTATAATAAGAATCGTTGTCATTTCTTCGCTGTCAGATGCACCAAATGCCTGTCTGCTATTGTGAAGAGTACTAACACGGAACTTCTATCATTTCAGACGAACTGAGAGTTGTCAACAAAACCTCAGTAGAGAGGAGCTCCTTCACAGTCAATTCTACCACTCCAACGTACTGGGACATTTTCGCTCAAAATATAAGTGATTCGAATTTCTGGTTTATCTTCTCGAACCGGAACTACTACCACTTCGTCATGAAAGAAAGCAAAAGATGCTACTTCATCACCAATCATAGTACAGCTAATATCACACATTGCTACAACTTTGACCGGCAATTTGCTCTCACAGGTGATGAAGATGTTGATCGCAGTGTTATTTCAGAAGGCGATCATCTGTTGACACCAAAAGGCAGCGACACGGATATAAGATTAATCATTTTCACAGAGGAAGATGAAAGTGAAGTTCCAGTGAGGTATTGTAAGTATAACTTTCACACGTTTGTCTCCCGGCATCCACGGCTAGGACCTGATGATGTCACATCCTAGCCGGATTTATTATTATTAGTTAAGGACTTTTTATTTATACAATTGTCAACATTACCGGTATTTTGGTTTTCTGTCAGATAGCTGACAATATTCTATAAAATTGACTCATTCGATCTTCGTATTGTTTTTATTTTTATTATCATTTCTCCCGTTCTTTTCATTTTAAGTCGCTATTTGATTTTCTAATAGAAAACAACAAATACTGGACACCAACGTAAAATTCTGATCAAATTTGAATTCAAAAAGTCTTCTTCTGCAATGTCTAGTGACCTATGTCTATTCCTAGTCCATGGGTAGAAATAGAATGCATTTCTAGGTATGGCCATAGACTTCTTAATGTCATGGAATGGCTGACAAACAGGACGTTAAGATATCCAACATGTTCGAGATGGAGATGCATGCATAGAAATAAACTACCTTCATTCGATTAAAAAGTCCTTTTCAGTACTCTGAACGACATCGTTGCCTCGATCGTTGCGGTCTCTGGACAACGATATCGCTCCTCGCACTTTTTAATTTGACTTTTTAATCTTCGTGAAATTAATCATGATCCAACTATTGAAGGGTTTGTTCTAAGTGTACAATCTACGGTAAATATCAAACTGTGATAATATTTCTATGGTAGTAATATCTTTGACTTTCCTATCCAGGTAGTATCTAGATATCTATGGAAAATGACATCTGAAGTCTCCGGTGAAATCCCTCATGTCTGTGTCACAGTTGATGTACCGGTAATTGGGAACCGTTGGATATATCAGATAACTACCTCTATGGCGGAGATGTCTCCGTTTTCTAAGAATCGTCGATTCTGAGCGCAAAATTCCTTCATAGTAGTATCTAAAACAGAAAATGCACAAATGTGAACTGAGGACGTGGAATGATGACGCACACAAAATAATAAGCGCTGACTGGTTCGGAAGGGACTGCTTTGGTCTCTCCCTGTTGATGAATGAAGTTGATATTGATAGATCTGAGTTGCCCATGTATGTTGCCGAGGCAGACCACACAGCCTATCCCAAAAACATGAAGCTGATTGGCCGGGCAGATAACTGGAAGTGAAGAGTTGTAAAGGGAGGGCGATATGGACTAAGAAAATGACTTCTTCAAATGAGACCAAAATTGATTTGGGTTATTTTAGAGACTGTCTGATTTAGTGTATCTCTTGTTTATCTCGGCTTTGTAATCTTTCATATACTATATAATGTCGTCTTTTACTTACTCTCATCAAATTTCTTTTCTGCTACACACTACTTATTCTTAATTTCAGCATTATTGTGAACATTCAAAAATTGTTAGGCTCCTATGTCCGTGATCAGTCCATTGCCGTAGTTCGAAATTTGTTTAAATCCGTAATTTCTTTCTCTGTGCATGAATATGTTGATTGTTGAATCGATGACCTACGAAAGAGCACGCGAAAGCAAATCTTCAGCTATTCTTAACAACAAAACATAGGATCTATCCAACCAAATGATTCTAAAGAGAATGTCTGCGCTGTACATGCCTCGTGGGCACCTGTGCGAGTGTTCAACTAGCAACTAACTACCGTAATACTTCGTTATTACTAAGAACATCTAACGCTCATTCGAGCTTCGTACAGGACTTACGTGACATCATTTGTAGAAACTGAATTTGAGAAATAATACCAAATTGTTTTTCAGCGTGATGAAAGAGACGCCATTGGTATGATAGATCCGCATTTATTTAAATAATTCTTAGTCCACGTAGTTTACCTGTGGTGAGCACTTAGTCCGCGACAAGTAGAGGTTGAGAAACACTAACTTATTCATGCTCTTGAGATATTACGACTAGCCATTGCTGCTATTCTATGCAGTGTCACTTTTGTGCAGTCGGCAGAGCTTTGCGAAGAAGATGCAAGCTGTTCTCTACCTCCGATTCGACTCCTGGGTGCAGTCAGAAATAAAACATGTTTGGTTTCGTTTCTTGACATAGGCTGTATTTAGACTAGCCTTTGTAGTCAATCCATGATATGTTCTGCATCAATCCATTCGGGGGATCGATCAATTATGACATCGACAGCAACATGCTACTGCAGCATCTCCACAGAAGTTTGAGCTCGCGGGTCATGCCGTGCGCAGCCCTCATGTTTACTAGTTGATGTCAAAGTTCGATATTTTGTTTTTCAGATCAGCTAAGATATGAAAATGGAAATGAGGCAAAACTCCACTCATTCTCTGTTCAAATCATGTCTCCAACCTATGAGAACACCATTGCAGCGATTGTAAACACCTCGTCATGGACGATATTCAACCAAGATCACAGATTTTATTATGGTTATGCATTAGATGGTGAAACCAGGTGCTTTCTAATGAATGATAACAATAAAGCGACTTTCTCTGATTGTTATCTACCTCAAGAAACCCGAAATGAACTGACTGTAGGACCTAACACCACGACATACCGCAGTATCATTGCCTCGGGAGATGACTTGATTACAACGGGCAGGTCAACGTACAAAAGGCTGATCATCTATGTACAGGCAACCAATTGCAGTGATCCGCCAATCAGACGCTGTGAGTATGCAACCAATAAAAATGAATCTTCAAAATGCACTATAGAAATCATGCAAAAATGACATGCACAGTGAAATCAATGTACATTAGTTGGGCCCCAGAGCGAGTGTCTGCAGGGAACGTAGGCACAAGAGACTTTCTGAGGATAACGAACACCTGATGGCTATTGCGAATCTGCGCTTTTAGCGAGTTCAACCCGATTCTTCATGTAAGTAGATCCAAAAGGAAATAGACTGAAGGTTAGGCAACAATGAGATTTTTCGGTGCTTTCCCTGATTAAGTAAACAGTACTAAGCCTTCAGTTCATGCCATCATTTTTCTTCAGATTAAGAGCGGCAAACACAGCATTTTGTCTAATTTGTATCCAAAACTATTCACTTTTAAATACTTTTTCACATACAAACCGACCAGAAAAATGATGATAACAAATAAAATGATGACATTTGTTGCCAGAAATTGTGGCATTTGATTATTCCCACTCAATCAGAGAAAGCATGTAACTTTGCTAAAAACTTCAATCTTCCTCCCATTGGATTTACATCTGTCTTCCAGTCTGACAAGAAGAATGTCTGACTTGGCAGACACACAGATATATAGAGTGGTGGCCATAGAATGTTGATAAATCTGTGAAGGCTTCATTTTCGACCTGGTTTCCTACATAAACTCGTGCTCGTGCTTACCGCTGGAATATAATTGCGTCATAAACACGATTTGCCATGGAAACAGTGTATGAAGGATATCAGCGTCCAGTGACTGGCAGTGTATTTGTAAAGAATCATGGTCATTATCACTTCGCTTTAAACTTAATATCATTTGACAAAGTAAATTACAAAATGCCTCCATGAAGCAACATCTGTATGGCAACTTTCACGAATACATTTTATTCTTTTTATTTTGCTACATAGACCTAGATCAGTAAAAAGATGTTGTCGTAGTGCCAGACAAGGCGAAACTCTGGATTTCTATACCATGCACTTATGCGAATGCATGGAAAGTCTAAATTTGTAAATTATATATTCACATTTGCATTCCTTGCGGCCTTAACTGCACTTTAAATCGCTGGATACGAAAATTACATACAAACATATACCAAATTCACATGCAATTTGAAACTAGCCTTTGATACGAGATTCTCGTATGTCTACTACAGAGATGCGTACATGAATACTGATACAATGAGACTGTTATAAACATTAAATAATTCACTTTTTGACAAAAAAGGCTTCAAAACACGTAGAACATACAGTCTCTTAGCAGCAGTTTTTAAGATGTAATTGAAGTGAAGATCCCAAGTCAGCGAATCTTCCCAATAAATGCCCGAAATTTTAATTTGCCTGACTAACTTCATATTAATGTTCGTATCAGCAACAACATGACAATGTGGAATTATCATCTGTCTGGACTTGTCGACATTTAACTTCAGCTTTCTATCACATAAATATTTTTGAACATCTAAAATGTTAGACTTACGTGTATTAAAATTGAATTCAGCATGTAAGCTTGACTCTTCAATGTCACTATCTCACTACTTACAAAACAGTATTAAGCACCATGAAACATTAGAGCCATTTTTATTGACATAAGGCCTTAAATCAACATTATTTTAGTTGTAAAATTCGGAAGTTGTAATTCAATTTTATGAACATTATACCAAGAGAAAACGGATGATTCATAAGTTATTTTGATATGCATAGCCACTTTCTTAAGTGGGTAGTTTTGACCAGAAGTCCTCCGGAAATACAATTGAACGTGAGTTTCAACAAATAGGCGACAGAATATTTTGATGAAAATTGGCTGACTTCCCCGATATCTTTTTCATAGTGTAGGCTAAAGATTTTCGGAGTTTTTGGATGGTCAAAAATATACAGTCTGTTTCTCATTATTGCTAGCACTTCTGAAAATTAAGCTTTTATCAATATTTTAATATCAGTTATTTGCATGATATTTTATAACAATCAAGGTATCACAGCGTTCCGGTTCAGCTCACTAGGCTGCTGTTGAGTAACCACTCATTAATTTATTACACAATTTCCGTTGTAGCCTTTTCATTTTGGAATGCTTGTTTGTCTATTGTATATGCGTGCGTCTATTGGAAACTTCATTTTTCAGACTGCCACGTTTATGACGTTAGTATGTCTATAACCTGCAAAAAGGACCTCAAATAATTCGCAATGTGTGGTTTGGAAATTATCCTGTGTATCATGACAAAACACAATTAGATTTAAGTTGTTACAGGGAAGGTGCTTCAAAAGTTTGCACGAATTTATAGCATGAAAATCATTAAATTTTCAAAGTCATTGGATGTAAGTCTGTTGAATCGTCATGAAAATAACTAATGAAAATTATTAGAAAGCAAAGTCTAAATTTGAAATGCACCATGAGTCGTTCCAATGCAAACCTTACAAATTACCATGTAGATCCTGACAAAGCATTGAAAATTGCCAAAGTCAATGTACATGTATTTTGTGACAATTTCAGAAGTAAACATTCATATTTCTTCTCGGGCAGAGAGGAATCCACCACAGCCTAAACACAGCCGCAATATCAACCACATGGCATCAACAAAGCTTAACTTGAAATGAGAGTCAACTGAAATCGATCATGGAGAATTCAGATGACAAGCGGATGAACAATTGTCGATAGCATTACATTGCCACATATTTAATTAATAGATGCAAGGATATCTCTTTAGATAGATGCAAAGATCGATAGCTGCATTTCAAATTGGACATAGTATTAGATGTCGTTGGTTTATGAAGAGAAATCCAATCTAACAATGACAGAAATTCCTTTAACATTAAGTGCTGGTATGGCTTTAGTATGCACATTTGAAATACCATACAAAAAGCATACAGATAGATACAAAAATAGACCAAAACATATTTTGGTATGCATCCTTCGTATGCGATCAGTAGCGAGCGATTCACAGTGTAGACCGGGTGTTGCTAATTCGTAGCAGTCAACTTTATGACCTCTGAATGGTCGGAACGAAAAGTGGAAACGGTTTCATTTTCGAAATAGGTCTACACAAGTTTTGCACAGCATTTACCGTAATACTAAATCGTCTTGCGTCAATGCGAAGTTTTTCTTCATGCATTCGGAGCAAAACTATTCCATTTTACCACCATGTAGTAGATTCTTGAGCAATAAATTACTTTATTCATTCTGCTATTACTTGCAGATGCTATCCGTTGCGTTCTTGACATTGATCATTGCGCAATATTTACTGCATGATCTTTATTTGAAAAACATAGACACAACGAGATGCATCCAAGCTTCCTTTATTTTCAAAACAATTGACATACAGAGCATTTGTAGAGAGCAAAATTGAATAACTTTTTGACAAACTGATGCAATCCGAAATGGAAAGAATATCGACCATGAAGATCTCGACCATGTTGCTATCATAATCAGTCAAATTTGTGTACATTTCTCCAAAAATATAGAAATTTGCATACCTCAAAGGTAGTGGGTCTCGTCTCAAGTTCATTTAATGAAATCGAAACTGTATGCAAATTGGGCATTTAATTAATGCAGAGTTGCCTGTGTTTATATATTATTGAGACGAAGCCACTTAATACGTAATATGAAACCATTGGATATCAAAAGGAATGAATTGCGAACAAGCATCTTAATCAGGCGGACAGTTCATAGACTGCATTATAATGCAAGTCCCTCCAAGTCCTCAATGAAAAGTTGAGATCTTATTGAGAGTTTCTTGGCTGAGATGATATGTTTTTAGTTCAATTTCAAATCCAAAAAACTCCTAATTCAGTGTCTTTGGTCACTCCGAGACATGCAATGGCCTAATACTTTTTTCTGCCAATATTACACAGCTCTTTCATAATTTACTGCTTACCATCGACAGTGCCCTTAAGGAAATGTATCATCAAGTTTCATGATATTTTAATGTCATTAACCCCATGATATTTTGAAACTAGATATCATTAATCGCCATGATATTAATGTCATTATCCCATGATATTTTGAAACCAGATATCATCAAAAATATCATTATGATACTATCATTAACTCCCATGATATTTTCGTTTTCATTATCATAGAAATTAATGACAGTATCATAATGATATTTTTGATGATGTCTAGAATAGGTGAAATCACAAATAACCCACTGACGAATGTCATACGTGAAAGTAAGAGATGATTTACCAGGTAAACAAAACAACAATATTTCAAAAGTAACTATTATTATACAAAGGAACTGACTTTAAGTCCAACATGAACTGTATGATTGTCTAGTACACGACAGTGTCAATTCAAAATCTGAAGAATGAGCTTTCCAATTATTTTACAGAAACAAGTCTATACACGCGGATATCATCTTAACAGTGAATCACATTCAGACAGTTGCATACTCAAAGGCACAATATATAATGTACGTTTTATGGGCAATTGGGAAAAAATTCTATTTATTCAACGTGGAAAATCAATGTATTCAATCTATTCAATGTAGAAAAAGATAGGCAGAACTTCTTTTGATTTACTTCAAAGATACACGCTTACTAAAATTTCTAATTAAGTTTTCGACTAAATCGGTGCATGACTGGATACATTCCTGCCGGATACATTCTACACGTTATTACATATTACACCATAGCCAATGTGTAAGCACAAAAACAATTTGATGGGCACATTTATCAAAGACAGACTCTAGAAATTCGTCAGTTTAAAGAACTTGAGTAATGCAACCATTAACAGTATGAATTCAAAGTATCACCTTTACATCAATTTTAGTAGTCAATGATTTTATGAAAGGAGTCACAATATCATATTTACATTTTTCTCTTTTACGCGCAAGTCATATTACCAACCATCCAAGTTTATATGTAGTACAGTAAAGTTCGACACAAACCGAAATGAAAACGACTCTAAAGAAAATACAAGAATAACAGTCGCTAGTCGAAAACAAAGGGACTTTGAAATGAGTAACTTATTCATTTGTATCTACATTAGCACAAAATTACAGCATTTGAAACTTCTAAATACAGTATACATGTACATATTGTACAAAATTGCATCAAAGAAGTCATTAGCTTCTATTACAATATGCTTTCATTAAACAGCAGTAACAAATGGCGTCCATATAACATGAAATATACGATGAGTCACATGAGAAAAATGTAGGAACCTACTACAATATTTTCGGAAATTTCATGACAAACTGAAATATTCACATACTATAGTTGATGCAGAAAAGTTAGGCTCGTAGTCACACAGAAGGCCGTAAATGAATCTAATAATACAAGGATAGTAAACCTTGTCACTTTTCAATTCAACACGATCATAATGTTACATACATAACGGCAACGATAGGCAAACAGGATCGTCAATTCAGCGGAAGGTGTCCATATTGTAACGGATATTGTGTTGGAACACAATACAGGAGCAGTAAATTGACGAAGTAAATAGGAACTCCAAGGTGGACTACTAGAATATTTTCTCCTATTATAGTTATAATTAATTAGTTGATCACATTTCCTATGCTATCTAGAAAACAGCATGAGCGGTTGGTGTTAATTGCTAGAAAGATATAAATCAAATTTCTTTAACGATGAATGATTTAACAAGGAAAAAATGAAGCTTTAACATCACTGCTCCCAGGTTTGAGACTATTGTGGTGTGGACATGTTCTGACTCTATAGTGAATGATACTGATAGGCCTACTTATAATTTGAAAGAAAAGATGGAAACTATATGATGCAATGAAGGTTTTCCACTTGCACATTGATCATTCAAATTGGTTGGAGATCGAAAACTTAGTTGAGCATTATTCCGTAAGAGCAAGACTCCACAATTGACCAATTTTTTCTGTAATAATTATTTTGGAAGACTTGAGAATCATTCACGAACAAACTTGAAACAGATCTGCTTCCATCGAAATATTTAAGAAATTCAGGATTGAAAGAGGGGCTACAACACGACAGAGATTTACCCTGAAGATTCCTGACACTGCTCAACCCACTTGAGATGACTGCGTGTCTAGAACAGAATACTTGCTCTCTCAGTACCTATGTAGTGAACAGTCAAAAATAGCAGATATTTGTTTGTTGAGAAGGGTACTGCAAGCTACTTACAAACGGCCCACATGTAAAAAATGTCACAAACTCGACCATGACTTCGAAACTAGAGAACGGAATGCATATTGAATTGATCGCACTTGATTGATGTACATTTCTACACAACTTAACATGGTCAGCATATTAGTATTTATTCTCGATGCTTTGACTATCAGCCATAATAATAGAAACTTATCTACTCGTAAACACCAAAATGCTTTTAATTGATGTAAACCATCTATGACTGAATATACATGGAAACGGAAAGTTCAGTTACAGTGTAGGCAAGAATACTAGAAATTACAGGTAACTTGACTGAAATTGATTTTAAAATCAAAAGAAATATCTAGGAGACCTATAAAATATTTCAGATAATAATATAGCCAGTATAAATAGACTCAGTACACCCTGAGCAGTTCTTCAGCTTGTTTAGCCACTCTAGATATTTTAAGCTAGTTTGGGTTATTCCCAGCCGTAATGACGCATCCCTGTATTGGCGAAAATCAGCGTCTACGGCTGCCAATGAACATTTGTGCTTAATTTGTTCAAGTTTGAGGAAATCTTTCTATTCTATTCCCAGGCGAACAGGCACTCTGCAATCTGCATGATTATCAGCCGCACGGCAAAGCAAGAAAAAATATACGCAGAGTGCAACCCATTGTATAGTCATTCAATTTGTGAAGCCAATAACGACATCACACGATAGATTGAACCATTCCGAGCCGTTCTGACGAGCCATGCTATTTTGGAATTCCTGTCAAATCAAATCCTATGATTAAGGCGTCTAGTCAAAGCATCAAGCACAAATAATGATATACATATAGTTACTAACCGCATAGTTGAAAATTCATCAGAAATCAGGATAACAGAACAGAAATTGTATCTCCAATTAGGTTCACGAAGACTCAAAATAGGAACAACTATTACTTCGCCAATTTCCTACAGTCTCGGAACTTCTGGGACATTCGTTGGATGATGTCCTTTTCTTGGACGCTGGGATCCAATCAATGCACTTCACCTGAAAATAAAACAAGCTTGCTTGCGCATCTTATCTAAGCAAAGAAAAATATTCAATCGAAAACAAGAATAGGACTCAAATATGCAGAAATATATAGAAAACATGAAATCGCACAAATTTACATCACTTTATTTGAAAACTGATTCATGTTGCTTCCATCTTCCATTTTTGCATCGATCTATGGTTTTTAATGAAATAGGACCAAAGAAAAAAATCTTCAAAGAAAAAAAAATTCTTTTATGTCACCATAAAAGAATGTGACAGGTATTGATTGAGCTACATTATGCCAATAACAATAAAAGGAAAAATTAACCTGACTGAATCCAGAAATTTATTTTGTATTTCATATCTCTTTCCTTTGCCATCTTCACAGAACGTTTCAGTTCTGTACTGCAATATATTTTACATTATATTAGATAAGAGTTGCACCTCATAAGTCATAATCATTGTAATAATCATCATAATAATGATTCTAATGAATTTCTAAGCGGTACCACAACTGATGCTAACACGAACGATAACCATGTCACCAACACAAAACTCGTTGGCAATTGGCGTTCATTAAAATTGTAATACAAAGCATCTCTACGATCATAGATGAAATTAGCTGTGAACAACCACAACAACTTGTACTTGCTTGGTTGACAACTGAGTGCTTCTGCTAAGAATACATGTGAACAGATATATTTCTACTTACTGAAGATCCAGTTCCGAACACTAGAGCTGACTACTGGTCCACCACCTCTTGACCGAACAGCACTCAGCCGCACCAACTGCTCCCTGGTATACGCTGTCCCTAACATGACACTAACCAGCTTCTTCCACTGGCAACAAGCTTCGATGGCAAGTGCTTGGATATCAGTTAGGACAGGCACTTCGCCAACAGCAACCGGCTGCGGGGTTCTCGGCGTTCGTGGACGACAATTCTTAACGTCACGGAGAACAGATGAAGCTGTAGGTGTAGGAGGTAGGTGAACGGGCGTTGCAGGAAAGTAGACGTGCGTTGTAGGAAGGTGGACGGGCGTTGTAGGAAGGTGGACGGGCGTTGTAGGCAGGTGGACGGGCGTTGTTGGAAGGTGGACGGGCGGTAGTGATGGATGCTCAGGTGTTGGAACAAATGCGAAAGACTGGACGGGATCGTGAAGGGCTGAGGTTTGTGGATGCGCCGGCATTGTTGGAGTGGCAGGTCTGTGGGCAGCTAAGGCAGCATCGTCCTCCATGAATTCCCGCATCCCCATCTCGGGTTCTCCTGTATCCATCGCCGCGATACTGAAAGCATCAGTGAAGCTATTCGCCTTCTGACGCACGTGAACCTAAAAATAAGTACTTTTATTTGAATATTTAGCATTTCAGTGTACATGTATAAATTAATTTTATTATAATTTTTTAAGAATTTTGCTTATTTACTTCCTTATGAGAATATTCACTTACGATTGATCGCCGAGTCCGTGAGATGGTCATCTGGACATCTTCAATCAGAATGGAATTCAGGCGTTGCAGATTGGTGACCTGAAACTCCAGCTTCCTAATGCGTTGTACCAGTTCCACCTTCGACAATTTGCAAAGCTCGTCCTGAATGAGAAGTTGAACAACATTGATTTTTATGAAAGTTCCAAAACTAGCTGCATCAATATTTGCTACAATTTCGTGATCAGAAACACCGACATGATGATCGTGGTTGACTTTATAAAGGAAAAAACGAAGGATCTAGTTTCTTTGGTGCTGATGATATCTAAGTTAATATTTTCAATCATAAATTTTAAAAAATGTTAACAATTATTACAATTAACAATTTCACGAAATGCGTCGACAAGATTAATTTTCTTTCGAAATAAAAGTTGGAAATGAAGTTATTAATTCTACTAGCTTTGTATGAAGTACTGAAGGCAGTTACTTTGTGTACCATTGAATAGATGTATTAAAACATTATTACATGCCTCAAATCGATACATATGGTACAATACTTGCGGACCGAAATGAGCCAAATTTTTCCTTATATGCAATAGCAAGTGAACGTTGTAAGTCAAATTTTGAATACCATAGATTTCTCTAAAATCGTAAACAAATCTATTTATTCCTACATCCAATTTTTCTAAGTCAGCATTGTTTCTTTCGTAGGTAAGTATGTCATACATAATTTCATTCAGTGATAGAAAGTGTTCATATGCATTTGTCGGCAACACATTTTCTAGAACAATAGGACCATAAAACAATAAGAAATCATTAAATTCTTGCGCTTTCCAAAATTCTATGGCTCTTATAGATCGAGGAGGCCTGCTCATAAACGATGGAACTCTAAATTGACTCAGCTTAAGATAAATTTCAGATCGAAATCTCGAAATATTAGTAAACTGATCTGCTCGGCTAATCGACGGATTGAGCCATAAGTTCAGCATTAATTTCATGACACTTCTATCAAAACAATGCATTAAATCTTAAAACCATCCACTAAATTAAAAAATGGAAAATCACTTAGAGGACAAACTCCCTTAACACCTTGAAATGGCTGATTGATCGAAATGGCTATTTGCGCATCTGCAAGTATGCCGTCATGTGTTCGTGCTATTGGTCTTATGTCAGCAAAATCATAAACCTGCGTGAATCCGTTACCCTTCGGAACCCGAGTAACCTGGTGTTTGCACCATGAACAACCAAAATTGCCATTGAATTGCTTAATATTCTGCAGCTGACATCGGGCAACCGAGTCAGCTACCACATTGATAGGTACTATAACGTACTTATTTCCAGCATGCATTATACCTTCACTAGAAAGATTTTTCAAAATAGTCGATATATGCTTAAAATATAATTCAAATTTAGGCTTTGCACTACCATAGTATATTCCCATTAAGAAGATGTTGTGAAATTGGGCATGAGAAGGAAGTTCATTGACAAGGGCTAGAATTGGCCATGCGGATGGGTTACTAGAATTGAATATTGAAATGCCGTCAGAACATATACTAAAGCTTAATACCCTATAGGACGAAAAACTTTCATACAATTCTTGAAAAGTGGATCCAACTGCTGGTCTAAGCTTACTGTTGTAAGCGTTTATTATATCGCTTAAAATTTTCCTAATATTGGAATAAAAAAAACGATGGTTTGATGACTCTAGTTCTGTTTTTTGATATTCTTTTTGACAATTATTGCAACGCAACCCGTCATTCAATATTTCATTACAGGTCTCACAGAAAAATGTCTGCATCAACTCTAGCGACGAACTAAAATGCGTTTTCAAAAAATATTTGGACTTTAAAACATTGTTAGGCTGAGGCAAAATCATTGAAATGAATTGTAAAATTGATTCTGCACTTTTGTATGACATATTACATGAGATTATCAGTGATAGAAAAAGCAGCATGAATTGGCGAATAGTCAAGTAGCTTGATTCATACAGCGGTGTTTCATCATGATCCTCTATTTCATTCACGTGATCCGTATAAACATTTTCATCAAACATTTGTTTTGCTTCATCAGATAATTCAGGAACGCTGAAATCAAATTCTAAATCATCGGTATAAATGATATCTTCCATTGGTTCCTGATCGTCGACTGGGTTTGATACATCATTGATGGAGTTACATGTACTTTCATTCAAACTTTTCGACATTCGCCATAAAGTCGACTTTAGAATGGGATCATTACTAGCAGGTTTCAACCACCTTAAATAATCTCCTTTTCTAGGCATTGACGCGCTTTTTTTATATTATAAGCTTATAAACCTAACTCTAGCTCAGATTTGATGCTATCAGTGGCAATAATATATGTTGCTATATATTTCAGTGAATAATTTTCATCAAAACATTCAAGAGAATCAAAATTTAGCAGGAAATTAATGCTTTCTTTCAAAAAAGATGCTCTTAATTTGCTTACCACCTAGATCAAACTGTACTAGTGAGTGACGTTCTGAGATATAGTTCAGAATTCAGCAGTTGCGAGTAGCAGATGTATTGTCTGCTTAACTGGATGAGTGAAAAAAATAAATATATATATGTAAATGTACTTCAACAACCTCCCAACGATGCTGCTAAATAATATCTAGTATAGTGATTGAAATTAGTTTGCAAATTTGTAACATGCTATAAATCTTCTTTTACAAATAAAGCGGAAGTTAATTGATAGTCACGTTATGTAGCTTCCTATTGTGTCAGATCGTCCTACTAAACACGAAGATACAGGAACCTATGCGCTGAATATGCGTAGAAAAATTGTCTAAGATGTGGTGTTCAAGTATTTAGCGTGCTGTATAATATAGAAAAATATGAATACTCAGTCTTAATGAAGCTTATACAATATGATAGTAGTGTCCGTTTAACAGTGGCACTATAAAATCATCAATTGTGCTTCCACTATAATAGTTGAGGTGTGAATATATACGAAAATATAACTGCTTGCATAAGTATGATAGCTGCTTAAATAATAAAGGAAAGTAATTCAATTACTGTTTCACGGTATACCCATTGTTTCAACCTGAATTAATTAATCTAATTAATTAGTTCGTTTAAACAATAGCTGAAAACAATAAATTGCTACTCACCATTTGTTGTCAATTGCAGTATTCTTCCGATGTCGATCGAAAATCGTTTTCAGAACACATAGTCCAAAACGCGCTCCGGTAGAATCAGGAGCTGATATTACTGCTCAATGATGTCTTCTTTGTCATACGTTTCTCGGTAGAAGTACAGACACAATAGTCAAAGGATTAAGTTAGTACAGCTGCCAATCAAGCAAATTGTGTCAGCAAGCTTGATTACATGCGTAGAACAGTCTCTCATTTTGTCAGCTGATCCTAAATTTGGCGCGGGTCAACAAATTCGAAAATGCGCAGTCAGTTGTTATGGTGAAATTTTGTGGTTGAGGTGAATTAGTTAAACATATATCAGCTGATGCGTTCCTAACCCAGTCCACAGAGTAGTCACCGATAGAGTTATCAACCTGCTTGAAGTCAAGTGAAATAAATGCCATCGTGAATTGTGGTCTGAAGTAAAGTGAATGTTGCCATATACACCAGATGACAATAGAAACACACGAATTGGTTCATCGGAAGAGTTTGTGTCAGATGCTTCTCAAGTTGAATGAATAAAACTATGTCATCAATAATTCAGTCCCAGCACATTGTGGGTAGTAGAACTCTTGTCAATTGCAACACATGCATTGTATTGCTGGACATTTATCTCTCACAATAATGAATATGCCTCCGACGGTTATCGGAATGATCAAAACTGAACAAGAAATCTGCCACCATCCCATTGCTCCTCTACTGCATTATCAAAAAGTACGTGTAGCTGCAGTTAAACAAAATATAGTAGATCATACAATTTCAATTGAAAACTCTTGTGATATATGAAATAAGGCCTGTAATATGGAATTTTAATTCATTCAGCCATAGAGTAGGGATCATAGAGTAAGTATATAGGCAGAGTGTCGACTCAAAGAAGTATAACTATACAGTGAAAATTTTTATATCAAAAGATTCAGTTTTTTGCGGAGATTACGTTCCCGTGGTCCAAAAAAATTATTTGAGCACTTTTGAAAAAAGTCAAAATTTGCCAATTTATATACTACCGAGATGACTCTCCTACATAAGTAGTATGAAGCAAGTTGGACATCAAAAGGAATGAATATTTGATAATAAGCATCCTAGCTAAGCGGAAATCAAGCTGATTATCATGAGAATTTCATGAATTGTATTATAATGAAAGTCTTCATGAAAAAGTCGCGATATTATTCGTGCGTTCTTGGCTGAAATTTTAGGCTTTTAATTCAATTTCACCACCATGATTTTATGATTCACTAATTTCATGTTTCATTTCTTTTCATTTCTTGAATCTGAATAGTGATGTATACACATTTATATCTTTCAAATTTGATTGAAATCATTGTTGCACATGATCACTCAATTCCGTTGTAATTTCTGCAAAATTGCAAAAATTTGTATATCTCACATTTTGTGTCAATGCCACCTGATCTCCCTTGAGTTCATTTAATAAAATCTAAAGTGTATACACATTGGGGATTTAATAAATGCGGAGTTACCACTCTACCTGATATACCTACTCTATGCATTCAGCGTTGAATGATCAACTTGAGAGCAACAATGCAGAGAGTTAAATATGTAATTGTAACACTTCCACCAAATCGAAATTTACATTACCAAATAAATTATGAGATGACGTAATCTGCGCAATTTCTCTAAATTCTGGTTTGGAAAATTTGCGCACTCATTTAAGCTGCGTGGCCCTCCGACTAGCCTATTGCATCTAGACACAGTTAATGAAGGACGATGACAGAAATATCATGTAATTTCACTTGCACCTTCAATATAATTTCAATAAATGCTTCACATTCATGAAAATATAGTCAATTTCACTCAATGACATTTCCGAAACAATAAAATCATTAAAGAAATATCATTACTATGCTCATGATATTTGTAGCATCAGAAATATCATTAGAAATATCATAAACAAGAAATATCATGAACAATATCATTAAAATATCATTAACTTTCACCAAATGATATTTCTATCATTAATAATATCATTAACCCGTATTTATGTCATGGCATCATGATATTTTTGATGATACATTTCCGTAAGGGTGTATTTATAGCATGCTTCAAGAAAGAATATTTGCCACTTGTGGCGAAATTACACACGCTGCACTGTAACATGATTCAGATGTCGATCAAATGAAAGAGGTATTGAATTTAGTTCTGTTGATTATATTATAGACCACACTGAGTTCCTATATGCTATTTTTCTAGTTATTTTATTTGGTACATTTTGGTACATTTTTGTACATATTTCCGACAATACTCGTATGTACAAAAGCAAATATTTAACTACCAAAGCGAATACAATATCGCTTTGGTATATACGTTTCGCAGCGTACGATTTACAGTGCACTTGCCTGTCTCGGCTTCAAATGTCACGTAACCGATGTCTACATATCGATTATATCAATAGCTAGAAAGCTTCATTTTGAGACTCAGATGTGTGAACACATCCGCAGAATAATTTATCGTCGCATCATTGTCGCCTATAAATGATTGCTGAAAACATAAAATCTTAAGTCAAAAAATCCAAATTTCATGAGCACAAAATGCCATATAACCGACGCGAATGTTGTAGAGATTCTGGAATATTGAATAAGATTGACGACCACTTTTAGATGATGCGTGCTAGCAGCACTACTTTATGCGTAACTAATGACAGTAGAACTTTCACTCTCACTGTTTCTTTTCGTACTTAAATGTTTTATAATAGCACAAACTGTCACATGATCGACGCCATCGGTTATATGACGACAATGCAGTTGAAAGATATTACCGCAAGTGACCACATAAATATTTTAGTCTCCCCAATGAATACATTTATCTTTATATGTATACTTTAAGGCGCTTCGATTGAATTAAAAGACAGAACTTGTACACACGTGATTTTGATTCAACTCAAAGTTTGTCACTAAAGCACAGTGTGTAGCGAAATATAGGATGTTCAATAATTAATCAGCAATGATTGTGGTTCCGGTTAACTTTTTCATGCTTTTGCAATTTTCATCGTGATTCAGCAGACCTATGTATGTATGAGCTTTAAATATGCAAAATAGTTTTACTTGCATAAGATACATGCAGTACATGTAGGCGCACAATAGTCATATAACTCATGCGCCCCTACAATAAGTCTAAAACACATACACCCCTACAATAAGTCTAAAACACATACACCCCTACAATAAGTCTAAAACACATGCACCCCTACAATAGGTCTATAACACATGCACCCCTACAATACGTCTATAACACATGCACCCCTACAATACGTCTATAACACTTACACCCCTACAATAAGTATAAAACACATGCACCCCTACAATACGTCTATGACACATGCACCCCTACAATGAGTCTATAACACATACACCCCTACAATAAATTTATAACACTTACACCCCTACAATACGTCTATAACACATGCACCCCTATAATACGTCTATAACACATGCACCCCTACAATAAGTCTATAACACATGCACCCCTATAATAAGTCTATAACACATGCACACCTACAATAAGTCTATAACACATGCAACCTTATACAGCATAGACATGCAATGCAATATACAACACGTGGACACATGTAGAGTTATAATACTATAATTGTACTAAGCTCAGTATGCATGTCTATAGTTTTACTGGCAAACAATACTTACAGCAAATGTAGGCCTACAATTTTGTGTTATGTAATTGATATAAGAAATATTGCTAACTGCTGAGTGACTAAACAGTCAATTTTCCTTTTCCTGACCGTTGAAATCATTTTCTCATAAAGTTTAAATACAGAATCATTAATCAGATGGCATATTCTCTTCCATTCTTATACAGGTTTAATTTTTTGCAACTTTTTCTTATTTCATTATATATCACCAGTTTAAGCTATAATGACAAGAAAATTAGCTCAGAAAGACTTTCAATCAATTTACTATGATACAACACATGTAGAGCACTGTTCATAACAGTAACGACAAGCACGAATTAGTGATATTGAATCATTAGTCTTGGACTACCACCATGCTGGTATATTAGGCCTACATGAACTTTTGATGACCATCTTAGATAATGTAATAATATTTGAGCAAGTTGAGTTGTAGTATTGGAGTAATATCATCACATGTAATTCATTGCATAATATTGCATTGCAATTCAAAGTCATTCATTGAATGCCTGCATCTTTGTCACATAACCGACGCCATGATTTCAAACATGGTGATTTCTGAACGAGTTACACAAAAATGTTGTAGTCCTCACATACTTAACATTTATCTGTGATGGAACACGCATCATTTAGCGTGGCATTTAATGAAATCCGTGACAAAAAGTTTCTAAGACAAAAATCACATCAAAATTAGGCTTTTTTGATTTGCCCATTTCCTGAATCTGAATAGCAATGTGGACACATTTGCATATTTTGAAGTTAACTCTGATCATTTTCTTTGATTGTGATGTTCTGCTCTTTCAGTGGCAGGCAGTTTGTGATATGATCACGCTTAAGAAAATAATCTTATTATTAGAAAGGCTTAGCTTTAAAGTAATGCAAATTACTAATAAAGTAATAAAGTAATTTGCAATAAAGTAATACAAATTGGGCAT